>OY804576.1:28503507-28899813 GCA_963680875.1 Bathymodiolus brooksi | reverse complement strand
TCCATGATCCACCACACTCAAGGCAAGCTTCCCAACCATCACACCACCCATGATCCACCACACTCAAGGCAAGCTTCCCAACCATCACACCACCCATGATCCACCACACTCAAGGCAAGCTTCCCAACCATCACACCACCCATGATCCACCACACTCAAGGCAAGCTTCCCAACCATACACACCAGTAATCCCATGATCCACCACACTCAAGGCAAGCTTCCCAACCATCACACCACCCATGATCCACCACACTCAAGGCAAGCTTCCCAACCATCACAGACCAGTATACCCATGATCCACCACACTCAAGGCAAGCTTCCCAACCATCACACCACCCATGATCCACCACACTCAAGGCAAGCTTCCCAACCATCACACCACCCATGATCCACCACACTCAAGGCAAGCTTCCCAACCATTACACCACCCATGATCCACCACACTCAAGGCAAGCTTCCCAACCATCACACCACCCATGATCCACCACACTCAAGGCAAGCTTCCCAACCATCACACCACCCATGATCCACCACACTCAAGGCAAGCTTCCCAACCATTACACCACCCATGATCCACCACACTCAAGGCAAGCTTCCCAACCATCACACCACCCATGATCCACCACACTCAAGGCAAGCTTCCCAACCATCACACCACCCATGATCCACCACACTCAAGGCAAGCTTCCCAACCATTACACCACCCATGATCCACCACACTCAAGGCAAGCTTCCCAACCATCACACCACCCATGATCCACCACACTCAAGGCAAGCTTCCCAACCATCACACCACCCATGATCCACCACACTCAAGGCAAGCTTCCCAACCATCACACCACCCATGATCCACCACACTCAAGGCAAGCTTCCCAACCATCACACCACCCATGATCCACCACACTCAAGGCAAGCTTCCCAACCATCACACCACCCATGATCCACCACACTCAAGGCAAGCTTCCCAACCATCACACCACCCATGATCCACCACACTCAAGGCAAGCTTCCCAACCATTACACCACCCATGATCCACCACACTCAAGGCAAGCTTCCCAACCATCACACCCTCCATGATCCACCACACTCAAGGCAAGCTTCCCAACCATCACACCACCCATGATCCACCACACTCAAGGCAAGCTTCCCAACCATCACACCACCCATGATCCACCACACTCAAGGCAAGCTTCCCAACCATCACACCACCCATGATCCACCACACTCAAGGCAAGCTTCCCAACCATCACACCACCCATGATCCACCATACTCAAGGCAAGCTTCCCAACCATCACACCACCCATGATCCACCACACTCAAGGCAAGCTTCCCAACCATTACACCACCCATGATCCACCACACTCAAGGCAAGCTTCCCAACCATCACACCACCCATGATCCACCACACTCAAGGCAAGCTTCCCAACCATTACACCACCCATGATCCACCACACTCAAGGCAAGCTTCCCAACCATCACACCACCCATGATCCACCACACTCAAGGCAAGCTTCCCAACCATCACACCACCCATGATCCACCACACTCAAGGCAAGCTTCCCAACCATTACACCACCCATGATCCACCACACTCAAGGCAAGCCTCCCAACCATCACACCACCCATGATCCACCACACTCAAGGCAAGCTTCCCAACCATCACACCACCCATGATCCACCACACTCAAGGCAAGCTTCCCAACCATTACACCACCCATGATCCACCACACTCAAGGCAAGCTTCCCAACCATCACACCCCCCATGATCCACCACACTCAAGGCAAGCTTCCCAACCATCACACCACCCATGATCCACCACACTCAAGGCAAGCTTCCCAACCATCACACCACCCATGATCCACCACACTCAAGGCAAGCTTCCCAACCATTACACCACCCATGATCCACCACACTCAAGGCAGGCTTCCCAACCATCACACCACCCATGATCCACCACACTCAAGGCAATCTTCCCAACCATCACACCACCCATGATCCACCACACTCAAGGCAAGCTTCCCAACCATCACACCACCCATGATCCACCACACTCACGACAAGATTCCCAACCATTACACCACCCATGATCCACCACACTCAAGGCAAGCTTCCCAACCATCACACCACCCATGATCCACCACACTCAAGGCAAGATTCCCAACCATCACACCACCTATGATCCACCACACTCAAGGCAAGCTTCCCAACCATCACACCACCCATGATCCACCACACTCAAGGCAAGCTTCCCAACCATCACACCACCCATGATCCACCACACTCAAGGCAAGCCTCCCAACCATCACACCACCCATGATCCACCACACTCAAGGCAAGCTTCCCAACCATCACACCACCCATGATCCACCACACTCAAGACAAGATTCCCAACCATCACACCACCCATGATCCACCACACTCAAGGCAAGATTCCCAACCATCACACCACCCATGATCCACCACACTCAAGGCAAGATTCCCAACCATCACACCACCAATGCAGTTAATAAATAAAAAGACAGATCCAATGAACATCTAAAGATGTTGTTTTACAAGACTCTTTATTTTGTGTGATTTTCCAGATAAGGAAACAATACTTTAACATGACTATAAATATAATGAACAGAAAATATTGGTTAATTCTGTCATCTTTTTTAAGACGGAGAGATCGAGGCCAAGCCAGAGCTTTTTTTTATTGATAATTTCACAGTTTAAATGTTGTTATAAAGTATCTCTCTCATATAAATATTTAGTTGACATCATTTTGTTTTTCTTGTATTTTTGTGATCCACTTATTCCACAATACTTGAACTCCAAACATTTAGTATTTGACAATTGTGATACAATGTAATTAAGAAACATTTAGTGGACTTCCAATTTATGAATCCTCAAACTTTTGAAATACTCTGAAGTGTCTAAATTGTGTATCTACAAATTAATATTCCTAGAGTAGTTAATTGCTGATGGCATAAGTTCATAATTATTATCTTATGCATCTTTTAGAAATGGATTTTGAACACTTGTTGGAAGATGTTAAGAAGGCGGAGGTTCTGATAATTTCTGATGAGGAAGATGACTTGTATGTAAAGAAATGGATAATTCCTGAGCTTGAGAAGGCAGATCTCAAATACATTCTTCCAGAACTTTATATACAACCTGGAAAAGTCAGATTAAGCATGATTCCTGAAGCCATTGAGAACAGCAAAAAAGTTTTAATTATTTTGTCAGAACGTACTAGAACGAGATTCAAATGTACATTGGAAATTTTTCTTGCACTTGAGAAATGTATAAGTACAAACAAAATGTGTGTAACTATTGCCTTGTTGGGTAATCTGGACAAGAAGGATGTTCCAAAAATCCCAATGTTAGAACACAGCATGATAGCCAGACTTACAGAAAATGACCAACCTTACACCATCAAAAAAGTGATAGAAAATATCAAGTGTAAGTCTTGTAGGGTTAATAATTCTTAAGAGTAATATGTTATATTTAATTGATTGCAACAATGAATACAACTTGATGTACTGTGTAAAATGTACAATTACATGTATGGAAAATGCTTTCAAAGTTTAATTTTTTTTTGTCTTTGAATTCCCAACAGTCTTTGTAATAGTTTTTGTGCTTTCTAGTAGTAAGGAATAAATTGAACCAGGAACTCTTCAAGTCAAAACAAAGGCTTTGTAAATGGGACTTACTGCTTATATCTTGATTTGCAGGCATGTTTTGTTTTAATCATATTTTATCCATAATTGCACTTACGAATGGAATTGAGCAATAGGCAAAGCCTATACAAGCCCTTTCCATGCAGAAGTAAATATACGAAATAAGAAATTAGTGACAGACTCTACAAATTGTGTGTATGAGTAGAAATGATATATCTATTGCTGGGTGTTACTACTGTAACTTACGTAAGATTACTTTTTTATGGATATTTTTTAGCACAGGATCCTTGAACAAACCAATGTTTTAACTTAATTTACACAGAATTATCTCCCCTGATGTTAACTATTTCAATAGTTTTCATTTCTGTCTGTAGAACAAGCCAATGTTTTAACTTAATTTACACAGAATTATCTCCCCTGATGTTAACTATTACAATAGTTTTCATTTCTGTCTGTAGAACAAGCCAATGTTTTAACTTAATTTACACACAATTATCTCCCCTGATGTTAACTATTACAGTGGTTTTTATTTCTGTCTGTTGAACAAGCCAATGTTTTAACTTAATTTACACAAAATTATCTCCCCTGATGTTAACCATTACAATAGTTTTCATTTCTGTCTGTAGAACAAGCCAATGTTTTAACTTAATTTACACAATATTATCTACCCTGGTGTTAACTATTACAATAGTTTTCATTTCTGTCTGTAGAACAAGCCAATGTTTTAACTTAATTTACACAGAATGATCTCCCCTGATGTTAACTATTACAGTGGTTTTTATTTCTGTCTGTTGAACAAGCCAATGTTTTAACTTAATTTACACAGAATTATCTCCCCTGATGTTAACTATTACAGTGGTTTTTATTTCTGTCTGTAGAACAAGCCAATGTTTTAACTTAATTTACACAAAATTATTTACAGTACATAGTTAACTGCTTCTCTATTTTAAGAATTATGTGCTATATTATAATGCCATTTGTTTTTCTTTTCTGCAATTTTAGCTGTAAGTGTTGAACTCAACAAACAAATGCCTGCTGGGAATTTAGCGACTGGACTTGCATGGAGTCATTTTTTAGGCTACCTTAGTATAATTTTGCCAGGTATGCTCATTAGTTGATATTTTATTATGCTTATATTATGGCTGATCTAATGTAGATTTTTGTATTATAGATTTACCTCATACAAACAATGTAGGCCCTGACATCCCTTGTGCTTACTGGTAGTTATATCATGATCATGTCATTATAGACACATTTTATTATATTTCAACTAAATTTTTCTGCCATTTTTATTATTTAATACACCTGTATAACCAATGTGAGACAGTTTTATATTAATACCAACACTTGATGGTTTTTTCATAAAAATCCACCTTGAAATGAAGTAAATGATAATACATTAGCTTGACTTTGTTATTTTTGCATGGTTCGACTTTTTATTTCATTTATGACCATTTTTTCAAATCTTAGTCATGCTTTAGAAAACAGTTGTCAGACCTGTACAAATTATATTAACATATTTATACATTTGAGTGTAAGTAGATTGAGAGAGTGCTGCAGAGATCTCAATTGTGTATGGCAAAATAGAGATTTGTAAGTGTCATGTAGGATTTCAACTATTTAATTTAGTATGTACGTGTACCATATAAAACATGCTGTGTGTGTGGTATGAATGCAAGTTGCCAGATATATATATAATTTATTGACATTTGTATCATTGTATCTGTTTTCATTCTTGGAAGGGAAGATTAACTTATGTTAACTGTGTTACCCTCTTTAAGTATTTATCATTATTATTATTATTATTATTATTATTATTATTACTCCAAATAAAAAGTTGAAAATAATTGTCCAGGATTACAGACTCTAGTTTTCTTCTTTTTTATTTATAGAAAACAGCTATCTAACTTCATTTTATTTTTTATTTTTCTAGAATTGGCAACAAATATTATTGAATGTGAATGGTTTAAGAAGTATCAAGGTAAAATGTCAACACGATTTTTTATGTTACTTCCAAAATCAGGAACATGTAGTCCTCTCCAAGACCAAGACAATCATATAACACATGTTGGTAGTCTAAAAATAGAATTCCATATTGCTGCAACCAAACGTGTATACACACCCAATGTTTACAGAATTGAAGATGAAGCTAAGAAGGTATTATTATATAAATCACACCATAGACCATCACTGAAAGTTTGTCCTTTGCCTTAAGCTTTTTTATTGTTTATTGTTTAATTCATTGTTCAAATGTTGACATAGATAGTACCCAGTACTTGTATGGTTTCCTTTCAACAAATATTTGTATTGGTCCTCATTACCACCCATACAAGATAATTACCCTTAGCTCTTTTTAATGTGATTCAAAACCGGCCTTTGGCCATGTGAGCTTCTGCCATCACTTGGTATTTGTTGTCTGTCTGTCATCCATGAGCTTTTCACATTTTAATCTTCTTCTGCAAAACTGCTCAACTTATTTGAACCAAACTTGTCAAGGATGGTTCTTGGGAAGAGGTGATTCAAATTTGGTAGAAATGAAGTTTATTCTAACTGGGGAGGGGCTATTGATAGAAGTTAAGTGAATTTTGACATAAACAAAATTTATTCTGAAGAACCAGCAAAGGAAATGTTACAATTTTTGCTGTGCAGTATCATTATTATATGTAGATTTAGATTTGTACAACAAGGGCCATCGTGGTCGTGGTCATGATTGTATGGTAGTTGGATTTACAACTACCTGTGCAATCAGCCCTATCACCACTAAAGTTGTGAGTTCGAATTCAGCTCATAGTGAGGTGTACTCGATACAACTTTATGTGATCAAGTTTGTCAGTGACTTGTGGCTGAGCTGTAATATTCTCTGGGTACTCTGGTTTCTTCCATCAATAAAACTGACTGCCACGATATAACTGTTATATTGTTGAAAGTGGCTTTAAGCATCACAACCCTAACCCTAACTCTAGATTTGTACAACAAAAGTCCTAGGGTCTATTGGGCCCAGAGTCTGGGATCCAAAGTTGAACATGGTGAAAAATTTAAAAACAATGAATTTCATAAAAACCAGTAATTTAAATACAAATGTAGTTGAATGAATCATTAGTATAAGACACAGATGTAGGTTTGCATCATTGAATAACCCTGGGTATATGGGCCTCTTGCAAATAGGAGTTCAAAGCTTTACATAGAGTGCATTAGAATAAATATTAAAACAGGAATGCAAATTTAATGTAAATTGGCACAAGACATCCTTATGATTTGAAGATTTAGATTTGTACAAATGATTTTGGTTAACAGTTATTAATATTAATACAATATTTGACAATACCCAGGAAGTAACAGCATTTAAAGGATTATATTCATCATGATTTACTGGATAACAATTCATGGACAGTTAATTATCTGAATTGTGGGAGAAAAGTCATTGTGTTATATTGTGAGTTAAAAAGAAAACCATCGGCCTGCCAAAATGACAAACATTAACACCCCTGAATGACAGAAATCTAACCAACAAATTAAGTAGTGATAGGTACTGATTGTATAGGTTGGTGTAAATCAACTACCATGCAATCACAGCCATGATTACCCCTAAAATACCTGTTAACAGCAACTGGGATTTTATTAATATTCAATTAATGATCTGTTGTTGCATATACAGTGGAACCTGTCTAATCCGACACACCAGGGAAAGGTGTCAGATTGTACAGGGTGTTGGAATACTTAGAAATACTTTGGGACCATAAATTTTTGTCAGATTCACAGGATGTAGGAAAACTCAGGTGTCGGATTGCACAAGTTTCTCTACATGTATTTTTTGAGGCATTCTAAAAAATTATTGACCTATTTATTTACAGACTCAGTATTATTGTTGTGCAGAAATACCTAGTGCTTTTGGTTGTATTGGTAAAATATTCTGTGAAAAACTAAGCATGTTAAATTCTCAACAGAGAAACCTGGAAGTTGATAGGTTCTACCATGTTCTGAATCAGATCTTAAACCATGAGAACAATAAAAGATGTCACATGTTGTACGAGCTTATTACATATAATGGTAAGTTGTATGAAATCAACCTATTTTCACTATTTTTGGCATGTTTTCACTAGTAGTAGGTAGTAATTTTTCATTTAATCAAATTTCATCAAAAATATACTGAAGAAATGATGTTTTAATATACAAATTTATATTGATCCCTAATTGCAAAGTTAATGTTTAATTTAGGTATCAGCAATCTAAAATGAACAGAATCATAAAATAACTATTTACATTAGCCATTAATGGAAAATGCTTTTAAAATCTATTTCTCTGAAACAATTGCACTTTTTTAAAGGAAACTTGACTGGGAAATTCTTTGATTGGTCATCTAGAAAAAATACAGTTTTTTGTGAGGATTGAAAATTCAAGATGATTCTCCACACAGTTTAAGTTTTTTTACTTGTCGATTAGAAATTAAAGAATTATAAGGTTAAGGTTAGGATTATGTTGTTTAATGCCACTTTCAACAATATTTCAGTTATATCATGGCGGTTAGTTTTATAGGTGGAGGAAACAGGAGTACCCGTAGAAAACCACCGACCTATCGAAAGTTTCTGACAAACATAGTGTATCGAGTACACCTCGCCATGAGCGGGATTCGAACTCACAACGTTAGTGGTGATAGGCACTGATTGCATATATAGTTGTAAATCCAACTGCCATACGATCACGACGTCCCCTAAAGAATTATAAGCCACAACAGGAATGAAAGGACCCAAGCTGAGAAATACTACAACATCTTCTTAGAAACCACAACCCAATTTAAGCCACAATAAACACAAATGATCATTGAATAATAAACTGATAATTTATCAGCAGATGAGTGCTAAAAACTCAGATGAGCCTCTGGTTGCCAACACCTAAGGTAATACAGTTCATTGACTAATACACCATTTTTAATTATTTACAGATGAAGATAAATCAACAGAAGGTCTACCAAGTACACATATTCTCAGAAGTTTTCACAAAGAACCAGAAAAGGAAAATGTAAGAAAGAATGAAAATCTTTAATACCTGAATAATATCATTTGTATGATATCTTTTATATCAATACACTTTATATTTTAAATTATTTTGACCTTACTTGACCCCATGTCACCTGTTGTCATCTCTTATCTGTTCAATGTTCACATTTGTATCTTATGTTAAGAAAATGTTGTCATTTAAACCAAGAAAATAATTTATAATAGTCTTCATTTTTTTATTCAACACTTTAAAGTTGGTTTCTCATAAATTTGGTTGAGTAATTTGCCAGCCAAAAGAAGCTTCCTGTTAAATAATCCCAGACAAAACAAGCAGTCTATAATAGTGTATCAATTGGAATGAAAAGCAAAATGAAGCATGGGAGGCAGGAAAGCTGCTAATCCAGCAAGGAAATCTGATTGTTGGAAGATCAAAGATCGGAGGCGGCTGGGGCAATATCATTTTCACTGGTCCGTACCACTACCCTTGGGCAGTCTGTCTATCCTGATATGGCCGTCCATATCAATAACTATTATATAAATATTGTCCTATGTGGGAAATGAAGAAATATTTATAATTGATTGAACTCCAACTGTATATGAAGGAATTTTTGGTGGTCCTTTACAAAATTTATGTCTTTTATGTAGAACAGGAATCCAAGATGGTTGCCACTGCTAGACACAGTTTAACATAGGAAAGATCTTCTTTCTTGATTCCACTGAACCATTAGGAAGTAAACTTGACTGAATGGTCTTTTATAAAGTTGTTTTTATCATATTGATAAGAAATCAAAAGGTGACCACCACTGCAAGAAAATGCTTAACATAATGGGAAAATGATCAACTATTTTCTTATTAGAAACTATAAACCTGATTGAACTGAAAGTGTACATAAAGAAATGATCATTGCATAATATACAGATATTTTTTACCAGGTAAGAAATACAGTCTCCAGCTGAAGTTTAGTTCTTTTTAGTATTTTTTATATGAAGGGTTCCTAATTTTCACTTCTAAACCAATTAAAGGCTCTATCAGTCTAGCGAGATTGGATTTAAATCATATCATTGGCTGATATATTTTATTTACCAACAAGTTGATATAATATATTACTTCTTTTCTTTTTTATTATAGGAATCCTCAAGAAACAAATTCAGGTTTGACGTTTGTTTAATGTATGGTGAAGAAGATGAACAACGGGCAAATAATGTCAAATCAACTATACTAACAAAACCTGATCAACTAAATATAGCTGAGGCATGTCCTGATAAAGAAGATATAATTCAAGTTGTTGAAAAAGTTAAACATTCTAAATGGGTTGTCTTATTCCTTTCTAAAAACCAAAAATGGTTTGAAGTTTGGATGGCAGAGTTGTTGTGTTGTAGTGTAGATGATAAAGACTATAACTCGCAAGACATATGTGTGCTTCCATTATTGTACAATGTTGAACCAGACACACTGCCAACATTTATTAGATGGTTGACATATATTGAAGCCAAGGATGGGGAAGATTATGTCACTAGAATTTTTGAAATTATTAAAGGTAAGATTGAATGATAAAATACATACCAGTAATTTCTTATCTGTAGATATTGACGTTTTAACCCCTGAAAGGACCACAGATGTCCATGAGGTGAAGGGTGTACAGGAGTACTGAAGGGTGTTAGGATATCTATTTCTATGGATATGAACGTCAACTCAATTTATCCCTGGACTTTGTCTAAATCTGACGATTTAGGGGGTCCATTGAAAAAAATGTATAACATAAAAGTAATGGTTTGTTTTCAATTTTCAGGAAAAGTTTGTTTGAAATCTGATCAATTTGGATGCTCTTTGCACAGTGTAGGGTTCTATTTTCTTAGAACGCTACACTTTGCAAAGAGCATCCAAATTGATCAGATTTTCAATGTAGTACAGAGGAGAGTACACATCTCCAAACCTTTATTTGTTTATAGACCACTCAACCAAATTTGCACATTTTCTTTTACAGGAACTGTAATGCATCTGTTGTTTATTTTATGATCATATTGATTTTATGGTTTTCCAGAACGAAAAAGAGGTTTTTAGTGAAATTTTAGAGTTACTAAAATCAAAATGCCATCAAATTGGAAAATGTCTGTTATAATTAATTGGAACTGAGAGTATTTGTATATGAAGGAATTCATGACTGTAAATATAAAGCTTAGTGGTTTCTTATGAGAAGCATTTCCCATACTATCTTCCGCTTCAACCATATGTTCCGTTATTCAGAATATATCATTACAGCAATAGATAATTCAACATAAAAATCTAGTTTTAAATTGTATATTCTTACCTCCATTAAGTGGAGCTTTTTTATTAAAAAAGATATTTTATCCTTTGATTTCAATAGGACAGAGAGTTGCCCTGAAGACACAGTCTCCTGTTGGAAATGTCCATGATGGTTTAGTGTGGGGATTTGTTGTTAATTATCTTAGGCATGTTTTGCCAGGTAAGATTTTCAACAGGTGATGTACATGTACAATTTTATCTTCATCTCACATACAGTGGCGTAGGAAGGAGTTAATAAATGTGCATGCACCAGGGTTTGCGTACCGGGGCAAAACCATGGAAGAAATGTGGAATGTTTGATATATAGGTAGCAGGAAAATCTATTTAAACTACTTTTAATATCCTTTAACTATGTGAATAATGTTTCCACATGTCACAAGCCAAAAGCATTTGTCTGTGTTTTTACGACTGCATCCAATGGAAGCTGAATGTGTCTGTGAATATGACAATAGCAATGCCAAGGCTGATAGTCTTTCCTGTCTCATTGTGGAGAGTAAATATGTCTTTACACGTTTCAAAACGCTGAAAGATCTTTCAGCTGTGGCTGTAGAGTGTGGCATTGGTAGGCAAACATTCTAAAATACAATAGTTATTCAGATACACGTTTTTGTTGACAAGTTCCAATGTCTCGCAAAGATTGATTGGGTTTATCTGGTCTGTGGGGTATAATTCCCACCTTGCTTTTCATCTTTTTACTCCAAGGTCAAACTCTTCAAGAGTTTGCAGATCAGTCCTAAATATGAAATTCATCCTCCTGTTTAAGTTTGCTGAAATTGATCGGTGTCAATAACTGTTCCAGATCTTCGTATTTCACCTAATGGCACCTTAACTCGTTTAACAAGTGACCTGGGAATTGGTAATGCAGTGAAATACTTGGTGTCTGCTACCTGTTGATTGGCACGATTTCGTTGTCTAACGGTTGTCCACGGCTTAGAAAAGACAACACAATATCTACAGCTTCATCATGTAAAATGTTGTAAATACTAATGTCATTTCTCTCAGTCTCAAGATGTCGAATCAAGGTTTGACATTCACTCACAGTCTATTAAATCGCAGAAGTTCTGCAACATTGCTATGATCGGAACAACAGGGTGTCAAATGTGATTGCAAACCACTAGTGGCAAAATAAAGTCAAATCGCAAAAGGGCAGATAAATGGATGCCTGATTTGTCATCACCATTTGTTTGTAAATACTCTTGGACACTAACTATTACAGGAAATGTACACTTAAAAGTTGATAGTTCATCCGCATCACCACCTCGCTTCACACATGTATTTAGTTTACTATTCCCGTCTAACATGCCCTTCACGGCATCGTTCCTACATGTTTCTTACTCAAATTTATCATTTTTTAGAAGAGTAGTAGAAGACAAATGTGATTTATTACCCAGTAGCCATCATGGTCCTTACTGATACATCTGATGACGAATGTACAATAGCTAAGTTTAAAACATGTGCATTATAATGTACATATTGCGTTGTTGGAATCCGTTCCCTAATCCTGGCTTGGAAACCTCTATGAATTCCCGACATGTCTGCTACTCCACCAAACTCTTGTGCTCTCATATTACCAATAACTATGCCGAAATTCTCAAGACTAGATAAAACAACTCGGCAAGATTTTCACCGGTTGTTTTGCTTGCCCTCACAAAACTAAGATACTAAGAGTTTACCACCAGTACATTCTACAAACTGTAAGCACACAGAGACTTGTTCGTGTGTTGAAATATCAGTTGCTTCCTCACCAATTAAAGCAAAGTATTCAGTCATTACACGCTCTTACAAATTTTATCGCATTTCACTGCTAATTCCGATTATATTCTTCTGTATATCTGGATATACATGTATGTATTTTATCCTTGAATTAGGTACTGGGTTATCCCAATACAATGATTATTTCCTGTTTCTGGTAATACCCTCTTTGTGCTGAGATGATATCATTGAAGTAATGGACTACGTCTCTGTCTGACGTTTCGAACTTGACATCGAGACAATGAGTGGCTGTCGGTTGACTAGCTATATGAGAACTCGGTGCTTCATGTTGTTATGTATAGTAATGAATGTTTGACCAGTCGTTTACCTGGGTAGATACCAAAGTTTTGTCTCTACTAGCCTTACAGCCAAATACAACACCGCATCGGTGGCATACTGGTTAGAGTGCTCGCCTCGAGTGTGGTAGATCGTGGGTTCAAGCCCCGGTAGGGTCAAACCAAAGACTATACAATTGGTATTTGTTGCTTCTCCTCTAAGCACGCAGCATTAAGTAGAAAGAGCAAAAACTGTTTGGCTCAGAATTAGAATAATGTGTCCGAGTGGAGCGACATGTCTACCCACCGACTGTTGTTTCAGTGAGCTAGCAATAAAAATCCAACTCAGTGTGTTGGTCTAGAACAAAGTGGACCTCATCATCATCTCATTGCTAATTAACTTGTTCTCCCCGTGATATAGCTGAAAAATTGCTGAATTGGCCTTAAACAACAATCACTCATCCACTCACCAAATACAACACAATAAGGGCAATAAACAACATCCTTTGAAATTGAATACCGAAGCCAATGAGTCTTTTAAAGCAACTGAATAGAACGTTTCCTTTTGATTGCATAGATTTACAACATTTGATTAAAACTCGTACAATTAGTTAATATTATGGTTTGCTTATATATCTTACTATAAAATGTAACATTATTATTTTTTGCTGTTTTTTTTGTGCACGCAAGTGCGTCGTTGCGTCAATGGTAGCTACGCCACTGACATAGATGTTAACCTCTGTGACCTCCTAAGTAGGAGATCTCTCTCTCTCTTTCATACATTGGCTCATTAATTTATGAAGTGTTTTAATTGTATTAAAAACTTTATTAAAATTAATATATATATGCTATTATTGATTGTCTTTGCAAGAACAGATTTCTCTGAGCAACATCTCATTGAAACCAAACAAGAACAGATTTCTCTGAGCAACATCTCATTGAAACCAAACAAGAGCAGATTTCTCTGAGCAACATATCATTGAAACCAAACAAGAACAGATTTCTCTGAGCAACATCTCATTGAAACCAAACAAGAACATATTTCTCTGAGCAACATCTCATTGAAACCAAATAAGAGCAGATTTCTCTGAGCAACATCTCATTGAAACCAAACAAGAACAGATTTCTCTGAGCAACATCTCATTGAAACCAAACAAGAACAGATTTCTCTGAGCAACATCTCATTGAAACCAAACAAGAACAGATTTCTCTGAGCAACATCTCATTGAAACCAAACAAGAACATATTTCTCTGAGCAACATCTCATTGAAACCAAACAAGAGCAGATTTCTCTGAGCAACATCTCATTGAAACCAAACAAGAACAGATTTCTCTGAGCAACATCTCATTGAAACCAGACAAGAACAGATTTCTCTGAGCAACATCTCATTGAAACCAAACCTGAGATGTAAGATGAGATGAGAAGTCCTTTTCGAGCAAAACATATCAAGGATTTGTTAAGACGATTTCAGTATAAGGTCCCATAGTTACACATAGAAATCAATGATAATTGTTCATATCATGTCTGTTGCTTGATAATAGATATTAATCGTGTAAGAATCAAATCTAAAACAATTTACTAACTTAGTTAAATTATTTTATCTAACATTAAATATGTATTTTATGGATATACATGATTTTAACCCACCAGATACAAAACCTTGTATCAGATATATGTGTGATACAAGATGTACTTTAGTCGGTTCTATATTCGTGCTGTCATCAGCTTGGAATGCGGGAAAGCTATAGGACATCTTTGTTAATAAATACAGCATCCCACAGAGTAACACTTCAAACTGACGTTTTATATGTTTGATTCATATTACAGGAAACTTTACCATTACACTTCAGGCCAAAAATTTCATGTTCAAAAGAAGAACAATTGTTGTTTGTATTTGGACAGTACATTTGAATGAATGTTGTGATGTGACATAACAAAATCTGTGCCGCATAGAACTATTTTGAAAGTCAGACCATTATTTGTTAGGAATACATATAGTAATGAAGTATATCAGTATCACCCTTTTTTATCCTATGAAAAGGTTAGATAAACGTACTATAGGCATACATGTATCGGTAGAATTGTTTGTATTGTGTTGTTAGTTGTGGTAACATGTTGTCAGTTGTGTAAACCGCATCACTACTTGATGCTATGCGTCTCATAGTGATTCGGTTTACACAACTGACTCCACATGATACAAACAGTTGTGTCAACACTATATGCATTTAGCGTGTTTTTATCACATCTTATCGGTTACATAATCAGGTTTAGCTAGGATCGTTAGCCTTGCTTATTAGTACCATGGCACTCTAACCAGAACTTAATGGTTACAGTATCAGTTTAGGTATAATCGTTAGCATTACTTATTAGTACCATGGCACTCTAACCAGAACTTAATGGTTACAGTATCAGTTTAGGTATAATCGTTAGCATTACTTATTAGTACCATGGTACTTTAACCAGAACTTATCATTCATTTCTTGGATGTTAATTTTGATTTTGATATCAAGATCTTTCACACATGCAATTCACATGTGAAAACACTCCAACATAAGGTTGATATGAAATGTGATTAGAAGTATTTAGATCGAGCATGTAAATGTACATGATTGCACAGGCATTCCACAAATTTATGCCATTTTGGCTTCTTTAGATAATATATCATAAAATTTGAAATACATGTACTATCAACCAAACTCCCAATACTTTACACCCTTTATGAAGGGAAATATGTTCATGGGTTTGTCATATTTAGAATTAGCTTAATCTATGCAAAGCATAATTGTTTTATGTTACCAAGGATACAGAGTTATTTGGGATGATAGGAGTGGAGTGGTGGTATAATTGGGTATGTTACAAGTGAAAAACCAGTATTTGAGGAATTTAAAAATATTGAAATAAATCCAAGTACATTGTTTATGATAAAATAGAATTAAATTTTATTGACAGATATTACAGAAAGGATTGCAAATAAGCTGCAAGAACTAAACATTAGCACTAGAAGTCCAACCATCCATTATCATACTTGTCTCCTAGAGATAGTCCCTCAGAACTGTGATGTTCCTGCTAAGCTAGATGTAAGAAGAGAGAATTATAAGATTGAGAACATGGGTAGAATTGATCCCCTCAAAGACAGAAATGAAGGAAACCAGAAAGTTATCAGAGTTTTTGCATGCAATTTTTATAAGCTGATAAAGGTAAAACTTTAAGCATTTTAAGAATAAAAAAAACAAATATTTGTCTGCCACTAAATAAAAGTTAAACAGAGCTAGTGTTATTCATGTGTACCATCAATTTCATCAATTCTTTTGGCTTTATCCTGATTACTAGACTTATTGAGGGGGGAAACCCAGAGAGATATAACAAACTGACCAGTGAAATCCTTGGCCCTGGGTGGGTGTATGTAAACCTTAACACTTGAGGAGGGTAACAGGTCTTCAACTTTTGTCAAACATCAGAAGTCAATTACCGTAACCACTATCCCACCCAGGCCTCTCAACAGTTTTAAAAAGGTTTAACTGACTCTGCCGGTCTTTTAGCTGGTTCTGACAGTCTTTTAACTGGTTCCGACAGTCATTGACTGGTTCTGGTAGTCATTTAACTGGTTCAAGCATCCTGCCTTAAATCCTAATTTTGACTCAAAGTTTGTATTGAGAAATCTTCACATGGTCTACCAGTATTCAAGAAAATATTTGTCTTCAAAACAAACACCAAGTACTCCTATTTCTGTCATTGATTGCATTTGAAAAGGAATAAAAATCCTGTTATAAGTGCTATTCTCATTCAGGAAAAAAATAAAGGTTAGAAAGAATTACAAGTGAATATAAAAAAAATTTTGGTCAAAATTCAGCATTTTAATATACATTTTTGCTGTATGTTTCCAGGCAGGTCATACCTATTACTTTGCTGCTGAATTTGCAACACCGATTCGTACACTACATGGCATGGGTTCTTCTGTGATATGTGGACTTACAGCCGACAAGATGAAAAAAGAGGCTCATTTGTTTACTGCTAAACTGGAAGGAATAATGAAAAAAGAGAAAGTTGGTCACAATTGTGCTATTCTTAAATTAACTGGTAATCTTTCATTAGAGTTATATTAGAAAGTGTAAAATACATAAACAATATACATGTATTATTAGATTTTTAAGGTTTGTTTTATCAAAGACCTGCAAATTTTTTCGCTTATATTATGGTATGCCATTGCTGTTGTCATCGATACATAGACGGTGGTTTCTCTAAAATAACTGTATTTTTAGTTGACCAATCCATCTGAATTTTTAACACAAAGATCCTTGGCACAGAATTAAGGTAGAGAATGAGTTTTAGTATTGTAGCCTACGAGTTTACAAACAAGAGGCTGAAAGCTGCAAAAAAGTTTGTTTGTTGGATTTTTACGAGAGTTTTAATAAATTCCATAGAAAACCCCTTGCAGAAAAATGTAGTGTTATTTATGTAACTGTTACTGTTTTTTACATAAAAGGGATGACTTTCAAAATTTGAACTTTTTTAAAAAAAATTATCCAATTTTAATGCCGTTTATTTAAGCAGATTGATCATATTTATGAGTTATTGATGGCCAATAATTTTTGTTTAGCTCTTTAGTTTTTAAAATGTAATCTAAATATGACCCAAATTCCAAAATTTTACATGTTTGGAAGATATACACAATTTATATTTTTCATCTAATTTTGACATGTTTGATGTGGTTTTTTTCTTTCTTTGAATTAATTTTTGAATTATTTTCAATTATATTCCTTCTAACATTCCCTGTCTATGTTTTTCAATCGGATTTCTGAAGGTTTTCAGGATTGAGGGTTTAAAGGGACCAACGCTTAAAATAGTAAAATGAGATCATGCTCAAAATACATTGGGTCCAGTACATTACTTTCAAGGAAAATTCTGTGTCCACACTTTTAATATACACTTTCAATATTAACTTTCCCTTGTCGACATGGTGTGGCTGTATCATGCTCTGCTCAGTGTAGCTCTTTATTTTACTATGAAAATAATCAATAAAATAGATTTTTTGCAGTTTGTAATATTTTGGGATGCTATTTGATATAAAATTAAATGATAGAAATCACAAAAATCTCAAACTGTATTACACCTTTTTGTATAATTTTATAATATTTCAGACAGTTACTTCCCTTACTTGTGCAAAAGTGGACAAAATGAAAGGAAATATACCATTTATAATACAAATTCAAGAAGAAATTATTTTCTAACTAATGAGACAACACAGTTCCTATTTTTAGCCGTGTGCGATATCCTTGTCTCAACTCGTGGGTGAGATAAGAATTTCACGCTACTTTTCCCGTAAAAATGTTACGTTTCGCAAAATAGCTCTTCACCATGGTTCCGTCTTTATTCTCATCAATAAAACCACGATTCTACCATATAAGTATTTTTTTATTAATCTATGTATACTATTCTGCTTTTTAACGATATTGCACCTTTCACTGCGTTTGACGATTTCTCACCCCTTTCTACCGTGTCAATGTTTGTTTCCTTTGAGCAAAAAATAGAGTGCTCTCCCTTGTTAGTAACTAATGTAAAGAAAGAAATTACCTCCCTTTGACCAAAGTCAAATATTTTTTACAGGTATTTATCGCTGTTGTAGTAGCATATATAATATATTTATTAAATACATTGTATTTTATTATGAATACAATTAAAATACTGCCAATACACAGATGTATATCGATAAATCGACAATTAACTTAACCAATGCAAAACAATTTTGCAGGAAAACGCTCTATGGAATGTAAACAAAACAAAGATGTTTAGTGAGAAATAAAATAAAACACCGGAAAACGTACAAGATAGGGAAATTAGTGAGGAAAAGAATCAAACACCGGTAAGAGGGCAAGACGGAAAAATCTCAGACACCCGCGGGAAAGATTTCTATTGGTCTCCAACTCGGCAGAGCCTCGTTGGAGACCAGTAATCTTTCCCTTCGGTGTCTGAGATTTTTCCGTCTTGCCCTCTGGAAACAAGACAGTTCGGCAACAAGACATTTCGGCACCCGTTGAAAAAGACAGTTCGGCACCGTTGAAAAAGACAGTTCGGCACCAAGAAAGTTCGGTATCAGGACAAATCGGCACCACATTTTCTTTCAAACAAACGTGATTACCTTTTTTTAAATAAAATCAACGAAAGTTAAAAAACACCCATCAAAGTGGCCATAAAACTAAAAGAAAAATTTAGTCAAGGATTTATATAGTAGAAAGGATATGAATCTCGCGAGATTTAACATAGATTGTATGTAAGTATGTTGCATGGCGAGAACAAGTGAGATTACCCATAGTGCAATTCATTGACGATGCGCGTGCCTTGACCAATGGTGGAAATTTTCATCGCTTCAACATTTTAAACCAGTATTTGTATTTAGAAATCAATAAACTTCCTTGTTTACATGAAATCGACATACCAAAGTGTATAAATGTGTATTCGATATATAGAACAAAACTTGGCATGATTGGTTTCTTTGTTTTATCATTTTTAATATGTTTTTAGATGTATGAAACTCTACTGTACTTTTTTTTTATTTTACGTGAGAAAGTACACTATGCCACATAACCTATAGAGGCAGAACTACACAAGAGAAAATTGAGTCTACCATACTCCATGCTTGCGAGTGATAATTCAAAAATTAAAGAGATCATTAATAGACAGATCAGTGTAAACTATTACGAGGACAGTTTTTTTTGTAACATCCGAGATATACTTATACTGTATGATCTACCATCTATAACAGACTTACAAGCAAATTTACCATCGAAAATCAGCTGGAAAAAACTTGTAAGAAAGGAGGTTTAAAACATTCTGGTTGAAAAGACTCCAGAATGATGCCACTGCCAAGACTACTTTAAAAAAACACAAGTGCCGATTTGTCTTTTTGAGGTGCCAATTTGTCTAATTGGGGTGCCGAATTGTCCGGGTGCCGATTTGTCTTGGTACCGAAATGTCTCGCACAGGTGCCGAAGTGTCCTGGTGCCGATTTGTCCCGGTGCCGAAGTGTCTAGCATTCTTGCCCTCTTACCGGTGTTAGATCCTTTATATCTCCATTCAATGTAAATTAACAGCATCTTTTATCAAATCCTGCTTTAAATTATCATAGTTTAATTTGTTTTATTTTACAGAAAATGAAGATATAGCTGATTTAATTATTAGAGAAATAGAAGAAAATGAAGAATGGCAAAAAAGTCAAAGATGAATTGAATATATGAAGAATGAAAGTCTACAGCATAACTGTTCATCCAGTAATTTTTTCTTTCAGGAAAAAACACTATATTAAAATTTATAGTTAGAACAAATTTGGGCCACTTTCAAAATTCTTTACAAATTAAATTAAAACTTATTTTTTGTTTCTAGAAATTTCATAAAGATAATGGCTTTATTTTAAATGTACAAACGTCCATAAATATGGGATGGTTTAGTTAGGTTATTGGTGTCTATTATCTTTTTCAGCTATATCATGATTATCAGTAACCTCACTTATGTGAACCAAGAGTCATGATCTGCCTCCCTTCCCTTCACCCTTGGCAGTGTTAGCCAGATATTCATTGCCATACTGTGATAGTTTTAGCTGTATGCAGCCAGCAATAGTGGCAACCAATCTGAATGTGTGTTATAAAAACACTGTTTTGTAGAAAAAATGTAAACATAAAATGGACATGTGTAAGCTTTGTCATGAAGTACAGCTAAAACATCACAGCCTTCAGCTGATTGGCTGAAAATGTTGTTATCATAAGGGATGTAACTGACAAAATTTTAAAATTACAGCTAGCACTGCCAAGGGTTTAAGAGAAGGCAAGATTAATCATAACCCTTTACTAGCAAAGATTACCAGACTTATTGAGGAGGGAAAACCTGACAGTTATAATGACAGGTGAAGCCCTCAGCCGTGGGAAGGTATCTGGAAAACTTAACACTTAAGGTGGATATCGAGCAACACTCTCATGTCAGTTGTGTTATGCTTGTGGTGAAAAGCCAATGACCTTTTAAATATGCAGTAATTAATTCAACTTGCAGCTACATGTATTGTTAAATATTTATTTTATATGGCTTATGAACTAACTACCGGTATGCATGTTAAACCCCACTTTTGACAATATATAGTAGCAGTTAGTATTTTGATGAGGGGGACTGGCGAACCTGGAGAAAATCCACAAGCCTGCTGTAAATGTTGTAATGAGTGCATCTCACCATGGGGAGAATATCAAACTTGTAACATTCTCAGCATCAAAATATGATTCACCAAAAAAAATATGCCTTTTGAAAAGAAAAACTTCAAAGTATTTTGTTGACAATTTTTTATCTCCTGTCCTTTTTCTTGTGGCTTCTAAATACCCTAATGGTATCTTCAAAACTTTGTATGATAGATTTGTATTTTAGAAGTGAGTAGATATATTAACCAATAGCATAAATTCACAATTTCATTTTACAACAGCAAACTTGTTTTTGTTATTTACTTGTATATTACAAAGCACATGCTGTGATAATAATTTTACAAGTGCAGTAAAAATGTTTGACTAATTTTCATATGTGGAAATAATATATGTTGTAACAATAAAACCAAAATACCAAACACCTATAAATAAATCAAAAATCATATCTAGTCACATGTTTCTTTCTGATATTATCTGTCTAATCCCTCTGTCATTATGTCTTTTAGATTAGATATTTAATTTGAGATTATTTTCTTTTTTGATAAATTATACTTCTAAAATGTTAATGTGTAATCCTTCAAAATAAAACACTTCAGGAGAAAGGATGTGTCAATTTGTGAAATTATGAATAAATAAGCTGTATGAGGCATAAATCAGAGTGAATCTGTGTACATCTTAAATGCCTACAGGTATCATTACCAAAACAAGCATGCTCTTGCATTTTATTTCCTTGAAATGTGTGCACAGCACAGGTGAATATGATCTTCTTCCTAAGTAAAATGCTATAAAAAGTCTGACATCATGGAGAATGGTTTCCATTTTTACATTAAAAAATGGACAAATAATACACAAGATTACAAGACATGAATTACAATTTTATTTGTTTTGTAAAATTACATGTTTGTATATACTCGTAACTGATATCAACAGTACATTTCAGTATTTTACATTCAGATTTATGTTTCCTAATTCTTACTTTTTTCATATCATTTGCCTGTTTTCAATTTTGAAATTTACATTGTATATAGTAAATATTGTCTTAAGAATGTTTTTGTATAACTTTGTCCACACTTTGCATCTGTCATCTGTATCCATTGGCTTTTCACATCTCAATCTCTTTTGTACAAACCACTGGAATTTTGAATTTCATTAACTATATGCTTGAATGAACCAAAACTGTACACGAATAACCATCGGATGGTCATTAGCTTTCATTGGACAGATTTAACATAGGGAAAATTATTTTTTAAATATTCTTAAATGAAACCTGTAAATGATTTGACAGCAAACTTAGCTGGAATGTTTCTTCAATGTTTCTGTTACCAAATGTACATTTTTGTGTCAATTGAACATTCAGGATGGCCACCAACAAAGGACATAATTTTAACATAGAACACAATGAAAATATGAAAACAATTCTCAGATAGTAGAAATTTGATTGAATCAAAACAATACCTGAATAGTCATTGGATGGTCTCTTATTTCACGAATAACCAGGTGAGTGATCTTGGTTCAGGTGAGCGATCCAGGTTCAGTTGAGCGATCCAGGTTCAGGTGAGTGATCCAGGTTCAGGTGAACAATCCAGGTTCAGGTGAGCGATCCAGGTTCAGGTGAGCAGTTCAGGTGAACAATCCAGGTTCAGGTGAGCAATCCAGGTTCAGAATACTTTACAGTCCTATCTACTAAATGTCTATGTAATTTAAACCTATGTAAACCAAACACCTGAACAAACTCTTCAAGACATTTGGTTTAGACAGGTTTTACAGTTAAATATAAACTATGTAACAATGCTTAAATAAAACTGTGTGCAACTTTGTTTTAAGTTGTATTGATACAAATAAATGACTGATAATGCATGCAGAAATTTCTGTTATTGTTTTTTGATGACTACCAGTAATAATTTTTGGTACCACTACCAGTAAATCTTGAAGTTCAGGGTGCCTCGAAATGCATAACTGAAATGTTTGATATAAAGAATTAGCAAAGAAGATTTGTCTCCCTTTCTCAGATTGTTGCATCTCTATGTTTGATATAAAGTTTAGTAAAGAATATTTGTCTCCCTTTCTCAGATTGTTACATCTCTATGTTTAATTACTGTGGTGGTATCCTTGTACAAGAGAATATCCTGGTTTATAAACAGTTATATATTCTGAATATAAAGTTTAGCAAAGAAGATTTGTCTCCCTTTCTCAGATTGTTGCATCTCTATGTTTAATTACTGTGGTAGTATCCTTGTACAAGAGAATATCCTGGTTTATAAACAGTTATATATTCTGAATATAAAGTTTAGTAAAGAAGATTTGTCTCCCTTTCTCAGATTGTGGCATCTCTATGTTTAATTACTGTGGTAGTATCCTTGTACAAGAGAATATCCTGGTTTATAAACAGTTATATATTCTGAATATAAAGTTTAGCAAAGAAGATTTGTCTACCTTTCTCAGATTGTTGCATCTCTATGTTTAATTACTGTGGTAGTATCCTTGTACAAGAGAATATCCTGGTTTATAAACAGTTATATATTCTGAATATAAAGTTTAGCAAAGAAGATTTGTCTCCCTTTCTCAGATTGTGGCATCTCTATGTTTAATTACTGTAGTCCTTGTACAAGAGAATATCCTGGTTTATAAACAGTTATATATTCTGAATGTCAGTCAGAGAATTTGACAAAACGACAGCATTTTAATTTTACTTGACTACTAGTACTACATGTAGGTAACAAATTGATTATGCAACAATCAGACTTGCCCAAAAGACATTTCAAGATAATTTTTTCTATTTGATAAAGCAAATTTTTGCAATTTTTCACTAGCTTGAATGAAATTTTACTAGACTGGGACTTAGGGCTAGAGGTTTTTGACAGACTGGTGGATTACCTTCTCATACCATATATGGCAAACTAAGTACTCATGTAGGATTTACCCTTTTTAATGCTTTTATTTTGCATTATTCAAGAGGATAATATGTTCCACAAATTTACATAGAATGCTTTTTATTAAGAAATAAAAGCTGTAAAATAACCTCAATTCCTACACACTTTCATTGTAGTAGATATGTGTGGCTAAAGAAAATTTTTATTTATATTGTGGATTTATGAAATTCAGTTTTTATGTGATATTCCTGAAGTCTCGTCCTATGTTGTTATACAATTAATGACTTTTAATGAGGTGGATACAAGGATTTATTAACCCAGGCACATTATATTTACCGAGGCCAGATGGCCGAGGTAAATATATTATTCTTGGGTTAATAAATCCTGGTATCCATCGAATTGAAAGTCATTAATTGTTTTATTATATGACACATTTTATATGTTGCTTTTACCCTTAAAATAAGCTTTTATCACGACGTTTTCTTTGGTTTCGTATTGTGCAAGACGTTGGAATGTTATATTCACCGCTCGTTATGTCGCGTGAGGTGAATATAATGTTTTATCAAAGAACGTTTCTAGGGACGTCAGCCAATCAGAAAAGACATTACCTGAAGTCATATAATAAATATTATTATTAGTTGTTATGTGGTAAATGTTGATTTAATATGTGTGGAAATAGCTTTTAATATAATCAAAGTAAGATATGGTGTGAAACTTCATGCAAATGTATGTTATGCAATGCCCACCCCCTTTTTTGACTCTCTTGTATTTATGTGGCAAAGTGTGTGAATGAAATATACAATTGTTGTTAGAAACTAATATAATTGTTGATCTCCAAATTCCATATTGTTTAATAATGTGAATAATATTTAACATTGCAACACCCTCAGTTGTTGGGGGTAATACTGATGGCACCTATTGTCTGTCCCTCTGTCTTTCTGTGGACCATAACTTCTATATTTATGTATAGATCTCTTTCAAACATTCAATAATTATTGCTGTTACCACTAGAGGGGTGTCATAAAGCAGACATTCCATTAGACCGCATGTATCAGGTCTGACCAGCATTTGAAATTGATTTCCTGCTGACCCGATAATCACTCATAAAACCAGCAATTGTTTATCTGCTAAAGAAAATCAATTTGATGAAAATGTATTGTGCTTGTTTTTTCACATCATCATCATCAGCAGGATTCCAGAACTATTGCTTCTGTGAGGAAGACCAACAATGACAATCTAATGTTAAATCAGATTCGCTATGCCTCTATAAATGGAAGTTAAGAATTCTGATGATCATGATGTCAACCGACATGTCCCTTAGAATTCACAAATTTGTTTTATTATTAAATAACTTTGGGTAGCAGACCCCTAAACTCACACTTTTGAGAAATTGGCGTGCCACTTAATGATGAGTAATTCATTCATTTGGCATTGGCTTCAATGGGTTATGATTTGCCATTCATTGCAAAAGTTATGATATGGATACATAGAAAATTGACAGTTTTAGGCTTGTCCAGTTCATAACTTATAGAGGTTTGCTTGACTGTCTTGTAAACTTTCAATAATTATTTGACTGTCTTGTAAACTTTCAATAATTATTGCCTAGCACTGGAGGTAGTCTCATGAAGCAAAGGGCTGTGTTGTGACCTGCCCTGTCTGGTTTACAAATGTTATGGCCAATGGAACATTATAGAAAATTTTGTAATTTTTATGTTTGTCCAGCACATATCTATGGTGCAGAAGAAAATGGATTTAGCCAAAAAGAAGCTGTAAAGCTTTCATTTTTACTGTTATTATTCAAGAATAATTAATATAAATTGTTGCCTTTTTATAATAAAATATAGATTTTTGCTGTTTACATTTCTATGGCCATAAATTATTTTCTATGGAATATTGTATGAATATACTTGATGTTATGAGAATAGTTACAGAACTGAACAAAAAAAAAGACATTACATTGATATGGAGCATGGCCTGGATTGCAAACTGTTAAATACATGTCAACACTGATATCAGTGAGTGATTGTTGTTTAACATTTAACAAAGTGGGCATTTTTAGCTATATCATGGCTAGGCCTGCATGAAGAGACTGGAACCAGATTCCAATCGTTTACATATAACTATTAGCTCACCTACTAAAAGTCAGATTGAGATTTTGCCTTCACTTGGCATCCGTCATCTCCTCAGAAACCACAATATGAACCAACATTGTAAGGAATGGTTATTGTTTGATTCCCATTCTAAATTGTATCGGATAAGTCCGAACTCCATAAATTAAGAAAACAAATTAAATGGACCAAACCAGCTTTGTTTGAAGCCAGAATCAGTTGAAGAGAACTGTAACCTCATACTTAGGAGGTTTTTTTACATATATTCTGGGGTTGGTTTTTTTTGGTCCAATTGACATTTTGTCTATTAAAAATAATAAAGGATATTTACAGATTTTAGTAAAAAATCATTAAAAATTCGTAGATGTAGAAGCTAAGTTGCCTCCTTTTTAACTTACATTATGAAAAATATACATACTGGTAATTGGGATATTCAAACACTTTGAAATCCAATTGTTCCTCATCACAACTATTGTTCTTCTGGTTCCATAAATGTATGGTTGCTAGTTGCTAGGATATTTACCAAGGTTAAAATTCAAATATTTTGAAATCATATTGTTCCATGTCACAGAAGAGTCTAAAGATACCAACGGGATAGCCAGAATCTGTAAATCTAAGAACAGATAACACAATGGTCAACAGAAAAAGTACAAAAGGACTAACAACCATCTACAAAACATGCACATAAAACTAAAGATCGAGTAACATGAACCCACTAAAAAGCGGGGGTGAATGCAGGTGCTCCGGTGAACAGTTCCTGCTCCACTAGTGGCACCCGTCGTGTTAATCTAGTTACAAACCCAGTGATAAGTCATGAATGGGGAAAGGGTCGGGAAGTGTTTACGACAAGTGAAACATATACATGGTCATTTGTGACACAGATATTCCATAACTGTCAACCAAGTCATGGTGGCGACGTAAAACTTCCGAAGTGATGACTTCAACTTAAAACAATTATATATAGGAGCCCTTGGTTCAGTAGCTTCCTTGTTAGCAGAGCAGTAATCCTCTATCAAGAAAATTCTGATAGGAACCACAAGCTCTGGAATATCGTATCAACTGAGAGATATAATGGGAAAATTGAAACTACGTGTATATGATCTCTTTTGTCGTAAAGTTTCGTTCTTAGAAGTACCCCTCACTGTCAATTTCGTGTAGGTCAAAGTGTGAAGCATGCATATCTGTATATGTGGCATCCTATTTCAAGCTCAATGGGATAGATGAGATCAACGAAATCACCAAACCTAGAATTGAAAGGACATCATCTATATATAGCGCAACGTGAAATTAAAGGATCGGGCTAGCTTCTTTTCGTTTGTTCACATGTCGCAGCTTCTGGTTCCAGAAATGTATAGTTGCTGGGTATCTTTATAAAGAGTATTTAAAGGCCTTATGGTCTTCCATGATATTAATCAAAGCTGGAATTCAATTGTTTTGAAATCCAATTGTTCCATGTCACACGGTTAGTTATATTTCTTCTGGTTCCAAAAATGTATGAATGCTGTGTAGTTTTCCAAAACATATTAGGTCTGAGAGTCTTCCAGGATATTTACAAAAGTTGGCATTAAACTATTTATAATGTTTGAAATAAAGATTCTGTAAAAATTGATTAGAATCTGTGAAAATAAAAATGAATTTGTCAAAAAAAGTATTCCAATGTCACTCATTTTTTTTTAACTTCTTGAAATAAAGACATTGTATAAAATTGGTGCGAATCTGTGGAAGAATGAGGACACACACACATAGGATATACACTCACACCTCCATGTTTCCTTTCGTCAAACCATAATCAGAATTACATTTGTTTGCAGCTCTGATAAAGATCTTCTCTGAAACTTCTTACCCACTTTTGAACCAAACTTGTCAAGAATAGTCCTTATGTGGTCCCCATTCTAAATTGTTCCCGATTGATGCGAGCTCCATCCAAGATTACTAAAAATAGAAAATTCTTTGGACCAAAACTGCTTTGTTTGAAGGAATATTTAAATAGCTCATTCATGACTTATCACTGGGTTTGTAACTAAATTAACACGACGGGTTCCTCTAGTGTAGCAGGAACTGCTTAACCATCCAGAGTTCATCCCCGGTTTTTATTCGGGTTCGTGTTACCCGATATTTAGTTTTATGTGTATGTTTTGTAGATCGTTGATTGTCCTTTTGGCCATTGTGTTGTCTGTTCTTCGATTTACGGATTCTGGTTATCCCTTTGGTATCTTCAAACTCTTCTTAGCTCAAATCTTAACTGTAAGAGCCTGGTTATGAGCTCTTTAGCATGGACAAATGTATTCCGATTTCTTTTTCTGTTTTGTTGTTGTCAATTTTTGTCGAACAATGGAAGCAATATTTCAGCAAAATAAACATGAAACAATTCTTCCCTGATTTACTAAGCCAATTTTGAACCAAACATGGCAGGGATAGTCCTTGAGTGGTCCCCATTCTAAAATATATTCGATTGGTCCGAACTCCATCCAAGATGGCCGTCGTTATTAAATTCACCAGGATTGCCCTATTTAAAACCAGAGTCTACTTCAAATTTTAATTGTAAGAGCAAAACTAAGAGATGGTCCTCGGTCAAGAACCAAAATGAAATGAAACATAGTAATATTTTGATGAAGGTTTGTCCAGAAGAATATAAAAACTTTTTTTTTTGCTTTGAACCTGCAATCAATATGATACCTTTTTTGCGTCAAAAACAGTAATGCTATGCATTTTTCAGAAAGAGGTTTTTGTGAGTGAGTGAGTGCGTGCGTGCGTGCGTGCGTGCGTGCGTGCGTGCGTGCGTGCGTGCGTGCGTGCGTGCGTGCGTGCGTGCGTGCGTGCGTGCGTGCGTGCGTGCGTGCGTGCGTGCGTGCGTGCGTGCGTGCGTGCGTGCGTGCGTGCGTGCGTGCGTGCGTGCGTGCGTGCGTGCGTGCGTGCGTGCGTGCGTGCGTGCGTGCGTGCGTGCGTGCGTGCGTGCGTGCGTGCGTGCGTGCGTGCGTGCGTGCGTGCGTGCGTGCGTGCGTGCGTGCGTGCGTGCGTGCGTGCGTGCGTGCGTGCGTGCGTGCGTGCGTGCGTGCGTGCGTGCGTGCGTGCGTGCGTGCGTGCGTGCGTGCGTGCGTGCGTGCGTGCGTGCGTGCGTGCGTGCGTGCGTGCGTGAGTGCGTGAGTGAGTGAGTGAGTGAGTGAGTGAGTGAGTGAGTGAGTGAGTGAGTGAGTGAGTGAGTGAGTGAGTGAGTGAGTGAGTGAGTGAGTGAGTGAGTGAGTGAGTGAGTGAGTGAGTGAGTGAGTGAGTGAGTGAGTGAGTGAGTGAGTGAGTGAGTGAGTGAGTGAGTGAGTGAGTGAGTGAGTGAGTGAGTGAGTGAGTGAGTGAGTGAGTGAGTGAGTGAGTGAGTGAGTGAGTGAGTGAGTGAGTGAGTGAGTGAGTGAGTGAGTGAGTGAGTGAGTGAGTGAGTGAGTGAGTGAGTGAGTGAGTGAGTGAGTGAGTGAGTGAGTGAGTGAGTGAGTGAGTGAGTGAGTGAGTGAGTGAGGCTTAACGCCAATTCAGCAATTTTTCAGTTATATCGGCGAGAACAAGTTAATTTTCAATGAAATGATGATGAGGTCCGCTTTGTTCTAGGCCATCACGCTGAGTTGGATTTTTATAGTGCTAGCTCACTGAAACAACAGTCCACGGGTAGACATGTCGCTCCAATCGGAAACATTATTCTGATTCCGAGCCAACCAGTCTTTGCTCTTTCTCCTTAATGCTGTGTTCTTAGCGAAGAAGTAACAAATACCAATTTGAAAGTCTTTGGTTTGACCCGAGCACGCTAACCATTACGCCACACATTACGCCACAGATGCGGTTTTAGTTTTCTGTGTTGCGTTTTGTTTTGTTGTATTTGTCTTCGGTCTGTGTCTTGTAATGTTATCATTGTCTCTGTCCATTCTTGATTGCCCCTTAGGTTTTCTCAGTCTAACCTCTATTCAGAGCATGGGCCTGAATGCCATTAATCGTCAAGTTAAACACTCATTTTTCACTGTTAGCGTCATATGGACCTAAATTTTTGTCGTGATTCATCAAACCCGGTTTTGTTTCGAACAACGGTTAGCGTCAGTGGCGTAGCTTCCATTGAGGCAAAAAAATAACTGCATAAATAGAAAAAAATTAATGTAAGTTGCTCTAATAACATCTTTATTACTTAATAAGTATAACAATGTTATGTTGTGGCTGACCAGTAATCAATGAATCCTGCTAAAAAGATCGGAATTGGCACAGGAGTACTTTAACATGTGAAGAAAAAATATATTCAATAAACATGAGACCACCAAAATGGTTTATCACTATTATTGATGTTGCATTCAATCACTCGGCACTCCTTTAAGACACGTCGTTTCATGTCATTTGTTCAAAGGCGTTTCATTTTTCCATTAAAAAAAAATTCGACATGCTCTGTGGTAATGGAATCAATACAATACAAATTTGATTCAAATAGGCAATGACTACCTGTTTTAAAAAGACGGTGGTTTCTGGGGTAGGTGTTACTACATGGGGCCTGCCTCGGTAATATTTGACACCAAGCAACGCCCGTGAGCGTCAGATTGAAAGAGTTCCAGTTTTTAATGCTATATATATATAGGAATCCATCGTGGCGACAGACACAAAAAGGGGAGGCAAAATCTAAGTGTCACCGTGTTCGTCATCTAGATATTTTGGGTCAGATAGGTTAATTTTTCAGCTTTCTAAACCACGACTGGTAATCGGCACAAGCAGAACAGTTGGTTCTGCAAAGAAATTCGTGAGGATAACTTCCGGTTTTGGTGGAGGAGAGTTCACGAAGACGCTTCGCAAGGTATGTACATGTCAAAAATTGAAATTTTCTTTTTTACTGCTCGAATATTGCAAAATCAGAGAATGCTATGCTGTGGCGAATACTTTCACGATTAGAACCATGTATAGTTTATTCTTGTATATGAAGTGTAACTCTCGCAAAATCAATCGTCCCACGAAAAACATGACGAAAATTGTGACACTCTTACATTTCTAAGTTGTTCTTGACAAAGATGCAAGTTAAATTTTCAATATTTTTTCATCATGGGAGTCTAAATGTAATCGGGGATAAATTCCGATTCGTCAGAAGTAAATTGAAGTCTAGATAAATCTACAAACTGTCAATTTTCTCGTTTTCATGCTTGAGGAGATCGGTTCTGATAGAGCATTTTGCGAATGCATGAGGAGATTTGCTAGTTTTGTTAATTGTTTTCTGCAAAATTGATAAATTGACACTTTTAAGCACAAAACTGATAAATACTCTAATCAAAATAAACTATTCTCTGTCCACTTTCAGGAGATGCCAGGATTCAAGGGAAAGAGGAAAAGGGGACTGACATTGACTCTTTACAAAAAACCATTTCGATATAGATTGCCTGCATCACCGCCAAGGAAACGAACAAAAACAAGTAGCAGTACACCAAATTTAAAATCCCCATCAATCAGGCACACCAAGTTTATTAAAAAAGTCTTTCAATTTCAAAATATTTATATCCTTTCAAACGGGTTTACATATCTATTCGGCGCAACCTTTTCACTAAAGATGACGGAAACTTCACCGCAGATCTACACAAGTTATAATATTACATGATTTCAGCACATACATATGTCTAACGTAAATAAACATTCACTTAGTGCTAATAGTCATGAATAAATTAAACACAAGATGTCAATTAAACTGGACATATCCTTAAAATCTGTAAAGCGCTTTACATCTTGTAACCACTATTAACAGAGATCTTTTTTATTTACAAGTGTGTACGCATAACACACTACATAATAGAAAAACAAACCACAAATTAATATTATTCTCAACTGTATGATATTTAATTTAGAGTGTATCATTTGTATTAGAAAATATAAAGATATAATTCACATTAAGTTTGATTATAAAATTATCTTACAAGTGCATTTTCAATTTTTTCCAATGTACAGATGTAAGGGAAGTTAATCTTGTGTATCCAATACACAATGGAAGTTGTCACAAGCAACAAATGATCAATAATGACAAGTTTAATCATGGGAAACCGCAGTTACAATTATGAATTGATTCCTTAAATGAAATGTTTCTTTCTAGGTGGACAGCCCATGTTCAATGAAATATTACTTTTATACTTTTAAAAACCCGACGGGAAGAAGGGCATCAGTTCGTTAATTTATTACCAGACAGACATGCAAAATTTGTGATTATACAGTGGATTACACGTGTCGTACCAAAACTAGCAAATCTCCTCATGCATTCGCAATGTGCTCTATCAGAACCAATCTCCTCAAGCAGGAAAACGAGAAAATTGACAGTTTGTAGATTTATCTACACTTCAATTTACTTCTGACGAATCGGAATTTATCCCCGATTACATTTAGATTCCCATGATGAAAAAATATTGAAAATTTAACTTGCATCTTTGTCAAGAACAACTTAGAAATGTAAGAGTGTCACAATTTTCGTCATGTTTTTCGTGGGACGATTGATTTTGTGAGAGTTACACTTCATATACAAGAATAAACTATACATGTTTCTAATCGTGAAAGCATTCGCCACAGCATAGCATTCTCTGATTTTGCAATATTCGATCAGTAAAAAAGAAAATTTCAATTTTTGATCACAGGTACTTGTGGACAGGACCCTATGTTGCTCCCTTTATTTTTTTTATTTTTTTTTTTTTAAGATGTTGCTCCCCCCTTTTTTTTTTCTTTTTAGCATAGACTTTTTTCATATAAACAACATTTTGCAACTTTCTATGTATCACTGTATGACATATATACAATAAATACAATCAAGCAGTAGTTTCTATCCATGCCGGGTTTCTGACATGATATAAGTTAGAAGGTAAGTCACTCTTCTTTGTTTACATTGGGATACTTGTTGTGTATTCATCTTAAATTTAGTGAATAAAAAAGGCCTACCTGTCTGGAAATTGGCTTATTCCTTCTCTGTATATATTATTCTCCCTGAAAACACACATCAATATTTATTTACAGCAGCTGACAACTCTCCATGGAGCATGGCGGTGATGCAGGCAATCTATATCGAAATGGTTTTTTGTAAAGAGTCAATGTCAGTCCCCTTTTCCTCTTTCCCTTGAATCCTGGCATCTCCTGAAAGTGGACAGAGAATAGTTTATTTTGATTAGAGTATTTATCAGTTTTGTGCTTAAAAGTGTCAATTTATCAATTTTGCAGAAAACAATTAACAAAACTAGCAAATCTCCTCATGCATTCGCAAAATGCTCTATCAGAACCGATCTCCTCAAGCATGAAAACGAGAAAATTGACAGTTTTTAGATTTATCTAGACTTCAATTTACTTCTGACGAATCGGAATTTATCCCCGATTACATTTAGACTCCCATGATGAAAAAATATTGAAAATTTAACTTGCATCTTTGTCAAGAACAACTTAGAAATGTAAGAGTGTCACAATTTTCGTCATGTTTTTCGTGGGACGATTGATTTTGCGAGAGTTACACTTCATATACAAGAATAAACTATACATGGTTCTAATCGTGAAAGTATTCGCCACAGCATAGCATTCTCTGATTTTGCAATATTCGAGCAGTAAAAAAGAAAATTTCAATTTTTGACATGTACATACCTTGCGAAGCGTCTTCGTGAACTCTCCTCCACCAAAACCGGAAGTTATCCTCACGAATTTCTTTGCAGAACCAACTGTTCTGCTTGTGCCGATTACCAGCCGTGTAAACTATGTACATGTACGGCACACAGAACAAACCGTTTAAGACAAACAAACCAAAGAGCACAACTCGCTGTCTAATTGCATACCATAGGTTTTTCTAATGAATTCTTATGAATTCAAACGTGAAATAGTTGATGATAAAACATAATATCTTTTCCAATTTAATAACCCGTCCCAAGGATTTGTATAGTAGATAAGATATTTGTTGTCGGTTTTAAAAGCTTCTTGGAGCTTATGTTTTATTGTTATGACATGTACCGACTCAATCTCTACTCAGATTTTTCAGTCCTTACACTCTCTCCAATCTCTGTCAACGCCTATATGCCAAGAATCTTGGCAAAATCCGTTTATTATATTAAAGGGTAATTTGATATAAACCCAGGCCGCGTAGCAACCAGTACGCAAAAACGCAGTTGCGTACACATCGAAAATTTTGACAAAAATGAAAACATGGTAAATCTAGGACATAAGGTAGAATAAAACTAAATTAATAAACTAAATCAAATTCAAACAAATACCGGTACAAGCATGTTAATAATTACTTAATGTACCTATATTCACTTCCAGAAACTACGCTTATCATTTACAGAATCAGCACAGAACGGTGTGTGTTATATAAGCGCAATGACGATCGATGGTCGTGCACGTGTTTTAGGAATGGAGTTTGGGGAGGGGGATTTGTTATTAAGGTATGATTTTGAATTATTTTGCTTGAACAAACAAACTAATCGTACTTCTTTTTAAAGGAAAACCACAACGCACACCCAAAAACAAAGAGCACATGGGATCGTTAACATCATTGGAAGCATATTGATATTAGTTTACTTTTAGTAAACTTTTAAAATCTTCTGGTATAACCTGGATACGTATCATGGAATGAACCATAATAAGAAAAAAAGTATTGGTTTAACGCGGATGGAATTTGCATTTTCCAGTCTGTACAGCCGATGCACATCGACATCGTTTCGAATTGATAGAGATTACAGTTTATCATGTTTATACATTATCATACCATTGACAGCGAGTATAAATTATTTCTATTCGAGAAATGTTCCTTTGAAATAAAATTTGGGTAAAAATAGTGAAGACCAGATAATATTTTTTTCAGGGTAATCGAATTCTACAAGGAGAGCAAAGGCTAAATGGTTTCTTGAACACACTTCATAGTGTCTACTCTGCACCGTGTAGATTCTTTGGCCCATATGTTAATTGTATTCGATTCCAAATCAAGCTTGACCCACTACACATTTGACAAAATAAAATTTCTAAGTCAACTACATATTTGTATTATACTGCTCTACTTAATATTTTATTTCTCAAAATTTATGTTCAAAAGTTGACTTGTTGCTCATGAAAATTGGGTTTCCGTGGGATCATTTTTAGTGTCAGGAAATTGCAAGAATGCAGGATTTTGCACCCCCTACCGTAAGGTCACCTCTGCGAGGTGGGGGAGGGTCACTTCGTGATCCTCCACCAGATTTTTAAACAGATTTGAGTACACTTCATTTTGGGGCAGTTACGCCCCTGAAACCGGTTATAATAACCCCATATATTGTAAAATATGTAAAGAATACCATATAACTAATATTTGAGAAGCTTCTTTGTTTATTTTCAAACGAAGATAAGGGGTTATTTTTTATACGGTGATCAGTCATACAGCGCTGTTCTGGTTCCTTGTTGTAATAGCTTCTATAACAATCGTAACTACTCGGCCATTCTCGCTACCCTTCCAATAACCTCGTAAGTAGGTAATATACATTCTTCTTTAATTGTTTGCCGGAAGATAAGCCGCACAAAAATATAGTCCACGAATGGAAGACAAAATTAATATCATATCACCTGTTAATTAGTTAAATTCATTGCTACATGTAGATCACCCGCTGCAAAATTACCATTTCTGGGATATAGCAGTGTACCCTATACAGATACATATACAGATAGCTGTGTCGCTTTTATCACAAATTATGGTTAATAAGTCTTTTTTGTCACATGACCTAAAATTTAGAAAGTAGTTCTATTTATTCGCCACCTACTTACGAGGTTATTGGAAGGGTAGCGAGAATGGCCGAGTAGTTACAATTGCTTCTATAGTAACTCGACTAATACTGCGCCCTCTATCGGCACTTTCGCTGGATGAGGCGACCAGCGGGAACGTAATATAACGACTGGATTATTCGGATTACTTCTATAGTTGCTGAACCACTCGTCGCAACTTCGGCTGATTCCGTACCTTCATCAAACCTCGTCCGTATTACGATAGCTCCCATTGGAACTACTTTCGGAAATCTTCAATGAAGGAGGTATTAAAATAATTTCATTTTCGAATATTCGTCCAATAATAATATATTTTCATTCGTCGCAATGTCGGCTGATTCCGTACCTTCATCTAAGTCCAATATTTTTCAAAGCAAACTCTATACACTCATCTATTGTCGCCATTTTAGAACTTATTCGCGGTGCGCAATGTTTGATTGAAGTGATACGGTCTTCCGGCGAAGAAATGTGACGCGTAGACGCATATCAAATACCGTATTACAGCCGAGGTATTGAGGAAGCGAAGCGGACTCACCTGAGGTTTGCCGATTGGTTGCTGAACATTACACTGGTAATATTTTATAAAAAGGAAATCAGTTTAATACAAAGGTAGACTACTTTTTAGGCGTTGAAAGAGATTGGAGAGTGTAAGGACCGACAACTCTGGGTAGAGATTGGTACCGACTTTCTAAATAAATATTACTTGACTTGATATGAATCTCGCGAGATTTAACATAGATTGTATGTAAGTATGTTGCGTGGCGAGAACAAGTGAGATTACCCATAGTGCAATTCGTTGGCGATGCGCGTGCCTTGATTAATGGTGGAAATTTTTGATCGCTTCAACATTTTAAACCAGTATTTGTAAATATATAAAACCATAATTACAGGTATAAAGTAAACATATTTGTCCTAAATACCAATCATTAATAAAGTATCGGCTTTTTGTAGATGTATCACCCATATTTCATCAATAATTGACATTAATCAATTTGCCCTTTTGACCTTCATAATCCCGCCTAAATGTATGGGCGGTCAAGACTGACTCGATTTTAAATTTCAAACCTCCTCTCTTCTCTCATCATACCGAATATTGAAGCGGAGCCATCATTTTTGTGATGATATAGATATATTTCAATGTATAGAAGGAGTTTTATTGAAAACAGTGCTCCCGATTTGTATTTATTAAGGATTGTTTACCCTCATTTGCCAACATGGCGGCGTTCTGGGCGGAAATGGGGTGGCCTATTTAGAAATTGATAAACTTCCTTGTTTACATGAAATCGACATACCAAAGTGTATAAATGTGTAGTTTTAGAGTGTATTCGATATATAGAACAAACCTTGGCGCGATTGGTTGCGGCTTTGTTTTATCATTCTTAATATGTTTTAGATGTATGAAACTCTACTGTACTTTTTTAAATTTTACGTGTATGAAGGGTGATACAGAAAAAATAAAAAAAACCTTTTCCATTAAACCTATATCGGCAAATCCAAGGATTGTTTTGTGTAGTGTACTATATAGACGATGCATAGCACGCCAGAACTTTGGTGTAATAATTGGTTGATTTTCCTACGAATTCTCAAGGCATTACGAAATGAATGAATTCTCATATCCGAACATCCGGATATTTAATAATTCATTGGGGTGAGGTCAGCAGGAATTCTCTAGATTTTACCTAGATTCCAATGGAAAATTTGAATTTTATTTTCCTAATTTAAAATAAACCCGTCTGATATAAATTGACGAAAATCAAACTAGATATCTGATTTAGTGTCTATAAGGACCAGAGGTGATTTTAATTAAAATATTTAACTTCTGTTGGAAGATAGCGAATAAATTAATATACATTGGAGTCTATGTAGAATCCCGAGGATTTTGCTTGCCTTCACCTCCAAATATTTTCTTCATCTCAAAATTGATAATCATTGATTGGTCAATTACATTGTGTGATGTCACTCCGAAATCGAGAATTAATTTTTGCTCTGTTGTAGCATAAAACCTCGCCAAGCGAGATAAAGCGAGAAAATACGAGATTCGTATCGGAAATTTTGTATAAGTAAAAAATAGTCATTTTGGCTTAAATTCGTTTCACACAAAAATCTATTAAGGTAATTCATATACCCTTTTTATTCTTAAAAACATGGGCGCGGCCATTATCGACTTCCGAGTGTGGCCGCCATTAGTAAAGTGTAAAAATCTTATGTTCTCGGGGTTTATTGATACGTTAATGTATGGTTTCTCTAGTACAGGTGTCAATATACTGTTATTTCGACTTGAAATTCAATGATAACACCTGCTGTGAAGTGATTTGTAAACGGAGATATAATGACAATGATATAATGACAACAAATAAATTACCTGGTAGGTATTATTAATTTTGTTTAATTACCGTTATTTTCCCCATACAAAATCAGTATAAATCCTACTTGATAAAAAACTGCCTGCACATTTTTGTTTTCCTTTTTTTTTTTTTGTTGCTTTTCAAGCATAAGAAAAAAGGGGTAATCAAATTAATATTTTGTATGAAATTAAAAAGTAAATATATAAATTATAATATACGCTTTTTGAAATTATTACTATACGATTTAAAGTGAAGTAATAATGATAAAAAGTGTGCCTAACTTATAAGAAAGAACTTAACTTTAAATGTGACATCTTAAGGTGCATTTTTCAATTCTGTTTTATTTTATTTATTTTTTGTTTGTTAAATTGTAAACTAAAATTAAAACTTTTTGTCGGTCAATTTCTTTAAAGGGATCTGTAGTGAAGATGAAAAGGAATTTAAGTTTTATCAAATTAAAACATCTGAATATCTGAATTTCTTTATCTGAAAAAAAAGTTTCATGAGTTACCTTATATAACTATTTGCTCCCAGGTTTCAGATACGTGAACCGGACGGGCATTTTTCACCCCATTTGTCTTCTTTTTTAAATTTCTTTGCTATGATTTCATAGTTTTATATTGATTTATTCTTTAATTTTATATGTTTTTGAAGATTAATTAAAATCTAATATTGACGTGTTAAGGAAGTGGTAGCGCTTTCTAGACTTGTAGTCTGCTGAAGGTCGACCGTGTCAACAGCGATGCGATGCTTCCCGGGTTTGGCACTTAGGGGAATAGACAGTCGTGTCATTTTGCAACAAAGGTGTTCAATTCATATTGTAGATAGATAACTATCATTATAACTGATATTATTTAACTGTGTATTGCATAACAAGTTATAGCAAAGACATCACTAAAACACAAAAATTTAATTTATGTATTGGATTTGCAATATCGTGGCCTTAGAATTAAAGTGTTCTATCTCCATTTTTTCGAAAATGAGATAAGAGTGCTAAGCAGCTTATAAACACAATGTTCTATCTCCATACAAAGTAAATCAGTTCATATCTGAACCATAAGTCAGTAAAACATAATATTTAAATGATGTATCTCCAAAATAAAGTTGAAATCAGTATTAAAATGATCTAACTCTTTATCCAATCATAGTCCAGAAACTTGGTCACATGACCCGAAGTTGCCTAATCACAACAATATGAATGATGGAAGAAGGTAAGCCTCTTTTCTTATTATTTTAAATAGTAATGAAAAACCCTTATCTATCCAAAAATGTTACCAAGCTGTACTTAAATGATACATACATATCATATTGCCTTGTCGCTGTAAAAAGTTTCCTTTCTGAACGTTAAACTAGATTATTCGGGATATGTAACATTCTAATTTTAAAATAGATTCAGATACATTAGTCTAATATTGAAATATTTTTCCCTACAATTATCGGTTTGAAGGGTTGATGAAGGCTTATTTTCTTTGTTAATTCTTATTTGTCTACACGTTTCCTATTCTTTCTTTTGTATTTTGCATCTCTAGAATCAATATCATTTCCTTTTTGAGGACATAGATCATTCTAACACTTGAAGATTTTGACATAAAACACTTTAATATTGAAAAAAATAGCATAAGTAATGCATGTTCTGTATAAACCAAATGCAGCAATGAAATCTTTTGTATCATTTTCAGCTTGCTATCAATCACAGATTTGCCTGACTTAGTTCTTACCCATATATTCAGTTTCCTTACATTAGATGAATTGCTGACCAGCATTAATAGAGTCTGCACAACCTTCAACTTTTTAATAAAGGAATCATCAAAATTATGGAAAGAATTTGATTTTTATGGAGCGTTGCATATAAAAGAAACAGATCTTATCTATATTCTTAAACACTCAAGCTGCTTTAGATCATTTATTATTGGGTATTCCGAATACTGTGGTAGCTCAGATAGCTTAGACTTTCACTTAACAACTAAACTGAGTCTGTCAAGGAATCTGGTATGGCTTGATATAAGAAGATGTAAACTTTCGACTATATGTTTTGTACAATATCTTCCAAAACTTGAGCTACTGAATGTAACAGATTGTAGAAACTTATATGATGTTGACTTTCAAGTGATATCAAAATGTATGCAGTTAGAACAGTTGTATTTGTCATTTAATGAAATTTCTGCCAGAACAGTTATTGATATGGCAAGAAACTTGAAAGGTTTGATTTTCCTGGATGTATTTGGTTTGAAATCGACTCTATTAGAAGCTCGTGAAATTTTAAATTTTTGTCACCGTACACTGACTGGTTTTTACCTAAGTCTTGCAACTGACATAACGCAAGATAACTTTTATTCTCAAGTAGGAATATATTTTAGAGACATACACTTCAGTTTCTACACTGATACAACATGGCTATGAATTTAGAGCGGGTATTAAAAATGATAAATGATATGAACAGCTCGCCGTTAGATGATGAGTTGACCCCTTTGTTTCCTGAAGTAACAATCCACCACGTTGCAATTGATTCTGAAGTTGAAAGACTCATTCAGAATACTGATGAAAATTGTACTGTAATTGTAATTGATACTGAACAAACTTTTACAAAGACACAAACCAACTCTGAAATACATGATCATGAAAATCAAATAGTTGGAGACTCTGATTCAAACGATGCAGAACTTGATGCATCGAACAGTTCCAATAAGATAACTGAATCGAATGATCTAGATCCTGAAGAGACGAACAATGACATAGACAATGACTCCAACGCTCAAGAAACTGAAAGATTGAACAGTGTTGAAAACAAATCAAATGACAAAGAACCTGAAGTGTCAAATGGGGAAAGTGATTATGAATCAAAGGATAGAGAAACTGAAGGACCCAAGAGGGGTAGAAAAAGATCTCGTAATCAAACAGACTGGAAACAAAATGTCAGAAAAAGATTACGACAATCTGGGAAATCTTATGTAGATTACAAAGGTAGAAACAAATCTGCTAAGAAAGTTCAAGCTGATTGTATTGGCTTATGCAAGTTCAAATGCACTACGAAAATTTCTTCTTCAGATGGAACAAATTATTTGAATCTTATTGGTCCCTGAATGACTCTGAGAAAGGTTGTTTTTATGCAAGCACTATTGACAAGGAGGAGAAACAGCGCAAACGTACGACCAAAATAAACTCTAGGAGAGAATTTTCGTTCAAATATCATTTTAAAATTTCTACGTCAAAAATACGAGTTTGCAAGCAATTTTACTTGTCCACTTTGGATACAAGTGCACAACGCATTCAGTGGTTTTTCAGCTCTAAAAAGAAAAGTTTGAATGATATGAGAGGCCGGCATGTTAAGAAAACAATTCCAGAAGATGCAAAAAATGTTATCAGAAATCATATTCAGTCGTTTCAATCTATGCCAAGCCATTATTGTCGGGCGTCCACAAACAGAAAATATCTAGAACCAGGTTTATCTATTACTAAAATGTATAATATGTACAAGGAGCGCTGTGCATCTAATGATATTTTACCTCAAAAGCGCCATCTTTACAGCAGTATTTTTAATTATGAATTCAATCTTGGATTCCATGTCCCGAGAAAGGACATGTGTGATTTATGTGAGGAGCATAAAGCACAAAGTTCAAATTCAATGGTTAGTGATGAACTTGAAGTGAAATACAATGATCATATTGAAGGTAAAAATGCTACAAAAGTTGAGCGTGACAATGATCGCAAGGGGGCAATACCCGTTCTTTGTTTTGACATGCAAAATGTGCTTTCATGTCCGCGGGCAAATGTGTCAAACTTCTATTATAGGCGCAAGCTCAATGTATTCAACTTAACGGCCCATTTATCAACAACCAAAAAGGCGTACAACGCTATTTGGTCCGAAGATATAGCCGGTCGAGGGGGCAATGAAATTGCTAGTGCATTGTCAGCAATATTAAAAGAAGTAACAAACGAACATCCAAACTTTACTCAAATTATCCTGTGGTCGGATTCCTGTGTTCCCCAAAACAGGAACTCTATAATGACATTCGCTTTGAAATATTTCTTGGATAAAAGCACAACATTACAACAAATTGAACAGAAATTTTGCCAACCAGGTCACTCATCAATTCAAGAAGTTGACAATATTCATAGCCACATTGAAAAAGCAATGTCACTTAGTGAAATATTCAGCCCTGTAAGCTTAATAAGGGTTCTTACTAATGTTCGCAAAGGATCAATGAGAATCATTCAACTACGCCCGCAACACTTTTATAAGCTTAGTTCGTACAGCACCTCCCTAAATTTTGCTACAGTGCCATACACAAAGCTCAAACACATTGTGTTGTGTAAAGAAAAACCACTTCATGTATCGTATAGGACATCGTTTCTATCAGAATTACAAGAAACGTCTATCAGAATGCCCACTCGTACATCTGCATCAAACATCTATCAGTTTCCAAAGGTGGCAATTGAAAGGTCAGTTCCTGTCATGTCTAAGCAAAAATTGGACGATCTTACCCAAATGATGAAATACATGCCTCTGGTCGATAAACAATTTTATATAGCTTTAAAAGCCAAAGCAAAGAAACAAAATAAGAAACAATGAAAGCAAGTCTAATATATATACTGATCATTCACATCGTTTGATTTTCATATTGTGAGAACAAAAAACTATGCTTCTTGTGTTTGAACATTTTACTTTGCTATACTGATCATCATATCATCTTGAAGTTATCAAGTTTGTTTTGTCAGGTCAATCTCAAATCCCTAGCATTTGTATTAGTCAGTCTAGGAGCTCATTTTGGCATCAACAGCGATTGTTTTGCACCTTTCATATTTTCTATGATAGTTTTGTTTTATATTTTGAGACTGTTATAGGTGTAGATTGAGAGCACAATATAATTGAGCCATATTTGTTATGATGTTATAACTTCAGTTAGTTCTTATTGTGTTAATGGTGTTTGTTATTATTTAGTGTTTAATCTATAGAGAATAGAATTTTCATTGAATACTTTGTATTTAGTAGGTTATATTTTTGTTTAGAGCTGAAAAGATGCCGATCTTTCAATTTACATTTGCTAATTAAGAACTGACTTCCTGTTGATAAAAGTTTGACATAAGAAAACTCTTAGTCAAAATGTCTATTTTAAAGGACAAAATATGTCATTTCATTAAGAACATTTCATGAATTTTATCAAAGACCCTTTTCAACTGAAAACACATAATTCAAACCAAAGTTATGTTGTTAATTCTTCTATTTGTTTTTGATTATTATTTGTCTCACAATTAAAGAGTTGTCTAGACTTTTTCCCTTAATTTTGCACATTGTATCCAAGAAGGATTATACAAATGTTATTATTATGCATTTAGAATTAAAATTGAAACATGGAATGAGTTTATTTTATTATGCATCTTTCAAAAATCATTGTTTTTAATGTAAACCACTAATATTGTTTTCAAAATTAGAGTGATATATGTGCATTTACATTTTAATGCTGAAAACGGGCTTTACATTTTTCAACAAAATGATGTATCTCCAAACGTTTATGCTGTTTCAAAAGAAAACTACTACACATTGGTTTCATTTTAATGGCAAAAAATGTTAATAATTGCAATCAGAATATATAGTCAACTTTCTGAATCTGTCACTATTAAGGTGTGAAAGATATCATGAATCAAAAATTTGATAATGTCTCTCCGAAAGTTTAGGATTTTTGACTTACATCACTTTAATACTGATGCGACGATATGACAGTTAAACTCTACCCCCTTCCCACAAAGGGTTAAAAATGATAAAAATATATATAACTGAATTATAATGCCAAAAAACTAAAAAAAAAAAATCGCCGGCCGAATTTTGTTGCAGGACATCAAGTCGTTCATTTTTACTTCTTACAGAATCAAGATTTATTTCAAGATTTATCAAGAGAAATGTGATACCTCTTTGTAAATTGTTAATTATTTTATTCGGCTTCTACGTTTCCTTTGTTTGTATTTAAACTTTCATTTAAGACAAAATTTAACTCAGTTTTTTTTCTATGTTATCCTCCACCGTATACGGAAGGAACATTATTCCTCCACATATTTGCTACTCTATCATTGTGTAAATGATTGATTTTTTTGTCAATTGCATAAGTGCTCCCTACATCATAAAAATATGCGACTTTGTGGCTTTGTGAAGTGAAGACAATATTCGACGGGAACTTTGTTCTTTTGTACAAAATATATACCGTTAGTAAAAAATGTGTTTTGAGGGTTTCCATACCGACCGTTTTTTGTTTTTTTTGCGTACCCTGTTTTGTATTGAAATTCTGCCACATAAGCAAGGTTAAAATCTGAATAGCTACAGATCGATCTGTTAGCCCACATCCGGCAAAATGGCTAATTCTTTAATTTTGATAATGTTGATGACCGTATAGATTTGTCCGACCTGGTCCTGAACATTTTAAACAATAACCGTTTATGTTCGATTCAATAATCCATATTTCGAAATATTCGGCCAAAATCAGTAGAAATTACAGATAATAAGCCATAAAATATCAACTGAAGCGTGTTTATCTAATCCAATTATGAATACTGATTAATCGTAACTAGTGTAAACAACCGATTGTTACACTTTCTTAATGGCGGACGCTAGTAACGCCACCTAGCTTCCACGAACGATAACTAGGTAATCACCGATTTCTGAAAACGTCTATATATATAGTCACTGAATAGAGTTCACCTGTAATTAAATACCTCATTGTTTGCAGATAAGAATTTGAAAGTTTGATTTCTTTTTGATTAAATCTACAAAATCGTCAACCCTTGGGTAAAGAAACAAAAGAATTGACCCCTGAGCCACCTTCTGAACTTAAATCCAAGATTATACGACGATCCGTAGACTCTCGATCTCTTCGGAACTGAATTTAGTGGTGATAAAACAATTCCATGGGAAAACGGGTTGACATGGAAGGGTCCAGCTATATAGCACTCTTTTGTAACTCTTTAATTAAATATTTCTCAATGTCAGATGGGAAATTTACCGCCCCCATATGATTAGTAACCGTAGCTATTTCTTTTGGGGATCTATATTCTTTCAAAATTAAATCTAAATCAGTATTTGCATAATCAAAGCCCAGTGGAAATCCATATTCTAAAAATCTGCATATTTCCTTGTCTTCGTAATCAGTTAGCATGATAAATTTAAAGAAGTCAATGTTAATGCCAGACTTGACAGGTAATAAACATTTCTCAAAATTATATTTCTTAGACAAATATATCATTTCATGTCGATCAACTATCTGAGTATACGACTGATCCACAGGCACTTGGGGCATGGATTTCGTTTCCTCCTCCCCCCTTTTCTCTACTACCCCCCCTTTTTCAAAATTTTCATATAAATCATTCCTTTTTCAAAATTTTCATAATCATTCGTTTTTTCTTCATTTGACAATATCAGTAGACGTCATACATCATGAATAATACGTGTATTCTGTGTCCACATTTTTTCGACTGATACAGTATAGCCTATAGGAGAGAAGGTATGCAACTCCATTTTCATATTTCGCGCCATATCGCTCACCTTGGTTGGGAAACCCCAGTGTTTTTTACACTTTTTACCTTGTCTACATATGGCACTGTCGTATCAAACTGTTTCTAAGACACTTACCTAATTGCCCATGTTCGAATTTCAGTCTGTACGTCGATCTTTTCCAAGAAATCTCGCCGAGAATAGCGAGGCAGCTTCGTTTTTATGTCAAACTACATCATTTGAGACGGAAGTGCAAGAACGGGAACCCTGGGATTTTTATGAATGGATTACCTGCAGTGAAAAACCCAGATGCGCTCCGAATATTTTTCCCGGAATATTTTAGAAACCACATATGTAACCTTGTAAAACCGTAAATAACAGATGAAAAATGGACGAAGACCAACTTCAGGCATACCAGCTTGCTTTGAGTGGCCATAACTTGCTTATTCTTGGCCAGGCAGGGACTGGTAAAACATTTTTGACGACAAAAATCGTCAAAAGTTTGAGACACAGAGCCTTTCAGAGGTAAACAACACAGGAGAGACTTTTACTATTTTCCTTGGGTTGTGCATTTACTTATTTCCAGAAGAAACCAAATCTTGTTATAAGAATAACCCATTAATTCTGTTGAAATGTCAGATGCATTAACTCATTTTGTAACTGGATTGGTAAATTTGCTTTAAAGTTATTAATAAAAAAAATTATATTGTGTGCATAGTTCTCAAATAAACTGTAAAACTCTTAATTCAGAAAAAAACCCACACACTTCAGAAAAACAAAATTGCATGGCTGCCATTTTTTATATTTATTTCAAATATTTTATTGATAAATCAATAGGATTTGATAACAGGCTATGCCTATACAAATCCTCTCCAACAACAAGATGGAACAATTAGAACACAATTTACATAAGACATAGAGCAATCTACCCATCATGTATACATGCAATTCATCTTAATTACCAAGCATAAACACATGTATATTAATAGCAGAATCATACAATCAAAACAAAAAAGATTTTTCCCTTTCTTTTCTTTTTTTTGTGTTAATAGGTATGATATAATATGTATATTAATAGCAGGATCATACAAAAAAGTTTTTTTCCCCTTTTTTCCCCCTTTTTAATAGGTATGATATAATTCCAAATTATGGCTTTATATTTAAGCTATTATTATTTATAATATTAATGATGATGAATTGGCATAGCATGATGGATAGACTGAACTTACATTTAACACACAATATATACAACATGTAAACTGAAATTATGAAATCAAAATCACTAATTAAGTGAGGTCCACCATATCAATATGAATTAACTCTTTTTCAGTATATATATTTATGATTGAATAAAGGGAATTTGGGAGAGATGGAGGAAGAAGAGACAAATAAGTAAATAAGGGGGGAAATATCTAAACAAAATAGTGATTGTGATTGAGATAGGCAAGTACAAATTGGGTAAAGGGGGGAGGTGGAAGGAAGACCTGAATAATTGAAAGATTTACAGCTAATAATTAAGCTGAAAAAATTAAAGATTTGGAGCTACATATATATATATGGGAAGACTTTTCAATGTTATATAACCAAATACAAAGAAAATTTATTGAATCATGTGAATCTTCTACTACCAGTAATGAAATGGTGAACAGCATCGAATATCTCAGTATTCTCCTCTACATTAAGGATTGGTGAGCCTTTCAATAATATATCCAAATTTAAAACATCTTGAAACTTTCTTAGAGAATTAAAAAGTTGTATTCTGTGTCTTATAATGGACAAACATAAAAATAATGGAAAATATTATTTTCAATTGCATCCCCACAGGCATATATATATACATGTATACAAGGATAAAAAAAAACCTAGGTGTTTGTAATTAAATGAAATATGCTGCATGGAGGAAGTGCTATTACATATGACACAAATTCAGATACACTAATTTGACACTCTGATACACAACAACTTCATTAAATAAAATGTTTTTGGTTTTTAGCATATACCATATTCGCCTAATCGGTGCCCATATCCCTATAAGTGCCCCACCCCCCTTACCAAAATTCCTGTTAAAGTTTTATGAATAAGGGCCTTTTTATGCACAAGTATGGTTCATGGGAAATTTTTTTGAAATATAATAGGTCATGTTCCACTTTTCAGGTTGAATTCTATCTTGCTGCTTATTTCACATACAAGTTGTAAAAATTCTGTTTAAACCAGTGCTAGAGGCGGTCTTGAACTTGCAGTGAGTTGTGAACATTTGCTGCATGTTGAAGGCCTCATTGTGACTTTGATATGAAGAACAGCAATAAAAGCACTGTTCCTTTGCTTTGGGTTTTGTCAAGTGCGTGTAGGGATTTTTTGTTATGAATATATACACCATATCCCTTCTTTCTTATTACACACACACGGAAAAAACCCAAAACCACCCCCTTTTTTTCAAAAAAAAAAGGGGGAAGAGGGTCTTTGTTTATCATGATTTTTGTCTGTTCCCCCCTCCCTCTTCCAAAGGCGATATATAATTCTTGTCTATCACAGAGGTTTATGCTTGCAACTTCTCATATCTGTTTGTGGATTTCAATGAAACTTCACAGGCTTGTTGCTTAAAATGACTAGATTTGCAGGCCCACACCCTCTACAAACAATTTATACATATTTTTTCATTTGTAGGGAAACATGTATCAGTCACCTCATCTACAGGTATTGCTGCTACCCATTATGGAGATCTTGGTGCTTGTACATTACATAAATGGGGAGGACTTCATGATGGCAGATATCAAAATTCAGAATTATTACACTTGATACTAACAGATGAACGTTTCGGTGATGTAAAAGGAAAGAATTTTAAACACTCATGTATTGGTCATAGACGAAATTTCCATGGTTAGCAATAGAACTATAAGTCAAGTTGAATTTATTTGTCGAAAAGTTAGAATAGACACATCTACATGTATTTTTGGAGATTTCCTCCAGTTGCCTCCTGTAGCAAATGAATTACATGGCGATTTTGGACATTTCTGTTTTGAGTCTACATGGTTCCAGAAGTTTTTTGTACACAAAATACCCTTAAATATTATACACAGACAGGACAGCTTAGAACTAATTTCAGCTGTTAACAATTTAGAGAAGGGTATCTTGTCAGATGAATGTGTCACTTTCCTAGAATCGTTATCAAGACCTTTAAGTCAGGAAAAATCTGCTACCGCTATTCACTTATTTGCTAAAAATTTAGAAGCGGATATGTATAACTTCGTAAAACTGGGAGAATTACCAGGAAAAATGGTATCTTTTGCATCTGAAGATGAAGGCTCACATCACTACTTAAACAAAATGCTTGCTCCCAAAAATCTTGGACTGAAACCATCATGTAGTGTGATACTGCTTATCAACTTATCTGATAAACTTGTCAATGGACTTATAGGAACTGTGAAAGCCATTAAAAATGACTCCATTGATGTGAATTTTCCATCTAACAATTTGACTGTTAATATTAAAAAATTTACTTTCACAACTTATGACCGTCCATTATTGCCAAAAGAATTCAATACCCATTGAAACTGGGCTATAGTATAACCATACATAAATCACAGGGAATGAGCCTGGATTCTGTAGTTGTACACTGTGACAATATTAGCTTCCCAGGACAGTTAGGTGTTGCTGTAGGCAGGGCCACCAGTACAGAAGGCCTGCAAGTACTGAACTTCAGAAGTCATTATATTAAACAGCATCCTGTGAAAGTCGATGCATTTTATGAGAACATTTTAATTGGAGATGTACATGCAGACTTGTCATGTTGTAGGAAAATTGCTTTGGAGCACCAGCAAAAGGGGGATTCTGATCAGGATGACGGTGATGAAAGTGAAGATAGTGACGGTGGAGATGGCGGTCCTCCTGAAAATCTGGACATTTCCCAAGATGACAAAATATTAACAAATGAGGACGAATTTTCAGATGTAGAAGAAGATGTTTTGAATTTGATAGATGAAATGCTCGACAGCCACATAAGTGAGCATAAAAATGATGTTCTGAAACAAACAGTTATTGAATTTAATGACACTCCTGTTGAGGACATTGCAAAATTATTTCAAAAATTAGTTTTCTACAAACCAGATATTTTTCAAAATTGGTTTGAAAATCAGCTGAGAAAAGTAAACGAGATATCACAGTCTGTGTTTCCAAGTACTGAAACTAAAGTCACCAGTAAACAGATGAACTCTTTTTACAAAGCATTTAACGACTATCGGAATAGTGATTTGTACCAACAATCTGTTGTGAAAGTGATTTCAACTTATACCAAATCTGCAAGTTTTGGTGTTGAAAGTCAAATAATGACATCTGTCATGTTTAACATTCAGAAAAACCTTCTACAATCGCTGGCTTCAGGTACTCAGTGTGAACCTTTAAGTGAAATAAAAACAATTTCTGAAAATATTTCATCTGGTGGAAGAGGAAAAATTCGTTATATTGCTGGATATTGCATAGCCAAAATTAAATATTCACTTTCAAGTTCTTTAAGAAGTAAACTGTTTAATTTAAAACATACAGTAGAAGTTGAAAAGTTGCAAAAACAAATGCAATTGCTTGAAAATGTATGTGTTTCAGAAGCCGAAATTTCATCATGTACATCAGACAGAGAAAGTTTAGAGGAAACAAAACGAAAGCAAAACATTAGGGAAAGTTTGACCAACATTACTGATGATGTGTACTCCTTTTTTAACAAATTAGACTGTAAGTGCTGGAATTTCTTGAATTATGAAAATTTAGTGACTTATGATAATGATATTTACCAAGCTCTGGAAAATAATATTTTGAGTGATACTGAGTTAATATTTTCATGGACAAATGTTTTCAGAAATAATGATATTCCTTACACTTCAGAAGTGACGGATTCAAGTTCTGCTACCGAAATTGTTCATGACATATGTGTACAGCTTGTAGAAAAGATAGACATTATGTTAGAGTTGCAACCACAGATCTGCAAGTTGTTCATGAAAGTTTGTATAAGTCAGTTTCGAAAAGACTATTTAACCTTCATAAAAAAGGAAAAAGGAAAAGCTCTAAGAAAGAAGGTAATGGAAAAGTCCAAGAAGTCCGTTAAAAAACTAGATATAAATTTTATCTTGAATGATGATTCTGAAAACAAAAATGCTAGCCATTACAGATTGAAATCAGAACTTGCAGTTAACAAAGAATTATTGTCTTCCAGCAGTTTTACCAAGAATAGTTTACTTTTGATTGGGAAAGCATATGGTGTAAAATTAACATTAAGACAGAAAAGGGGTGAAATGGCTAAAACTTTGAATGAAAAAATAGAACATGCTGAAGTGATGCCCTTTCCTATCGAATTATCACACTCTACATCGCGCTCTGCATCAGAACAACAAGAACCAACTGATATTACTATTGTTTCAACAAATATTGATGAACCAGAACCTTCTACAGCAGCAAGTTCAACTGTTCAGGAAGAAAAATTGACTGCAAAAGGAAGGAAAGTTACATGTAAAAGAACATACCCACAGACACGTAAAGGAAAAGGAAAAGGGAAATCAAAACGAAGCAGAACTAAAGAGCTGGATGACACTTGCACTATTTGCAATCAACCATACAGTGAAGGAGATGATATTATTTGTTGCGATACATGTCAGTCATGGTTTGATAGGCACTGCGCGAAGCTAGACAGTGATGAGCTTTGGAACCATTACCAACAAGAGGGTGTCCACTTTGATTGTCCTCTTTGTCAGTAGTAAGGTGAGTTCAAATTAATAGTAATTTGGGATGATAGGTATAGTACATGTACATTTAAGAAATATAAATGAGCAGTAGCAAATCAAATTAAAAAGAAATTTCTTCTGAAAATGCAACATATACACTTAGAGTATCAGTATTAAACAAATTCACTCAAACATGTTGTATACATTTACATGTATGTGAAGAAAATAACTTTTCAGCATGTATAAAGGGGATATTTAAGTTTGGAAACCATGGGTATTGAAGTTACTTTTATTATACACAAGCTACATGCCAAATCTAATTGAGAAACTCCAAAGGGTTCAGTTACTTTCTTTGTTTACAAAAAATGATAACGGACTGACGGATGGATGGACAGACTGAAAAAGTGATCACTTTATGACATCCACATCTCTATGCAGGGCCATAAAAAATTAGAATTACAAATATGATGGTATATTATATTATTAATTTTATTAAATCATTGTTATGATTTTGCAAGAGTTTGTGAAAGTCTAATGAATTGAATTTTATTTGTTCTTTTTTTTTTCTTTTTGCAGGCCAGTTTTTGTTAAGAAGATACACAAAGTAACCTGTAATAATTATGTATATATGTTATGGAGTCAAACTGTACAGAACTTTTTTCCACTGTAGAAGTGCATGTACATAATAGTGCCTTAAGCTTGTTCTAATGCAGATCTAAACCTATTCTGCTGATTCAGCATAGATGCAACATAACAGATAATAATCCACATATTTATGGTATGTTTTTAGTCTTAAATATGCAGTGAAAAAGGGGGTTGGGTTTCAAATAAAGTTTAATGTTGTTTATTCAAAAATCTACCCAGTGCTATGGAAAAATGTGCAGAACATTCATTGGAACTTCCTAAATTTGCTGTCAGGTTTTTCATATTAATTAGTTGCTTCCCTTTTTATATAGTAAAATTTCTCCTTCAGCAGGTGCCTTTCTGTTTTTTATTATTATTTTTTTTAAATGAATTCCATTGATAGACATGGTATGAATGACAATCAAAATAATTACTGTAACTGAACTTAAATGAAATCATTTAATGGATTACAAAAACACTTCTGCAGTCTGCACCAAAAACCACTAGCCCTATGCCCCTGTCTAGTAAAAATTTGTTCGGGCTAGTAAAAATTGCATAAAATTTACTTAATCAAATAGAAACAATTCTTCTAAAATACTGTTCGGGCTAGTTTGTCAAAATGTTTTTGGTACAGACTGCAGTTCTGCTATGGCAAGGCATCTGATGTAGGAGAAATAACTCTTAATTGAATCTGCAAAATCTTCTTAGAATATGGATCTAACTTTCAAAAGACGAGTCGAATGAAAAGGCATAAAAGGTTGTATACACCCCCCCCTGAAAAAGGGGAGTGTTAAAATATATAATTTTACCTAATATTCAATGGAAAACCAGTATTTAAACAAAATATGTATTGGATATTTATGAATAACATGAATGAATTTGGATATTTGTGAATAACATGAATGAATCAAACACTTACTTTTGAGCTTCTATATGCATGCAGTCAATACATTATATACTACTGTTTTACTGTTTTGATTTTTTCTTTGGGATTACTGAGTCTGGTAGGGAAAATTTATATGGTTCTGCACTACAGTTTCCAGCATTTGATATTCTAGATATAGTTGACTGACCAAGAATAATGGAATTTATTGTTCTACAATATCCAAGAAATGTTGGGTTTGTATTTGCCCCATTGTGCAAGGATCTTTCCTGGCAGAACAGATTTTCTATGACGTCACTGTTTACTCTACTTGGGATGATGGAGGAATCAGACCTTGTAAATTTGTGTTGGCAAAATTCATTAAATCCAGTGACAAGAGAAGAAATATCCTGTCTTGTTTGGTGTGATATTAAGAATTTTTCAGGATTTTTTACAGATGATTCTTTTACTTCACTCTCCCAAGAACAGAACCAATGAAGAGCTGTTTCATTTTCTGTTAACCTGACATCTGATGAATCTGATATTGGCCTAGGGTCTCTAAAATTTTTAATAAGAATACTTGTACTTTCAAGTAATTCAATTGAGCTGTTTAATTCAGAGCCTTTTTCTTCACTGAGACCTTCTTTGTATTTTATCATTAAGTGCAACATTTCACTATCCAAAACATCTTCTGCTAGATGGTTCCGAATTTTGGATTCACTTGTTAAAAAAAAGTGTTCAAGGGTCAATTTTTGGTGAATTGGGAAAGGATTTGTAGAAATGTCCCACAAGTAAGCATTCCTCCAGTGCTCCCAGTATATTTTGTTTTCTTTATGGGTCAGATTTCTTTTATCGTATTTATTTTTTCCACTTTTTGAAATATTGTTCCTAATCTTTTTCATAACGTGAGAAAAGTCCATAATAATGGATATTTTGGACCTTTTTGGATCATAAATATTATCTATGGTGAAAGTACCACTGCCTGTATGTGCTAAAAGAATGTTCATAAAATCTCTGTTTGATTGTGCCCCATCCATACTTAAAAATGTAACACTAAAACCAAACATAGCCAAATAATTTACAGCTTTCCAAAATACTAGATATAGCTCTGATGCAGAAGCACCAGTTGTCGAGAAATATGTAAATGGGAAACGAAATCCAGTCGTTCCAAGAAATAAGAACTGCAACACATGTGTGGCCAGACATACATTTTTCTTGTGGTTCATTAGTATGTTCATGTGTTTTGATTCCTCTGTGAAATCCTTAAATCCAATTAATTTCAAGGTTCCCCCCTTTTTGGAAAACTGAATATCTTGTTGAATTGTCATTTCATCAATTAAAAGCCCACCCTCATATCCTTCAGGTGACAAATTTCTATTCTTTGCCTCATTTAACATCCAATGAAACATATCCTTGTTGAAACCAGATGTCTGGTTAACTGCATTTTTGTAATATTGCAGAATTCTTGTGGACGGGAGGACAACAAAACCACTGGACCTAACATCTACATATCCACGAGGACTACGACACCATAAGGTAAGACACAAACGTATAATTTGTTTGTTCCAACGCCGTCCTGTGGATTTTCTGAGTACAGCATCTCTTTGTGATGTAAGAAAAGTTTTGAGCCTTTCAGGGCAGTCAGGAATAACCTGTTGAAGAATTGCAGAAAAGTCTTCATGATCATTTTGGGAGAGAATTATTTCATTTTCAGGACCCTCCTTACTGCTATTATTGGGCTGATCAAATTCATTTTCTTTCTCCTTATTTTTGAGCAAGTGGTCAGTTGCAATTATTTTTTTATGTTTAACCAATTTTAAACAGCTTAAGCATGTAGTATGTAATGATGTGTAATTTAATGCCACAATACAGTTCCTACTTCTGACCAATGAGATACAGTAATTCTCATTTTCAGATTTTGACCACACTTCCTTAACAAAGTCCTGTTCATTCAAAGCCACATTTTCAGAATCTTGAATTCCTTTACAGTATCTGAATTTCTTAACAGTATCTATTATACCATGGATACTACCTTTCGTAATTAAAAAATTATTGGTCAGGCCTATTTTTTCTAAGTCAATTGCTTTGCCACAAACACTAACAGACCATTTCAAGTTAATTCTAAACTTGATTTCTGCAATTAATTTATTCCCATTTAGAATATCCCCTGTAAACATGCCTACTGTAATTTCTTCATGTGTCTTGTGAATAAGAAAACATGTTTCAGTGTATTTCAATATATCCAGAAATTCGAAGGAACATGCATTGTCTTCAACTCTCCATTGCACACCATGAAATACCCTCTCCCTTTTATTCCATTCTGATATTAAACGTTCTTGTTTGGACTTAACTTCTGGGTATAATTTAATGATCAACCTTCCAAGACCAACAGGTGATATGCTTTTTCCCATTTTGGACTGGATGTCACGAAATGATAATTTTCCTGTTCTGTCCTCTTTAATATTGGCAGTTAACCTAAGAAAAATTGATGCAAATTGTATTAAATGAGAAAAAAAAATGCTTCGTCATTTTTGTTTGATTGATTGATTATTTTATTTTGGAGGCCCTCCCCCATTCCCCCAATAAAATATCATTATTGCATATGTATATGTACATAAATATTGCCTCTGACTGCTAATGTCCAGTCTCAAGGACCAACACTTAGTTCTCCTTTTATAGGTCAAACCAAAAAATTCAAAATTGGCATTTTCTGTTTCTCCACTATAAGCAGCAGTAACTGGTTTACTCAGATTTGGTATAAAATGTTTCCGACTGTCGCATAGTTTCATTTTTGTACTTCTGTGTGCCAGCACTGTAAAAATTTGGCACAGCAGAGTAGTTAGAGTTCCCCCCCCCTTTTTTTTTTTACATCATAATGGACCAACCGATCAAATCTTTTGGTGGGAGCTTATTCCTCTGGAATATTTTATTTTCTTGTCAAATGGAAAACAAATACTGTATAAGTGTTTATTTTTGCGGGAGCAAAATTTGGCGAAATTGTCTTGAAATGGGATGCATTTAATTATGCCACAAAATTTCGCGCAATGGCTATTTATGTGATACTATTTGAATGTGAAATAATAATTCGGGACTTCATTTTTCGCGCATTTAACATCCTCGCAAAGAAAGCGAAAATTAAATACCCACCAAAATAACCACTTATACTGTAAAATAGGATTTTTTTTTTCTGGATTTCAACACTGATTTCTGTCACTGCTGAAAACTGGAGTTACACAAGTTATTTATTTTTTACTCCTGAAAGACAGATTATTGTTTTATAACATCAGTGACATGAAATGAAAAAGAAATAGCCCCCTTAGTTAAATGGTCCCTCCGGCTCCCTTCTCGTTTCTAGAACTAAAACAAATGCATATTTTTTCATCTGTCCGCTGATTTCAAATTCTCGTTTTATTTAGGGACCGACCATTTAACTTGAAGGGGGGGTTATGGTTTATTGTTTCGTTCAGAAATTTTATTTCCGACAACAAAAGAGTTAGAATATTTATTTTTTTGTCGCGCAAAGCGCAATTTTTTTTTCAAGAATTTAACATTATGTTATATGACAAAAACTCTGAATCAAATTTTTTTTTTTCCTCCACCAAAATCAGAATTTTTTTTTAGAAAAAAACCATAACCCCCCCCCCCCCCTTCAAGTTAAATGGTCGTTCCCTTATGATGTGTTTTTTTACATGTTTTTGGGTAAATCTATGGACCGCACATTTTTATCAGTTGGGAGCCCTTTTATTGAGGAAGGGGGTAAAATGCCAGTCCCATTCTATAGCTGTTCTCAGCTTCTTCTTCCTTTGTTTTTTTTTTTATTTATTTTGTATTTTTTTAGCTGTATATGTATTTGTTTGGGTATGATTTTAATAATTTGAAGTAGAGGCAAGCTGAATATTTCTTTTTCATTGAAATTTTGACTTCAGTTCTAACCATTCAATCATATCTATTTCTCAGTTTGAATTTCTCCCAGAGAAATTCTTTGTACGTGTTAACAGTTATTTACCATGAAATTATTTCAGTGTTTCCATATTCAGATGGTCGTTGTGCCATTTTTACGAAATGCTGGAAATAATCCGTCTGCTGTTATGTTTTTTCAGCGATTTATATTTTCCGCCAAAATATTCCGGGAAAAATATTCGGAGCGCATCTGGGTTTTCATTGCAGGTAATCCATTCATAAAAATCCCAGGGTTCCCGTTCTTGCACTTCCGTCTCAAATGATGTAGTTTGACATAAAAACGAAGCTGCCTCGCTATTCTCGGCGAGATTTCTTGGAAAAGATCGACGTACAGACTGAAATTCGAACATGGGCAATTAGGTAAGTGTCTTAGAAACAGTTTGATACGACAGTGCCATATGTAGACAAGGTAAAAAGTGTAAAAAACACTGGGGTTTCCCAACCAAGGTGAGCGATATGGCGCGAAATATGAAAATGGAGTTGCATACCTTCTCTCATATACTGTATCAGTCGAAAAAATGTGGACACAGAATACACGTATTATTCATGATGTATGACGTCTACTGATATTGTCAAATGAAGAAAAAACGAATGATTATGAAAATTTTGAAAAAGGAATGATTTATATGAAAATTTTGAAAAAAGGGGGGGGGGTAGTAGAGAAAAGGGGGGAGGAGGAAACGAAATCCATGCCCCAAGTGCCTGTGGACTGATCAGGTACAGAAATAATCTGAGATTCCTCTGCCGTCCGACGGCTTTTTTCGACTTGCTGTAGCCGTGGGGCGTTAGAGAGCTCTTCATACGGAAAACAGCGGATTTGCCTCTCCTACTCTTGGTCGGCACATTTCCACCAATTTTCACCAATCATTTTTCTATTCATTCATAACCATCTTACCCTCAGAAAGTGGTGTTACACTCCATTACAGCACTTAGATCCTATTATTCCGCTATTTGACTTCCATTTTCGAATCTACAAACGTGATCTCGCGATACTAACTGAATGACGACAGCAGTGCATTGCATGATGGGAGCTAATTAATGCAGCATTATTTGCATACGTTCCATCCACAGATCAAAGCAGAGCAGAAGGAAATAATACAGAATGTCGGTTGGAAAGAAAAGATTCAATGGCAGAGTGTTACGGTACCAACGGGCTTCGGAAAGAGCATGTGTTACGTCTCCCCTTTTTGGACAAGGTACTACATCATATTTGTTTTTCTTATGGTTATCTGTAATTCACTATTGCTGTTAAAATCATTACCAATCAATATAATCAACTGTATTAAATATTATGTTAATTGTTCTGCCTTAACAGGCGCCTATGATTGGCAATACAAATATTTGTTTGTTAGTTAATATGCAAATCATCTCCCATGATACATTGCGGTAATCGTAGTTTTCTCGAAGTCACGTGACAAATGTTCCAAAATGGATGTGAAATGACGAAATCATAGGGTCTAAGGGAAAATCGTGCTGTAATGGAGTGTAACACCACTTTCTGAGGGTAAGATGGTTATGAATGAATAGAAAATGATTTATGATAGAAAATAAAATCAAATAGCCACGAAACGTGGAAATGTGCTGACCCAGAGTTGGAGGGCAAATCCGCTGTTTTCCGTATGTAGTGCTCTCTGACGTCCCACGGCTACAGCAAGTCGAAAAAAGCCGTCAGACGACAGAGGAATCTCGGACTAGTACAGAAATAGACTTCTCATGACCATCTGAAATCAAATTACAATTTTCTTTGCTTTTATTTGCACCATTCACTACATCTCGATTTGTATTCAATATTTTATCTTTCATATATCTAGGGTAAGCAATTTCTGCGTCTGGATTTAGTTTGAAAGCCTAGTCATTTATTCTTTACAGGAAAGTTGGGACAGGCGTTTGAACATTCTGGATGGAAAAGTTTATTTCCATCTCTCTTATAGCAGATAGCGCATACATGATGAACAATTTTCGTCTGACCTCTGAACGTTATCTGATGTGAAGAATTCGTGTTTGTACATTCATTTCTGTTAAATAATGTACAAAACTAAAAAGGTTCACCTTTAGAAGATTTGTATTCATACTGGAGCGCAGAATGGGGCCATAAAAGAGGTTTTTTAACTTTAAATGCCAGATTTTAAAGTTTTTCTTTGCTTCATTATTTCGTCGTCAACCGCCTAATTAATCGGAAGTGTTATCAGATGCAATAAATGATTTAATTTCTGGATTTTCTTTATCCACTTCTCTATTTTCAGAATACTGGATACTTTCATCTAAATAACTTTCTCCAAGACCTAATTTATTCAATTGTTTGTCAACTTTTCTATTGAGAGTTTCCTTTTTTTTTTGTGTGGAAATTTCAAAATTTTCAATTATGGCCCGCAAAATATTTTTTTTATGTTGCATGTTTGGCTAGTTTATTGAATTGTATTATTGTTTACATATTCATATATGAAAATTTCTTTCTGGCAAACAATGCAATTTATAATTAATTTGTGTCATTTGAGCCATATAATTCTTTCTACGGTATCAGTTCGATCCGGCCCCAAACCAATTCGGCCCTAAGCCGTTCCGGCCCAAGTCGATTCGGCCCTACTATAAATATTACGTTATAAACTAACTCGAATAATTCAGCGCCCTCTATCCGCTGTCGATAGTGAGTGGAATATAAACTCAATCGTAACTACTCGGCCATTCTCGCTACCCTGCAAATAACCTCGTATAGTCCACGAAAATCCAATATGGAAGACATACTAAGTAAAATCTAATCATGCAAAACTAATTAAAACTTTAATTGAAATATAACCCGAATATTACTCTCCCGCTAGTCGCTGCATTAACCTCGTCCAGCGAAAGTGCCGATAGAGGGCGCAGTATTATTCAAGTTAATTGAAATATAGAAAATTGTATAAAGTTATATATTAAACATATGACTTTATCAAACTTTCATGTAACTGACATATGAAAAGTAGTGCGATTTATACGCCTAATGCATACGAGGTTATTTGCAGGGTAGCGAGAATGGCCGAGTAGTTACGATTGGTTATAAACTAGCAAACCTGAACGTCAAGCAGAAAGTGTGTTCCGAATGATAATTAGCGGGAGATAACTAGTTTCCACAGGAGTCACACTCTAGAGCTTGCGCTGCGGTCTGACAGGTCTGGAACACACTACACATGGGTAAGACATCATGGAAGGAATGAATGAAAGAGGGTAACTCAATTAGTTTTCACTAATCTAACTTAAGGCCCTCACAAAAATATGATACATTTTGCTTACAACATAATTATGACACACAGCATGCACAATATTACAAATTCATACTAAGTCTAAACGTATATTATACAATGTTTCATACATAAAATGAAGTAGCATATTTATTATTATTTTCTTAATGTCTTGATTTGAAATGTCTTTAAGATATGTAAAGCATTTTGATTTAAATATACTTAAACTGCACATAATTTGATATTACACGGTAATTTATTCCAAAGATGGGCAGAACTATACGCAAATGATTTTTTCATATTTGTTTTTGGACGAATAACTGCCAAGTTGTTACTAGATATAGTCATAATTCCTTTTTTATAGCCACAGCGCGGCAGAACAAAGACTTTCAAATTTCTCACACCCTAAAATTAGCTTGAGTTTTGAATTCTTGTAGATCTATGTTTTTACTACACTTGATTTTATAAATTGTTCAAATTAATTGGCGATATCAAACAATAAACTTAACTTGGGTGTAGCTTAATTTAGAGTACAATCAAAGACTTGTACACTAATCAGTACTAACTGCTGTATAATCATCATTTAATTGTAATAAATATATTCATTTAACCAGTATCATGAGTATACTCATTGATTTCTTGATTACACACAAAAAAATCTTATGTTTGAATTTTTAAAATTCAAATCGATCAAAAACATTTTGAAATGATAAACACTTGAGTATTTCAGTTCAAAAGTATTTAATTTCAAATGGGGCCGAATCGACTTGGGCCGAATCTTTCTACTATACAAATCCTTGCCCGTCCCAAGCAGTTTAATATTCACTCGGCCAACCTCGGAGGATTCCGCTTGCTTTCTTTTTGTTCTCCGTTCGGCCGATCTCAAGATTAATCTGTCCGTTATATTGTTGAATGAAGAAACATCCAATGAGTTCCGAAATGAATCGGAAATAAACGAGCATTATTTAATCTGGAGAATGTTCTCGAAAATGACGTCACTTCCTTGGAAAATTCGTGAACAAGCCGTATAACAGTAGTATTTTACATCATCCGGTAAAATAGTTCCAATAATATGCGAAATTAACACTACTGCAGTCATTCAACAATACAAAAACCCTTTATTTGACAATTTTGAGTAAATATTAACTATTAACAGTAAATGAAAATAAGCCAAGCCAGCGTTAAATTTTCACTTTGATTATAAAATTCATACACGTGATCTTCCTTTTTAAGCGTGGTCAGGAACACGACAGAACACACGAGAATCCGGTCTAGTACAAATTACATTTCAAAGGTAAGGTTCGGTAATTATTTGGGTGCTGGCAAAGAAAAAAAAGTGACCGTATTGCAAATAACATTCTGTATCAATATTCTGGAGTGAAGAACGCATTTTTTTGTGTAAGAAGATGCGAATTTAAAAAAAGGGGGAGGGTTTTTTTCTATTAAAAATTGTAGAAATAACTTATTTAATAAGCGTGGTTTTTCGAGTATATTGTTGAACGCTGGGATATCCGAACGATGATTTTATGTTGAGATGGGAAGGAGGGTGTTGCGAATTTGGTAATTTATTTCCGTAAATTAGGCTATTTCCAGGGGTGTTGCTAAATAGTAAATAGGGATATCAGGCAAATAAAAAAATATAGAAAATCAAGCATGTGTTGTATATCACGAGAAAGGTATTTTTTTTAGAAACACAATGATGTAATTATTTTTTCAATGCTTGGAGTCGTTCAAAAGTTGCAGCTCTTTGAGTAGGTCCACCGTCGGCAAAAGTTTGTCAAAATTTGCCGTTTTTTTTATTTTTCATGTAAAACATACTCTTAACTATGATTTCATCAGTATTTTGGCTTATGCTTCGGTCAAAGTTGCATCAGGCAGGCGAATTTTGTAATCCATTGATTTAACCGGTTTATTTTTGGCGAAGGTTTTGGTTTTTTTTGCTAATCGAGGTCACTTGCAAGCATTAAAAATAAAAGTACGTGATTTAAAACTTTTATGTCCGAGTCAATTGCGCGGTTTAAAAGACCGGAAAATCAAATTAAGAATTTAAATTGAAAAAAATATATTGGTGGGGAAATGAGAATGTTCCGGAAATATCAATACGGAATTAGGTTATCACAACGATTCGCTTAGGACTATTTACATTTTGTTGTTTTTTTAATTATATCGCACCTGGTAAACCAGATGGTCTCGACATAACGTTGAGCAAGCAAAAAGGTATTTGCAACTTCCCGTTTAGCTGCGGAACCATAGCCCTTATGGTCCTTGGCCAGTTTTCTGATATTTGCGGACCATAGGGCTACAGATTTAACCCTATCAAAAACTTTCGAAACTGCGCAGTGAAAATATTGCGCCACTTTTTTGCAAACTTTTGTCATGAAATCGGGTGCGAGAACGATCAAACATATATATTTCGTTTCCCTTATGGTCGTTAAATATTTATCTACATTCTTCTATACTTACTTACCTGTTAATATTCATTTACAGCTCATTATCATAACAAATATCTCGATATTAAGGTAGTAGACCTGGGTTACCCTAAAATTTTCCCATCATTCAATTTTTTTGAAATTTGCATCATGGAATAGTTATGTCCAAATACATTAACTGCCCAAGTTTCAAAAAATTTCACCGTGCCGTTTTCTCCATAACACGTCCTAAATATAGCAATTTGGGGGGTATTCTTGACGCCAGATGGTAATACTAGTTTCGGAAGATTCTAATAGATATGCACATTTATTTCTGATTGAAAGGGAATATTTTGGCTTTAATACACTTGAGAGTGTTGTTGTTGAATAAATATGAAATATCTAGCATATCTGAATATCCTGTTTGGAGATAACCACATGCAAAACAGTGGAAACTGCAAAAAAGGGGGGATGCCCTGAGGACCACCTTGGTATTCTGATTCCGGAACCGGGAACGACTATGTCCGGTTTTGTCGATAATATAAAAAAAAAAAAAAAAAAAAAATTAATCCCGACCGACCCTAGATTTTTTTGACATGTGACAGTAAACACACATATATATTTTGTTGGCCTTGCTTGAATAAAACCTTTTCCTCTTATTCTTATGTATCTTCCGATTGATTACAATTGTTTTGACAATCAGCTTTACCATAAAACGAAGATTATTTGCAAGAAAAGAGTGACTTGCAAAAAGAAACAAGGCGACTTGAATTTCGCTTTGTAGTCGAGGGAGAGCGACTTCAGCCGATATAGGGCGAGAATTTCGCCCCCTTCGCCTGGTTTGGTGAGCCCTGCAAGGAGCACAGCTATGGAAAGGTAAAAGGAAAAGGAGTCATTTTTTTAACTGGCCATATCCAATGTAAACAATCTGTGTCACCAAGAAGCTTGGAATTGAGAGGGAATTTTCAAACGCACAGATGATCATATGTTTGAGAAGACACTGAAAATAGAGTTATCTCCCATACCCCAGGCCTACCACCTTAACTGACCCCGCCATCTTGTCATTGTGGTATTCTCGCCTTGAGGTCACATGACTTTTGAGAGATTACTCGGAGAGAAAAACACGTGTTCGGTTTGGTTACATTTTGCACAGCGATTTTTTATCTAAATAAAATATTTAGTCAACCTAGAGTGAAATATTTTACAAATATTAACCAGAAATGTTATTTTTATCTATGGTTATTCCAATTGAGGTGAACTCTCATTCAACATTTTTAAGTTTTTAATGTAAACAAATCGAACACATGTTTTGTAATAGGAGTTATCACAATACAGTAATATTTCAAAAGGAAAAGGGGAGGGGGTGCATATAAAAATCACTGGTATGCAAGACTCCAATCAAAGTAGACAGAAATAAAAATGTGACATTGAATAGTAACCCCCCTCATAGAGGGTGTGCCGGGGGTAGAATAGGCACCAGGTTTCTCTGCCCTAGAGGCACTAGTCCTCTAAAAGGGGTCAACCCTGCGGGAACCCCGGGGTATAGAAATGGGACCAAGAGCTTCTTCGGCTTGAAGGGGCGTCCGTCGGTTGTGCGGGATGTAGAAATTCACAACCAACCCGCCCTGCGGATGAGACGTAAATAAAACCGAGGTCCTGTGTTGAGAGATTGCCACCCTCTCCGCACGTTAAAGAACCCAGTGTAACAGCTCATGATGAGTGGTCCATAAGAGACCTATTGCACTGGCAAAATTATACGTCCCTACCCATCATCTTTCCTTGTTTCGAGTCCCGTGGCGTTTAAATTGTTAAATGTTCTCGTCCTGAATATAGCTGAAAAATTGCTCGCTGGACGTTAAACACCAATCAATCAACCTTAAGGTAGTTGTGAATAAAAATAAATAAACCCAGAACAAATCAGTTCAGGCATCTTTAACTATTTACTAAATTTGGGCAGGATAACATCAGAGGGGTCGCGAAACAATGTTTCGATTAATCGCAATTGACTTCTCCCAGAATTCTCCTCGCTTCTCTCTGTTGTCTCCCACTTCTCCCTGTGAGCTCTCTGAAAGAGAAGTCGCTTCTCCCTCTAATTTGAAAGTAATGGGAACCCTGGATAATTCTCTAGTTTTTGTAATTTTTATTAATTTTTTCGGACAACTAAAAGATTGAGTCGTACAGATTTTTTGGGGTCAGTCGGCTGACCGCAAACAAACAATATTTTAATTTAAGCCTAATGGAAAAAAATATTAACGGTAAAGTAATGATTTTAGCGACTGGGTAATTTGTATTCGTAAAGTGAAAGTAAATGGTGCCACCTATTGTCTACGATATTTAAAGTAATTGAAAAAAATATGATTTTTATGTTTCTGACTAATAATATTAAATACTGAAAGTGTAAATTGCATGCATTTAAAAAAAAAAGTCAATTTTGAGACAAATGAAAAATAAATCCATACAAATTTTCTGTCATTGAAGATGCTTACCATCACCTCTGGCACAAGGGACTTGCTCCTCTCCACAAAATTTGCCCCACTGAATTTTTTTATTATTGATAATTATATATACCCACTTAACAATCACAAGGGAGGATGCCATTACTTACCCTTCCTCGCTTCAACTTGTTCTCTGTATTTTCAGTTTCTTACCTTATCGCTTGTACATATCTTTTAAATAATCCATTTTGCAATGATTTACCACATAATTTATCCTTTTGAAACCTTATCGCACACCCAATTATCAATCAAAAGATCGAAAAGTTCTCCCGGGTCAACAGTCTGTGCCAAAAACATTTTGACAAACAAGCCCAAACAGCATTTTTGTCCCGATCCTTCAACAAACATGGCCGCCACAGGCAATTCTTGTTTCCGATTGGCCGATTTAAAAAAAAATCTTCTCCTCTGAAACCGCTTTGCAAAATAAATCGAAACTTGATAGAAAGCATTTATGGAAGGTCCTCTGTAAAGATTGCTCATTTCGTCCCGATCTGTTAACAAACATGGCTGCCACAGGCGATTCTTGTTTCTGATTGGCTGATTTAAAAAAAAAATCTCCTCTGAAACTGTGGCCAAATGAACCGTAACTTGGTAGGAAGGAACTTTGGAAGGTCCTCTGTAAAGATTGCTCATTTCGTCCCGATCCGTTAACAAACATGGCCACCACAGACAATTCTTGTTTCTGATTGATTTCTAAAAAAATCTTCTCTTCTGAAACCGCTTAGCCAAATGAACCGAAACTTGGTATGTATCATCTATGGCAGGTCCTCTGTACAGATTGCTCATTTCCTCCCGATCCGTTAACAAACATGGCCACCACAGGTTTCTGATTGGTTGATTTTTTAAATTCTTCTCCTCGGAAACCGTATGGCCAAATGAACCGAAACTTGGTAGGTATTATCTATTGGTGGTCCTCTATAAAGAATGCTAATTTCGTCCCGATCCATTAACTAACATGGCTGCCACAGGCAATTCTTCTTTCTGATTGGTCGATTTCTAAAAAATCTTCTCTGAAACCGCTTTGCTAAATGAACCGAAACTTGGTAGGAAGCATCTATAGGAGGTTCTCTATAAAGAATGCTCATTTCGTCCCGATCCGTTAAATAACATGGCTGACATAGGCAATTCTTGTTTCTGGTTGGTCGATTTCTAAAAATCTTCTCTCAGGGGTTTCAAAGTGGGCCGGTACTTTTAGCCGCCTGAGATCGTGTATAGTACCGGCAGAAATTACTGAACCCCCCCCCCCCCCCCAAAAAAATTAATTAGCCGTGGTCAAAACCACAAGTACGATGGTCGATAGGCTTGTGGAATATTTTTCAATTGCATTCAAATCGAACAACTGCGTCACGACCAAGTTGATGGTATATTCCCTGTTTTAAAAATAACTTTACCTTAGAATCGTAAATAGCACTTTGTGCATGCGGTAAATAGATATGTTTTCGCCCCCATATCTTTTCATCCTTGTGTAAAACTCGAACCGGAACAAAGCTGACATCATTTCAAAATAAAAAAATTACCGATTACAAATTATGTTCAAACACAATTTAGTGTAATCTCCAGTAATATAAGTATGGTCATTAAGTATTATGAATATATGACTACACAATATTTTGTGCGATTTTTTTTTTATCCATTTAAAACCCAGGGTCGAATCATTCTGGGGCGTACTGTCTTGTTGCTTAACTCCGTCCATATTGTTTAACTTCCGGTATAAAAAAATAAAAACCTATGGCTAATTTATTTACATATTTTGACGGGGCCCTACCGCGGTTGTTCACAGAAATGAAAGTGTGCTGAAAAACATTTTTAAAAGGGGGTACGAGGAGATAAGGGATAGAAAATTACTAGAAATCTTGAAAAAGGACCGGACATGGCTCAAATACGAATTACATTGTAATGTCAAAACGCCGGCCCCCCTTTTTTCCCAAAATAATTTAACTTTTGTGTTTCAAATGTTAATAAATGTCTTTCCGCGAATCGTTTTTGTTCGAACATTTTTTTTTGCACATAAGTCGTGAAAGTAACGATATATATTATTTTTGTTTAATTATATTTGTATTGATCTATTAAAAAATTAGAAATTTGATTAAAGATTGATGATTGCAAATTAAATTTATATGTTTCATCAAGGACGTATTCTATATACGTCCTTGGTTTCATTAATTATGACACTTATATGTCTTGATCCTGCCAATGGTCTTTGATGAGTTTAATTACTGGTAATAAAGTAAAAAAAAAACACAAGTCAAGGTATTGTGAAAAGGAAAAGGACAAAGCCAACAAAAGAATTTTGAGAAGTTTAAGCTTTGATAACAATGGCTTGGTCAAGCCTAGCTGCGGAACCGTAGCTCTTTATGGTCCTTTTGGGTTTTTTTAAGATATGGCAGACTATCTATGAATAATCTTGGCTGAAGTCTGTAAACTGAAATATTCAATAAAGAAATTGGGGGGAAAAATCCAGGCATTACGCATGGTCTTCACTCTTGGTGAAATCTGAACTCTAAAGTTAATGGGATTTTTCTTTCAAAAACACTTAATGTTTTGCAGTCTCTGAAGTACATTTTTTGGTCCACAAAATGCTAGATTTCAAGAGCTTCTGGACCCCTTACGGCCCTCAGCCTAATTTTTTAGGTACCTTCTAAAATTTAAGAAGTACCTCCTATTATAAAAAAAACTTTGAAACCCCTGTTCTCTGAAACTGTTTAGCCAAATGAACTGTAATTTGGTGGGAAGCACCTATAGAAGGTTCTGTATTAAGTTGCCTCAAAGCAGAATGAAAGGTGAGCGATACAGGCTCAGCCTACTGAGCCTCTAGTTCTTTATTGTGTCGTTCAGTATTTATATAGATTCATGTATTGTTGCAGATGCCTGAACCTGAACCAACTATGGATGACGGAGAGCCTGAAACTGAAACATTTGCCTTCCAAGCAGAAATTGCTCAGTTGATGAGTCTGATTATCAACACATTCTACTCCAACAAAGAGATCTTTTTGAGAGAATTGATATCTAACTCCTCTGATGCATTAGATAAGATCAGATACGAAAGTCTAACTGATCCTTCCAAGTTGGACTCCGGTAAAGATTTAGAGATTAGAATTATCCCTGACAGAAACAACAACACACTGACCATTATTGACACAGGAATTGGTATGACCAAAGCTGACCTCGTCAACAACTTGGGTACCATTGCCAAGTCAGGTACCAAAGCCTTCATGGAAGCTTTACAAGCTGGAGCTGACATATCTATGATAGGTCAGTTTGGTGTAGGTTTCTATTCTGCCTACCTGATAGCTGACAAGGTTATAGTACAGACCAAACACAATGATGATGAGGAATACATCTGGGAATCTGCAGCTGGTGGATCATTCACAGTTAGAACCACAATCCCAGGTATGACAGTTTATTTGTTGTGCAATGACATAATGTATTACTGTAAAATTACATCAGGGGTATTAAAGAACAAGTGCATTGGATTTGTTGCATACCTACAATCGGTGCCAAATTGGGACATTTGGTCAGTCTTGTACACATGTAGGTTTGAATGGGGAAAATGGATATTATGCGAGTGATTCATGTTTTTTTTTAGTTGTACAAAAATAAAGATTCTAAATCGGTCACAGGCGAAGGAGAAAACTGTCTTGATGCATCTCTATTTTCTTTCCTGAGCTGCAACATTATTTTTTTTGGTTCAAAGGTTGTCCTGGGATTACTTCAAGGTAAACATGGGTTTCGGAAATTGTGGTTGTTTTTTTTAAGCTCACCTTGTCAAAGGCAAAGTAAGCTTTTGCCATCACTTGTCGTCTGTCGTCCGTTAACTTTTAACATTTTAATCTTCTCCTCTGAAACCTCTCGGCCAAATGAACTGAAACTTGGTAGAAAGCATCTATGGAAGGTCCTCTCTAAAGATTGCTCATTTTGTCCTGATCTACATGTATTAACAAACATGGCTACTACAGGCAATTTTTGTTTCTGATTGGCCAATTTTTTTAAATCTTCTCCGAAACCGCTTGGCCAAATGAACCGAAACTTGGTAGAAAACATCTATGGAAGATCCTCTATAAAGATTGCTCATTTCATCCTGATCGGTTAACAAACATGGTCACCACGGGCAATTCTTATTTCTGATTGATTCATTTCTAAAAAAAAAACTTCTCCATTGTAGTAAACTGTTAAAAGAGAGATAACTCAATGCCTTTAAAATGTTAAAAGAAAGATCACTCTTGCCATTATCTCCCTTAGAAATTAACTAATAGTAATGCTGATAGAGTGACATTAGTGTAACATGTTTATACATAATACATTACATGTATGTATTCACATTTTAATATTCTTTTTAGCGCATCTTGCCAAAGGCAATGTGGACTTTTGGCATCCGTCGTTTGTTGTCTGTCATCTGCTAACTTTCTCATTTTAATCTTCTCTGAAACCCATCAGTCAAATGAACTGAAACTTTGTAGGAAGCATCTATGGAAGGTCCATTATAAAGAGTGCACATTTTGTTATGATCCAACCATTACCAAACATGGCCACCACAGACAATTCTTGTTTCCGATTGGGCAATTTTTAAAAATCTCCTCTTCTGAAACTGCTTGGCCAAATTAACCAAAACTTGTTAGGAAGAATCTATGGAATGTCCTCTATGAAGATTGCTCATTTCGTCCCGATCGGTTAACAAACATGGCCACCACAGGCAATTCTTGTTTCTGACTGGTCGATGTCTTAAAAAAATCTTCTCGGAAACTGCCTATCCAAATGAACCGAAACTTGGTAGGAAACATCTACATGTATAGAAGGTTCTGTATTAAGTTTCCTCAAAGCAGAATGAAAGGTGAGCGACACGTTTAATTTCCGGTTCGATCTCGCATGCTCGGCATCGGATGATTCACAAAGCTGGACCAAGACGGCAGCGGATAAGATGTAAAGAATGGCGGAATGACATCCAATTTTGTAGGTCAGGATCGTCTGACCGACAGTATTTTGGCACAAATTGACTTAGTTATAAAAACTTTTTGAATCTATTTGAAATGACTGCATCTACTGTTTTTCTGAAGAATTCTTTGTACAATTAGTATTTCATATTAGACATATCAAAAGAAAATGTAAACAAGCTAATTTTAGTTATACATTATTTTAGGTGAAGAATCCATTGTTAGAGGTACCAGAATTACATTATATATAAAAGAAGACCAGGCAGAATACATTGAAGAGAAAAGAATCAAAGAAGTCGTTAAAAAACACAGTCAGTTTATTGGATATCCAATTAAATTGTTGGTAGAGAAGGAACGTGATAAGGAAGTTTCTGATGATGAAGAAGATGAAAAAAAAGAAGATGAAGACGAAGAAAAGAAGGTACAAATAGTGGTGTTGATTGATAGTAAATTCACAATAGGGTGACTTCTCTTCTCGCTCAGGCCATAATAAATTGTTTGCCTGAACACAAGCTACATGAAAAAAGGGTACCTACATGTACTGAAATTTTTGTTTTGGTTCAAATACATGTATAAATTTATCAACAAATTGGATAGTAATTAGAATTGCTAATTGTCAAGACTGCATCTGGAATTCATTTCCACTATTATCAGTTAAACTTTTTTCTAATGTTGCTTTGAAAATTTTAATCATTATTCTATGAAATAAATAAATTTGAATTTAGGATGATAAACCAAAAGTAGAAGACTTGGAGGAGGATGATGAGGAAGACAAAAACAAAGACAAGAAAAAGAAGAAAAAAATTAAAGAAAAGTACACTGAGGATGAAGAATTGAACAAAACAAAGCCAATCTGGACCAGAAATCCTGATGATATTACAAAGGAAGATTATGGAGAATTCTACAAATCTCTCACCAATGACTGGGAAGATCATTTAGCAGTCAAGGTTAGTGTTTGTATATGTACCACCGAAATACTAAACAAAAGAACAAAATTACTATTATTACCAGTGTCTAGTTTCAACTTTTTAGCTCGTATGTCGTAAACTTTCACATTTAAATCTTCTCCTCTGAAACCCATAGAACCGAATTAAACCAAACCTGGCAGGGATGGTCCTTGGGTGGGTCCATTTCAAAATTGTGTCCAACATCCCTACCCTCCATTCAAGATGGCTGCTGTTACTAAAAATAGAAATTTCTTCAATTGTCCATTGCTGCTTTAGTACAAGTCATAATGAGCTCAAATTTTAACAGCAGCTACATGGCAAGGAGTAGTTTAACATTTATTCCGTTTTTTTCTGTGAAATTTTTCTTTCAGGCGATTTATACCGATTATGCAAATTAGGCATATTTTGATAAAAGATCACATTTAAATCTTCTCCTCGGAAACCACTGAACCAAATTAAACCAAACCTGGTAGGGATGGTCCCTGTGTGGGTCCCTTTCAATATTGTGTCCGACAGCCCCGCCCTCCATTCAAGATGGCTGCTCTTGCAAAAAAATAGAAATATCTTCAATTGTCCATTGCTGCTTTAGTACAAGTCAAAATGAGCTCAAATTTTAACTGCAGCTACATGGCAATGAGTAGTTTAACATATATTCTGGGTTTTTCTGTGAGATTTTTTCAGCCAGTTTATTCCGTTTAGGAATATTATGAGATAAAAATCACATGTCATCTAAATCTTTTGCTCAGAAATTTGAGTTGAAATGATCTTTGGGTGTCCCACTTTCAAAATTATGTGTAACACCCCCATTTTCTATCAACATTAGATGTCAAATTGAAAACCAGGTGAGCGATTACAGGCTCCTGGGAGCCTCTAGTTACAAGTGATACACTACTACAAATTATATTTAATTATTTCAATTCCATTTATGAAAAACAACACAACCATTATTTAAAACATCACTCTATGTCATAACGATGTCCAAGAGTCTGCCATTTGGGTTCTGTTGTCATATTTTTTTATGCATTTACTTCAGTTAAAATAATGATACAGCGAGTCAGCTAGGCTGGTCTCGGGACGTTTGCTACCCATTTCTCAAATTGTCCTGAAGAACTGTATAAAAATTATTTTAATTATTAAAGGATGTCCTGAATATTTCAAAGTCTAGCTGTAACACTGTGATAGTAAAAAAAAAGAAAACATTTTGAATGATTTAATAATGATGTGCTTTTAGCTCACCTGACCCAAAGGGTCATGTGAGGTATTGCCATCACTTGTCGTCCGTCCGTTAACTTTTCATATTTTAATCTACTCCTCTGAAACAACTGGACCAAATGGAACCAAACAGCATCTATATAAGGTCCTCTATAAAGTTTCTTCATTTCGTCCCATTCCGCCAACAAATATGGCCGCCAAGGGCAATTCTTGTTTCTGATTGGCTAATGTTAAAAAAATCTTCTCCTCTGAAACTGCTTGGCCAAATGGAGCCAAACTTGGCAGGAAGCATCTATGTAAGATCCTCTATAAAACTTCTTCATTTAATTCCATTCGGCCAACAAACATGGCGGCTGTTACTAAATATAGAACATAGGGTAAAATTGCACGTTTTTGATAACAACTCAAAAACCGTTAATAATATCAGAAATCTGACATGGGTAAAAATGATCAGCACAGGAAGATCTAACTACCCTGAAATTTTGAAGAAAATCTGATTACCTATCTTGGAGTTATTGCCCTTTTTTCGTCAAAATTTTAATACTTTTCGTTTTTTATTTCAAAAACTATAAGAGATAGACGTTAAGTTTAAACAGCAAACATGTGCAGCATGTCAAGATCTACATGCCCTGCAATTTTGAAGTAAATCTGATTACCCGTCTAGGAGTTATTGCCATTTTTTATTTTTTTTATTTAAACATTTTTGTCTGATATTTCAAAAACTATTAGAGATAAAGGTTAAGTTTAAATTGCAAACATGTGCAGCATATTAAGATCTACCTACCCTGTAATTTTGAAGTTAATTTGAGTACCCAATTTGGAGTTATTGCCCTTTATTTCAAAAACTATAAGAGATAGATGTTAAGTTTAAACAGCAAACATGTTCAGCGTGTGTCAAGATCAACCTAGCCTACAATTTTGAAGTAAATCTGATTACCCGTCTAGGCGTTATTCATCATTTTTTTAGCTCACCTGACCCAAAGGGCCAAGTGAGGTATTGCCATCACTTAGCGTCCGTCGTCCGTCCGTTAACTTTTTCATATTTTAATCTTCTCCTCTGAAACAACTTGGCAGTAAGCATCTATGTAAGGTCCTCTATAAAGTTTCTCCATTTCGTTCCATTTGGCCTATAAACATGGCTGCCAAGAATAAAAAAAAAATTCTGATTGGCTAATGTTAAAAAAATCTTCTCCTCTGAAACAGCTTGGCCAAATGGAGCCAAACTTGGCATAGATGGTCCCTGGGTGTGTCCCTTTTAAAATTGTGTCCGACAGCCCCACCCTCCATTCAAGATGGCTGCTGTTTTTTAAGGTAATGATTATCTCCCTTTGAAATTTGCTTCAGTATCATTCTATTGTCAGGTGAGCGATACAGGCTCAGTGGGCTGAGCCTCTAGTTTAAAATTGTTAGCTGCCTGTTTCTTGTTGACTGCTTTTTGTTTACTTGAGTGATGTTGGGAACTTGTCTGAAGTAAGCATTCAACTTAGCATGGACTTTTCCAACGGTATAAGGGGCAGTCATGGTATTTTCAACTACCTATGCAGTCGGTGTCTATGTAATATATACATTAGCAGGATGAAATTTAATGTGTGATCTTATAAAATTTTGCTGTTTGGTCCAATATAAAATACAAGAAAACGACAATATGGAAATTAGATGGAAGTATTAAGTAATTTTTTTTTTTTCAGCATTTTTCAGTAGAAGGACAACTCGAATTCAGAGCCTTGCTGTTTGTTCCTAAAAGGGCTCCATTTGATATGTTTGAAAACAAAAAGAAAAAAAACAACATAAAGTTGTATGTGAGGAGAGTTTTTATTATGGACAATTGTGAAGACTTGATCCCAGAGTATTTGAACTTTGTCAAAGGAGTTGTTGATTCAGAAGACTTGCCATTGAATATTTCAAGAGAAATGTTGCAACAAAGTAAAATTCTCAAAGTCATCAGAAAGAATTTGGTGAAAAAATGTCTTGAATTGTTTGATGACATCGCTGAAAATAAAGATGATTACAAGAAATTTTATGAGCACTTTTCCAAGAATTTAAAGGTAGGTTTTGACATAACTTGACAAGTATACCGAGTATTATATCTGCTGTATACTATTCCTCTACTGATATAAATGATTTTGAAACTGGATTGCCAATGACTAGCTAAAATGATAACTGTAGTGTGTCGTCGGATTTAAGTTCAAATCACTTTAAGATGTTCTTTTCATTAGACTAGTGATTTTTAATATCAACCTGCTAGTCTTGAATTATGAGCTACTTTGGAACTGAGGGTGATAAATTGTGCATTTAAAGTTTACCTCGAGTCAAGGAAATTAGGAATTTGAATCCAATGTCCTGTCCTGTGAACTGCAGAGCTGTCGGACCTGTCGGACAAAAATTGACTAGGTCCGATTTAAACTTTTTCGCGTCGGACCCGATGTCCGGAGCAATTTTTCAGTAACTTGGGACCGACAAAACGCTTGAAGATGACCGGCATCATTACTTAATTTCGCTTCTCAAACTTGTCGTTGTTTGCAATCTCCGAATTTTGTTTATTTTTGCATATATAATCAAATTTTGACTTCACATTGAAGAGTTTGACTACTAAATGTGTAACCGATTCCGGACGGACGCGCATCTATTTTCTGGAAATTACGATTATTATTTTTTTGGCAATAATTTTTTTTGACTCTGCGGCTTTTTAAAGGGTCGGTTGGTGAAAGGGGAAACGAACTTAAATTTAATTTAGGCCTAGGTTGTCAGTCATCCAATTGATTCTATCCAGACCTAATGCTACTTACATTTGTATAAGAGGCAACACCTTGAAACATGTGCATAGCTAGCATTTTGCAAACTTGGTATCTTTGTTTATTTCATACACAAGTCTATTGTATTGTATGTATATTTCCACATGTCACACAAAAATGTGTTGTACTAACTTTGAGTATTCCAAGGTATCACTTGAAGCTGTAAACAAACCATTTTATGGATTTAGCCAGTGTAATTCAGTTGAAGTTGTAAAAAATATGTAGGTCTGGCAAATGTTTGATAGGTCTGACACATTGTCCACATCTGACAGACAGGAAAGAGATTTCGACAGCTCTGGAACTGTGAGGAATTACAGGACTGACAATGAAATAATGATTTTTTTTAAATAATAAATTTATTTTATTTAAGTGTCACATATTGATTGCATTAAACTTACAATCACAAACAGCAATATCTACAATTGGACAGCAGTGTAAAGGTTATCGTGCGAGTGCTCATGGGTTCATGCTCCGGTCGGGTCAGACCAAAGACTATAAAATTGGTATTTTTTGCTTCTCTGTTAAGTACGCAGCATTAAGGAGAAAGAGCAAAGATTGGTTGGCTCTGAATCAGTATAATGTGTCCAAGTGGGATGACAATATGACACTTATGTCCATAAATATATTATTGTATACAGCATGATCATATTCATTAAAGTATATTTCCACTGTTAATATTACAAAACTATTTGTGACATTAAAAATTACTAAATGAAATATTCATTCTATCTAAACAAATGAATCCTTATATGTATAAAAAAAATAGAATAAAATAATAGCTCTCTGCTACCAGAAAAAGTATAATTAGAAACCAGAATTTAGAATTACAAAAGAATATATATATAGCTCTTTTGGTCCATTGGCTTCGATGCACCAGTTGCAGACCATAACATTTTGTTCAACGTTGTGATGAAGCCAGGGTCGGTCCTGCTTCCAGGAATCAATAAATTAACGTTCTCGGTCTTTTTCATACTGTTTCTTCCGTTCTCTCATCTCCTCTGGGGTTATTTTTCTCTTTAATGGCTTTCCTGGTATGGCTCCTGTATTATTCTTCAAGAAAGCCATGACCACCGTGTTTTGAAGTAATAAAATGTTCCGAATTAACGACGATTGTTAATGAAGAAAACTCTAGAGAATAATATTGTTCCGAAATACCACGAAATATTTTACGACAATAACTCGTAAATAGTTGGTGTCTTTGCCAAAACTCGTGATTATCAATTACGATATGTATTGTTTATTTTAGAATTTTCTTGATCTAAAAATAACAAATAAAAGAGAATTAGAACTTAAAGGCAGCGGCTGACAAAACAATTTACTGGACAGTCGGTCCGGTGAGTTAGCGAAAACTACCTGACCGCCGGGAATTTTATCGGACACGGTCCGGTGCCAATTTCCTTGACTGGTTCAATATGTTGACTCAAACAAGTCTTTAGGAGAAATATTTACAACTGTTCAGGGATCATTGATTTTATTGATTGACATATTTACTACAGTACAATCTGTATATCAAGGACACTCAAGGGAACATGAAAATGTGCCATTTTTGAGCAATTGTATATTGTTCCATTTCAGTTGTGTAAATAAAAAAAATGTATAGTTATATTTCAAGACATCCTGCATAGTGAACAGGTACAGTGTATATGCATTCAAATAACCACGGTAGAGTTGTCTTTATATATTTATTTATGAAACATCCATTTTGAATAATTTGAAATAAGAATACATATATTATTCTTTATTTATAGCTTGGTATTCATGAAGATTCAACAAACAGGAAGAGAATAGCAGAATACATGAGATTTTACACTTCCAGTTCTGGGGAGGAAATGGCTTCACTGAAAGAATATGTCTCTAGAATGAAAGAAAACCAGAAAGTGATTTACTATATAACGGGTAAGTTTTTATCTCATTTGCAACTAAAACTACATACCAGTATTAAGTTTTGAAGTAGCAGGACAATTTGTAGAAGTAATAGAAGTGGACTTGCAACTCAATTCTAGATCCTCCTTCAGCAAGGTGACCTCTACAGCTAGTCAGAAACTAGTAATGTAATATTTTATTTTGTGGAAAACAAATTCTTCCAAAGATGCTTGTCCCTTTGCACTAGTAAAATATGAGAGGTATATACAAAATACGTACATTGTCTGAAAATATAAAATTTGTTTGTACAAGCTTTAGAAACGGGTAGAAAAGTGAATCTTTTGCAAGCTTTTCTGGCCTGTTTCGCAGGGAGTGCAAATTAATTTTATATTTACCTACAATGTACCTATATTGTGTTAATATCCTACAATATCAACAAGTCCATAACAACTGCCAAGGTGTCTGAAAATAGCTGAAACGAGAGTTGTTCTTATCGTTTTCAATGGTGTTCTCTGTGAAGTCGGTGCTTATACTGTTATTGTTTCTTTCTGTCGCTGTGCATGAATCTGATGCCACAAATTTCAAAAGATTTATTAGGTCCACGATTATATAACACTGAAGTTGATTTGACCTCCTTTATCAGTACTCGAAATCACACAATTGTAGGATAAAAGTAAATATCAAACACAAATCAAATGTTAGCTTTGCTATATCTTTCAATAATTATTGACAATTACAGGGGAAAGCAGAGAGGTGGTACAAAGCTCTGCATTTGTTGAGAGGCTTAGGAAAAGTGGATTGGAAGTGATTTACATGGTCGATCCTATTGACGAATATGCTGTACAACAGTTAAAGGAATATGATGGAAAGAATTTGGTCAGTGTAACCAAAGAAGGTCTTGAACTTCCAGAGGATGAAGCAGAGAAGAAAAAGTTTGAGGAAGATAAAGCTGCATTTGAAGGATTGTGCAAAATAATGAAAGACATACTTGACAAGAAAGTGGAAAAGGTAACTGAATTTTTCCAATGTCATTCATGCTAATTTTTCAGCAATACTAATTTGAGGCCAAAAATAAAAATTGATAGGATTCCATGAACCAATGGACTGTGCAAATAGGCTGCAACTTCATTTGGGGGGAGGGGGGTTTCAATACAGACGAGCACATTTTGAACAATTTGATCGGAAGACCTGGTGATACAAACATTTTTTAAAGATGGCTGAAAGTGCATAATTTTCCAATAATATATATACCGGGGGGGTTTCATTAATTTCACTTAGCAGTTTTTAGCATAATAGATTTCAAAAAGATGTTTCAGTGATTATTGGTTTGACTTGCAAAAGTCAGTGTAAAGTTGAACCATATAGGCTTATTGGAGAAGGTAAAATGAGTAGTCTTGGATAAATGTTGATCTATTTGTTGTTGGGTTTTTTTCAGGTTACTGTATCCAACAGATTAGTCGTTTCCCCTTGCTGTATAGTTACAAGTCAGTATGGTTGGTCAGCTAACATGGAAAGAATCATGAAGGCCCAGGCTTTAAGAGATACTAGTACCATGGGATATATGGCAGCCAAAAAACATTTGGAAATTAACCCAGATCATGCAATTGTTAAATCCTTGAAAGAGAAGTCGGATGCAGATAAAAATGACAAAGCTGTGAAAGACTTAGTGTTATTGTTATTTGAAACCTCATTGTTAGCATCAGGATTTTCATTGGAAGAACCAGGACTTCATGCAAATAGAATTCACAGAATGATCAAACTTGGTTTAGGTATGTTGGCCTTTATTTCAAAAACAAGACATGCATTAGCTTTGTATATTGTGAACTATTAGACAAATTAAAATGAAAAATATTCCGTGTAAAAATTCAAATACATTTGCATCGAAGGAACATTGTGAAAATATACCCCATATTATAAAAAGGAAGAGCACAAAAATTTTCCTTTGTTCACATTTTTCTAATCTTTGCACAAATGCTCAATAAATTTTTGCAACAAATGTACATTTTTAATAATTGTGCTTCTTGTTATTGCACTTGCAATTACCAATCATCGCGCTAAACCGAAGCCCGGGGACAAGTGAAACTGGATTCATATAAGTGAAATTTATGAACGAATTTGTTTGAATAAATAGAAAATGTTTCTAAATTTGGTTTTTGGGCAAGCAGATGAAAAAAATAGGCAAGGACTGAGCTATATACATGAATTCAATCGGCTTATATCAAATGTTTGCTGCCATAGTAAATTCTGATTGCTGCTCGAAACATCTGTTAAAATCTTGATATCTGCACTTGTTATTATCCATGTCGATCAAATATTGATTGCTACATTTGCATGTAATAAAATCTTGATATCTGCACTTGTTATTATCCATGTCGATCAAATATTGATTGCTACATTTGCATGTAATACATTTAAACATCACCTTACAAGTTGTATATTCATAACCAATCAGAATGATCAAATTTATGAAAATTGGAAAATTATTTTATAGGAATTGATGAGGAAGACGCACCAGTAGAAACAACAACAACAGAAGAGATGCCACCACTGGAAGGCGATGAAGATGACGCATCACGCATGGAAGAAGTTGATTGATCAAGAAATAACTTTTAAATATCCCATCGTTCTTACATTATGCCATTCATAAGCAAAATTGCACAAGATCTTCATGTGTTGACATTTAAGCCATTAAAAGCTCAAATTTGATATTGTGAAACAACAGATTCTTGTTTGTTAGTGTTCGTAGTTTTTATGTCTTGTCACAATTTGGAAAGAAAGTTATATTTTTTGTCTGTGATCTACATCCTCATTGGTTTTCATCTTTTATACAAAAAAGTTAATAAATCCTAAAAAAATTGTTTCCTATCTTTATGATGATCCAATTTCTTTATTGCACTCTAATGAAAAGAAATTATTATTCACATTTGACCAATGAGATCAAACCTCATTGGTGGTGTAATGGTTAACATGCTCACATCGATTGCGGTAGATCGTGGGTTAGAGTCCCGATCAGGTCAAACCAAAGACTATGAAATTGGTATTTGTTGCTTCTCTGCTGAGCACACAGCATTAAGGAGAAAGAGCAATGACTGGTTGGCTCGGAATCTGAATAATGTGTCCAAGTGGAGCGACATGTCAATCCGTGGAATGTTGTGTCGGTGAGCTAGCACTATAAAAATCCAACTAAGCATGCTGGTCTAGTACAAAGCTGATCTCATCATCATTTCATTGAAAATAGACTTGTTCTCATCATGATATAGCTGAGAAATTGTCGAGTGGGCGTTAAGCAACTATCACACACTCGCTTTGAAAAAGAGAAAGAGCAAAACTGGTTGGCTCGGAATCGGGATAATGTGTCTCGAGTGGGGTGACGACTATTGTCTCAATGAGCTATCACTATAAAAATCCAGCTAAGCATGTTGGTCTAGTACAAGCGGACCTCCTCATCATTTCATTGAAAATTAACTTGTTCTTGCCATGATGTAGCTGAAAAATTGATGAGTTGGTGTTAAACAACACTTGCTCACTCAATGAGATCGAGCAATATTTGTATAGTCATATTTGTTTGAGTGTGGGCTAATTTGGCCAAAAAGAAAAATGTGTTTTGGGTTTTCTCGGACTAGATTTTAATATCGCATTAGTCATTTCCAGTTGAGCATCATGCTTGTTGTCCCCTCACCAACGAAGTTGCGAAGGGATATAGTAACCCTTCCGTCCTTCTGTAACATCCTTGTGAACACTCTAGAATCAACATCCTTCAATGGATTTTGACCAACCTTGGTACATACATTAAGAGAATCTGGAACCCTATTGATTTTCAAGGTCACAGGGTCTAATTTTTACCCTGTAACATCCTTGTGAACACACTAGAATCAACATCCTTCAATGGATTTTGACCAACCTAGGGTACATACTTTTAAGAGAATCTGGAACCCTATTGATTTTCAAGGTTACAGGGTCTAATTTTTACCCTGTAACATCCTTGTGAACACTCTAGAATCAACATCTTTCAATGGATTTTCACCAAACTTGGTACATACTTAGTCCTTAAGAAAATCTGAAACCCTATTGATTTTCAAGGTCAAAGGTCAAGGTCACTGTCAAATTATTTACTGCATAACATCCTTGTAAACACTAGAATCAACATCCTTCAATGGATTTTCACCAAACTTGGTACATACTTAGTCCTTAAGAAAATCTGAAACCCTATTGATTTTCAAGGTCACCGGGTCAAATTATTTATCACATAACCTTGTAAACACTAGAATAACATCCTTCAATGGATTTTGACCAAACTTGGTACATGTACATAATTAATTAGTCCTTGAGAGAATCTGGAACACTATTGATTTTCAAGGTCACGGTCTAATTTTTACCCTGTAACATCCTTGTGAACACACTAGTCAACATCTTTCAATGGATTTTCACCAAACTTGGTACATACTTAGTCCTTAAGAAAATCTGAAACCCTATTGATTTTCAAGGTCAAAGGTCGAGCTCACCGGGTCAATTTTGTTTACTGCATTCCATCTTGTGAACACTAGAATCAACATCCTTCAATGGATTTTGACCAATCTTGGTACATACTTGGTCCTTAAGAGAATCTAGAACCCTATTGATTGTCGACGCCACCAGGTCAAATTTTTACCGCATAACATCCTTGTGAACACTCTAGAATCAACATCCGTCAATGGATTTTGACCAAACTTGGTACATGCATAGTCTTTGAGAGAATCTGGAACCCTATTGATTTTCATGGTCAAGGTCACCGGGTCAAATTTTTAGGCGAGGGGATACGCCATGCTTTGCGTTGCCCTTGTTTAATATTGAACAGTTAATTTGGCAAATTGAAGTGAATACTGCACATAAAATACATGAACTTGTGAATGTTAGATACTTTTTATACAAATGTGTTTATAAATAATATTTAGTTAATTCAACCACAATGTTTGTAGTAGCTACTGCTGATACTGCACAAAGGAATACGATGTTGGGGGAATCAATATTTTTGGGTGAAACGTAGCTATGTTATTTATGATGACTAACTTTCAGTAGAACAAAATAGATTTAAAGGGGGAAAAACTAATCCCGACCTTCAAGACATGAAACCTAAAACACCATTGTTTTATTTATTTTAATTGATATTTCCTGCTTTTAAGCATGAAATATTAAAGAGTTAGCAGGATATAGAGACCTGTTTTCTATGACAGATTCTCTGTATTTTTATATGGATTTCCAGACTAGAGATGTTGGTGTTAAAATTCTGGTCATGTGTTATAATCCAGAAAAAAAATTCTGCTTTTGTCCAGAAATAATGTTTGCCAAAACGCTTGAATTTCACTATATTGTTGGGATCAAATTTTGCTTTAGGAATGTCAAGACTTCATCTCCAACAGTAAAACAAGATCATTTGCTTAGCCTTAGAGGAATATTAAGAAAGGTGTTGTACATTTTAAAACTTCTCTAAGTTGTGATTCAATAGAAATTTATGATGATCTTTGGTCAGTACAAAGGAAGATTGCAGAAAGTACAATTAATGTAAAAACAAATTTCAATACTTGGTAATCCATTGGCAATATTGAGTTGCTGATCAATTCACCTGAATATCTCAATTGCTGTTGTCGCACTCCTTTTCCATAAATATTCCGACTAAAGTCGGATAAAATTGACTGTCAACCTTTTCAAAGGTACACCGTCGATACTAGTGGATTGTTTTTTGGAGAGAAACTGAAAGCACAATTTAGGAATAACACAAGTCTACAGTTTTATGAAAATGAAATTTAATGCCATAAGATGGAAAAATACACCAGAGGCTCTCAAGAGCCTGTATCGTTCACCTGGTTATAAAAAGAACCAATTGGTCCTATGTAAAAACTATATCCTGCAGTGGTAGTCATCTTGGAATTACGATCAACATAAAAAACACAAAGTTTGTAAAGGACCTTCCAATGATTGGTGCACAGTTTAGGTTCAATCAGTGCAATAGCTTCAGAGAAGAATATATTTCTGTATTTTCCCCATATGGTCCTGTGTTAATACTACATAGATGCCAACCCCTTTTTGGTGCAATCAGTAACAAAAAGTTGAGATGTCAGTAATTTGTGATTTTTTTCAGTAATCATAATTTTTCATAAAATTTTACCATAATCGTACTACAGACTAGGCACAAAGTGATGAGCAAATGATTTCCTTTATTTGTGACAACTAAATGTAAAATTGATGAGCAACAAAAAGAAATAAAAAGTTAAGTTTTAATACATGTATGTTCACTTACAAATGTATTCTATGTTTCAACTTACTGTCAATAGAAATGAAAATTTCCTGAAGTGGCCCTCCCTCACCCTCCCATGGAATAATTAATGTCTAATTCTGGAGTGCCTGATATGTTGTTGACTTGGCACTTTTGAACTGTTTTGTTGTATATGTGTGTTCATCCCGACCACCGTGCTGAATGGACAAGTCTTATTTGCATAATGTTTCCGTGTCGATTTCATAAGGCAAGAGAAGAATATTCGGGACGAAATCGTTGTCCCAATTTTCTGTTCTTCGCTGCAGAAGCTTCACTTGTTCCCTCAGACATCGCGAAATTGACAAAAACGTGCTGTGTTCATTAACTACTCGGGATCGAACAAGAAATGGATAGATCGTTTTCTACTATAGATAGTCCCGAGAATCCCTAAAAGATTAAATAATCGAAATCCCTCGAGCGCTTATCATTGCGCGATTTTAACATACAATGAAGCGTCTAAATGATCACAATGATATTTAAATGGGGAACGGTTCCGGGCCGGCAATAATCGGAAATCCGTAACAAGTAGATTGTTTACCGTAACACCGTAATTTTGGCCCGAAATTCGTAACAATTACGGAAAAATCGTAATGGATGGCATCTATGATACTATGACCTGTGGTGGCAGCCATCTTGGATTTCCGATCGGCATAAAAAACAGAGGACCTTCCAATGATCATTCCAGGGCAGTTTGGTTTCAACTGTCCAAGTGGTTTCAGAGAAGTGTGATATATCAGTACTTGTATGGTCATATATGTTTTTGTAAATGTAAGTTGTTTCCCTTTTTCCCGCGTTTTGTGATTGTGACGTATTATTTGAGAGTTTTTAATAAATGTGATAATGGCAGCAGACGTGTTTTTGTTCGACCAGTGAAGATAAAGATGGTAGATTAGGGATGTGTCCCCCTAGCCTATTACATGGTGGAGAACCTAAAAAGAATCCTGGCTGCGTGTTCTCTATATGTTTTGTGTTACATGTTGCTGGACTTAATTCCCCGTTAATATTTTATTGAATTTTGGAAATTTTGTTGACCACGTGGCCGTAGAAAAGATTGGACTTTTCGATATTACTGACGGAACTTTCAACCAACCTATTCAAAATTGTAACACCGGAGCATAATTTTGATATTTTTAACTGGAATTGTACATTTGATATTGGACTGCTTTATTTCGAAAAACCTGTCACTAGCGGTATATGTAGCCTTTGATTCCGAAAATTCTTTTGACAACATTGAAGAAACATTTGGAACTAATTTTAATACAATGCCTTCATTTTCCTGATATCTTACCAGCCGGTTGTATATATTATGTGTGTATTGCCATTTTGATGTGCATCGTCCATGAGTGTCATTGTTACCCTGTTTATTGAAGCCCCGCCTCCAATCATTTAGATGCACTGATTTCAACTTTTGTGTATCGCCAGCTCAGATTAGATAAATTTAATTTCTTAATTGGTGATAATTGTATCGCCATTGTCTGAAGAAAATATATACTGTTGATGATGAGAAGAGTTTTAAATAAGAAGATTGTCCGTGACTGCTTTTAATTGTGTTGGTGATGATTGCATCACCATGTTGGTTAAAGAATTTTCCTGATGTTTCTACACATATGACATTTGTGGAGCCTGGTTTGACCTCTGACACCGTACAGTAACATTTCATTGGTGATGATAGCATCGCCATGTGACAGTTACATTATTACTCGTAAATTTAATACAAGTTTATTTGGGGTTAAAATATATTTATAAAATTGTCAAATTTTACGTATTTTTGAAAGTTGATGCTGATTTGATTGTGAATTGTCAGTAGCGGTGTGATATAATGTCATAAATAAAACCTTGGTTGATATTTTCTTTTCTGGAGATTTTATATGTTTCATTTTTTGTTTGTTTGTCACATTGTGAGAAAGTTGTACGAGTCCTGATGCGATAGAGAGAGGGAATTAGTCGTATTTTTTTTTTAAACTATTATGAAATTTATGGATATTTTCACAGAAGTTGTATCATACCATGTTTAAGAGTTTTAAGGTCTCTGATGACTATATCAATGTTTTATACAGCTATATTTTAATGGCAATTTTCCTGAGGATGTTTGAGTAAAAGTACATATGCATAGTTTTTTCGTAACGTCTTTTTATATGTTTGTTTGTGTGGAAGTAATGCGTGCATTGCAAATCCGAGTTGGATACCTGGTGCCAGACTTCAAACCTTTTGTATGGGAGTAGTGCGTGCATGGGGTCTTTCTGCGAAAAGACTTTTCGATGCTAGACTCCTGGTTTCTGCATATTGTAACTGGTGTGTTGTTTCCCGATGGATGTAAGATTTTCCTGATTTTTGTGAAAGTTCAGCATATCAATCACTCTATATTTTGAGATTTATGATAACTAATAATCCTTTGTATTTTCAATATTGAAAATGTTGCATGTTTTTGTATTTTCAAAAACCAATAGACCATTGTATAAAATTTAGTAAATTTTATTTTTGTGGGGCGGGATGTTATATATCAGTATTTGTATGGTCATATATGTTTTTGTAAATGTAAGTTGTTTCCCTTTTTCCCGCGTTTTGTGATTGTGACGTATTATTTGAGAGTTTTTAATAAATGTGATAATGGCAGCAGACGTGTTTTTGTTCGACCAGTGAAGATAAAGATGGTAGATTAGGGATGTGTCCCCCTAGCCTATTACAGAAGAAGCGTTTTGAAACATTTTTCCCATAGGGTCCAATGTTAAACTAAGTCCTGGCGTAGCCGCCATTTTGAATTTCATATCAGAACAAAAAACGTAAAGTTTGTAGAGGACCATCCAATGAACATTCATGTACAGTTTGGCTTTAATCATATTTGTAGTTTCTGAGTAGAAGGCATTTGAACATTTTCCCATAGGGTTCAATGTTAATCTATGTATTGCGGTGGCGGCCATCTTGGATTTCCGATCGACATAAAAAACAGAAACTTTGTAGAGGACCTTCCAATGATCATTCCTGGGCAGTTTGGTTTCAATTGTCCAAGTGGTTTCAGAGAAGAAGCGTTTTGAAACATTTTTCCCATAGGGTCCAATGTTAAACTAAGTCCTGCCGTAGCCGCCATTTTGAATTTCATATCGGAACAAAAAACGTAAAGTTTGTAGAGGACCATCCAATGAACATTCATGTACAGTTTGGCTTTAATCATATTTGTAGTTTCTGAGAAGAAGGCATTTGAACATTTTCCCATAGGGTTCAATGTTAATCTATGTATTGCAGTGGCGGCCATCTTGGATTTCCGATCGGCATATAAAACAAAAAATCTGTAGAGGACCTTCCAATGATCATTCCTGGGCAGTTTGGTTTCAATTGTCCAAGTGGTTTCAGAGAAGAAGCGTTTTGAAACATTTTTCCCATAGGGTCCAATGTTAAACTAAGTCCTGCCGTAGCCGCCATTTTGAATTTCATACCGGAACAAAAAACGTAAAGTTTGTAGAGGACCATCTAATGAGCATTCATGTACTGTTTGGCTTTAATCATATTTGTAGTTTCTGAGAAGAAGGCATTTGAATATTTTCCCATAGGGTCCAATGTTAATCTATGTCCTGCGGTGGCGGCCATCTTGGATTTCCGATCGGCATAAAAAACAGAAACTTTGTAGAGGACCTTCCAATGATCATTCCTGGGCAGTTTGGTTTCAACTGTCCAAGTGGTTTCAGAGAAGAAGCATTTTGAAACATTTTTCCCATAGGGTCCAATGTTAAACTAAGTCCTGCCGTAGCCGCCATTTTGAATTTCATATCGGAACAAAAAACCTTAAGATTGTAGAGGACCATCCAATGAACATTCATGTACAGTTTGGCTTTAATCATATTTGTAGTTTCTGAGAAGAAGGCATTTGAACATTTTCCCATAGGGTCCAATGTTAATCTATGTCCTGCGATGGCAGCCATCTTGGATTTCCGATCGGCATAAAAAACAGTTACTTGGTAAAGGACATTCCAATGATCTTTCATTTACTGTTTGGGTTCAGTCAGTTCATTAGTTTCAGAGAAGAAGATCTTTGAAATTTCAGCCAATCAGAGCACATTATTGGCCCTGGCAGCCATATTGAATATCCGACTAGAAAGAAAAACAGTAACTTTGTAGAGGACCATCCAAGGAACATTCCTGCTAAGTTTGGTTCCAATCGGCCCAGTGGTTTCGGAGAAGAAGCTTGAAATGTGAAAAGTTTAGACGAAAGACAAGACGACGGACGCCAAGTGATGGTAATAGTTCACCTGGACCTTTGGTTCAGGTGAACTAAAAAACTGAAGGTTGGATAATCTCTCGCATAAATTTTGACTTGAGAGTAACGACAGCTAACAGGTGTTGGTAGTTTTTGCAGGAGTTGTATTGGTAGAATTATTGAGACTTTATGAGGAATGAATGCCTACATGTATAGTGAAGTTAGGGTAAAAGCCATCTACTATGTACAGTTGGGAGAATGCTTCAGGCCAGTTGTCCCTATATCCCTTTTCCCCATTGTAAATTAAAAAAAATCTTCACGAAAGATTTTTTTAGCTTGCGTGGCAAAAGGAACTGAGCTGTTGTCATGCTTGTCCATCTGTTAACTTTTCACGTTTCGGTCTTCTTCAAACTGCTCGACCAATTTAAACCAAACGTGGCAGGGATGGTCATTGGGAAGACGTTAAGATTTCTACAGATTTTTTTAGTTCAGCAAAATTAATCAAAGAATGTTTGACTTTTCATTGAGACATTTAAGCTTCCCATTAAATGAACACACACAGGACGACAATAGTGTATTAATTCAATGGCCGAGTTCATCTTTATCTTGAGGAATGCCAACTGATGAAGGTTTCATTTCCCTTGCAATAAATCGGATTGCTCTATTGTATTGTCACTTGGACTACCAGACTTTTCACTACAAAATATCATTTGTGATGCATAACATCATTCACAGACCATGCAGACTCTGCAATTTGAAATGGACAGACTTTGATATGACGAAATATCCTGACTTGTAGTTACAATTTCATGTTCTATCTTGTCAATATTGATCAGCTTTGTAAATCTACTCGAATCAAGTAATTTGCTGCTTCTGTCGTCAATTTATCAAACCGTTATAGAATATTTCAGGGGATATTGTGGGAAGGAGACGAAAATCTTGCCTATCGTCAATACGGCGAGGGTTCGCGCACCGGCTTTGTATATTACAAAAAGGGTGCACTCGACTCGCAGCTGCAAGTGATGAAGTTTACCAGTTGCTTGCCCATGGTCGGTGGTTCTCTTTGGGTACTCCGGCTTCTTCCACCACTAAAACTGGTCGCCATGATATAGCTGAAAGTGGCATTTAAACACCAAAAATCAAACTACTAATTTTAACTAATCTTGACATGAATAGTCTTCAGATGGTCTCGTATCTTTATTTGTAGCCGATGGGTCTAAACTCCATCCAAGAACCACCACAACTAAAATCAAACTTTTTAAAGTGACCATTCCCGTATTATTTCAAGTCAGAATCGACTTAATTTTTTCTTAGTAAATACGAGGAAAATCAGGAGGTGGTCCTTCGTCAAAGCTATAATGAAATGTACAATTGTCATCTTTTAAAAATACAACTGTTAATATACCAATAATCGGCATTTCATTGCCATGGAAACATAAACAACAATTTTAACTGGAATCTATCTTTTATTTAAACAAAAATATCAAATTCTACTAAACCTCATAAAAACATTTCAAAATGTGTTTTATACCTGTTATAAATAAACATACAAATAAATGTATAACATCATAACACAGAATTTACAAACAATATAAAATCTGAAGGAACAAACAAAGAGGTCCATTTGGGGATACCAGTTGCCACATTCTAAAACTAGAGGCTCAGCCCACCTGTGTCACTCACCTTTCATTCTGCTTCGAGGAAACTTAATACACAACCTTCCATACATGTAGATGCTTCCTACCAAGTTTCGGTTCATTTGGCTAAGCTAGATTTTTTAGATATCGACCAATCAGAAACAAGAATTGCCTGTGGTGGCCATGATTGTTAACCGATCGAGATGAAATGAGCATTCTTCATAGAGGACATTCCATAGATGCTTCCTGCCATGTTTCGGCTAATTTGGCCAAGTGGTTTCAGAGGAGGAGATTTAAAAAAATTGGCCAATCTGAAACAAGAATTGCCTGTGAACGGCCATGTTTGGTAATGGATCTTAACAAAATATGCACTCTTTAGAGAGGACCTTCCATAGATGCTTCCTACTAAGTTTCAGTTCATTTGGCTGATGGGTTTCAGAGGAGAAGATTAAAAAGTTAACAGATGACAGACAACAAACGACGGACGTCAAGTGATGCCAAAAGCCCACATTGCCTTTGGCACGGTGAGCTAAAAAGAATATTAAAATGTGAATACCTACATGTAATGTATAGTATAAACATGCTACACTATATCAGCATTAGTTAATTTCTAAGGGAGATAATGGCAAATTATCTCTTTTAACAGTTTACTATAATGGAGAGGATTTTTTTTGGAAATGAACCAATCAGAAACAAGAATTGCCTGTGGCAGCAATGTTTGTTGATGGATCAGGATGAAATGAGCAATCTTTATCGAGGACCTTCCTACCCAGTTTCGGTTCATTTGACCAAGTGGTTTCGGAGTAGATTAAAAAAAATCGGCCAATCAGAAACAAGAATTGCCTGTGGTGGCCATGTTTGTTAATAGATCGGGACAAAATGAGTACTCTTTAGAGAGGACCTTCCATAGATGCTTCCTACCAAGTTTCAGTTCATTTGGCCAAGAGGTTTCAGAGGAGAAGATTAAAATGTGAAAAGTTAACGGACGACGGACGCCAAGTGATGGCAAAAGCTCACTTTGCCTTTGGCAAGGTGAGCTAAAAATCTTTAATTTCTATAGATAATAAATCCTGAAAGGTTTAAGAGTATATATTAATGAACAAAATTTATGACAAAAAATAAAAAGTTAATTTTATGCTGACTTTTTTTTACTCAATTATATATACATACAATATTGTACATTGTCAGAAAATATATAATTTATTTGCACAAGCTTTAGAAACTCGCTTTTCTAGCCTGTTTCGCAGCGAGTGCAAATTAATTTGATATTCAACGACAATGTACGTATATTGTGTTTATCCTGCAATATCAAAAAGGTCCAAAACAACTGCCAAAATTGTCTGAAACAAGCGTCGTTCTAAACGTTTTAAAAGGCGTCATTTGTGACGTCGGTGCTTATATTGTTACCATTTCTTTCTGTTGCTCAACAGGAATCTGGGTACCTGAAGCTATATTTTGGTCAGTGACCGACCGTATATAACAAAAATTTATCCAGTCAATGCAATTTGACTGCTAAAATAGAACAAGTGCAGGATAAATATATATATATATTTCTAATTATACTGATATCACTGGTGATTTCAGAGTAGGATTAACATTATAGGTTTTTCCTACCACTTTTAACAATAGTTCAAATATATTATGGTAGTAATTGGTGAAAAAAAACCACCAACTTTTGGCAGGAATACTAGTAAACACACACAACTAAGTGGTGATTGGCACCGATTCAATAGGTAGATGCAACTACCATATACCATCACAATCACTCGAAACCCCCGAGATTTTACATAATTCAAAAACCCCCAAGATGGACCTCAATATATCACAGTAATGGCAATACTGGTTTTGAAAAACAACAAAAATTGCTGGTTTGATACAACAACTTGTAATACTGTGCATTATACAAATACATACATGTATGGTTTTTAGGTAATCGTGGTTACTAGTAATTCTTTAGAAATTACATTGTATTACCAAAAAAAATATTGTGTTATTTTGTTTTATTTTCAGAAAATAAGCCTGTTACATTGTTTGCATCATGATTTAAAAGATCCCATTATTATAGCTAAATTCTAAAACAATAAACCTAGTTCTTTGTAAAGGATTTATATCATCTACTTGTAAGGTTAAAGTTGAAAATTCAGTATTTCAGATGAATTATTGTTTATCATATACTCGTAGATAATATAGCTAAAATTTTACCGTGATAAAACTTTTTATCATATACAGTACTTGGTACTAAATAAAGGAAATTTGCATATATAATACTGAAAGAACATTCCGACTGTATTTGTCTGCCGTGACTGATATCGATATCATCACCCCTTTATCATACCCCTTAAAATGATATTGATCATGTGACTAAAGGTTCATAATACAGAACAAGACTTTCTCATGTTTAAGTATATGATAAACATAATATGATATGGCTCTTTCCGTATCGCATCCTGTATCAACCCTCAACCAATATCATCCCTCGAGCTAAAGCTCTCGGGATGATATTGGTGTCTCGGGTTGATACGGAAAGAGCCATATAATATTCTCTATGAATAATAATAATAAGAGGAATCATGTTTATTTCACCCAGTTTCACAAGAATGGCCCAAGCGGGCTGATAAAGCAAGTTTATTAACTGCTTCCGGAATGTTATTACATGCCTTTTCATCAATGTTCGTAAGTTCACCTCATGAATTTCCAGAAAACTGTGTTTACAATCATAATGGACTAAATGTTTTATTGAATATTTGCACGGAAAATTATTTACTGCAAATTTTCTCTCTTATGATATTGAAATTGCTAAAAAAAAAAAAAAAAGTGCATTTATTGGATTTGCATATCAAAACAATGATTTTTTTGTTCTATTTATTAACTATGTATTTAATTCTAGCCAAAAATGACTAAACATTTTGGTAATCAGTTATTCCCTCTGTTGAAGTAAATGATAAACAGATCATAACATGTTATTTTTCATATCATACCCTTTATCAGCCCTCGTTCATATATCATCCCTTGAGCCTATCAGCCCTCGTTCATATATCATCCCTTGAGCCTATCAGCCCTCGTTCATATATCAGGCTCACTATCAGCTCTCGGTCTGATATCATGACCTAGGGCTGATAAAGGGTATGATATGAAAAATACCATGCAATAATCTATCTACTTCATCACCAAATGTAAACTGATATGTTACAACAATGAATTTATAATATTTTCTACCAATAATGTTATTTTTGTGTGTAGAAGTCCAAGAATGTACTAGTTTATAAAATGGTGTAGTATGATAAATATAAATAAATACTAAGTGGATGACAAAGATACAGATGGTAAAAAGCTTAAATAATTCTACCAGTTAAATAATGAGCAAATAAAAAAAATATTTCTGTCTATTCTCCCCCCAAATGTAAAGGAATAAGAAAATACTAAATAGATTTCATATTATAAATCTAACAATAAACTATTGCACCTCTTTTATAAGCATTTCACGACTAGTCTTTATTAAAAATATCATTTCTAATTTCAAGGACATGTCAACATACCATTAGATAAATGATGGTAAAAAATTATTAAAAGTATAAATTCTTATTATTTATTTCTGTCAGAAGGGTAAAATTTATTCATATTTGATACAACATTGTGCAATGTAACATTCCTTGCATACTATTTTCTAATTATCTTCCTTTTCTTATTCGAAACTTGAGAGAAATTTACAACAATATCAAGCATCTGATCATTTCCAAACTTTTATATACATGTACTGGTTTAAAAAGCTAAATTTATTTTCAACACAAATAAATAACTATTTCATTCAATCAAATCATTACATTGAGTTCAAATACATCACAATAAATACTTAGTACACATTGATATGAATATTATATTTATTAATTTTGGTTTGCAGACAAAGGGATATATTATATACTACAAAAACATCTACTCATACTTTGTACATACATACATACAATTTGTTAACAAAAACATGACAAAGTTTCACCTTTAAATCTGCTATTTGTAGGAAAAGGGTCTGACTTATTGTTGTTAATTGACACATTCAGCATTGTTTTCAGCAGTTTACTGGGACTATCAGACCTATTGTGGAGTAAAGTTTGGATATTTATAATGAATTGACAAGTGGAACACTAGACCTTGGGTTAGGTATCTGGAAAGCTCAATACTTACATTAGATATTGGGACCTGATGGCCTCAATCGTTCCAAAACCCAGGCCCAGAACGAAGAAAAAGTAATGGCAAAAAGTTTATTTTCTTTCCACTCTTTGGTTATCTTGTAAAACAAAAAAGAACCATCTAATGCAGTCTGGGTACAGTGAAAGGTTTTTGATAAGATCAATTTCCTCTATTTCTCATAAAATATTATGTGAAACTATATTACATATTGGCAGCCATCTTGAATTTCCAATCTGCACAAGTCTGCTATCAGATCATCAAATATGTTCAGTTGGATTCAAACATTGCAGAAGAAGATATTGTTTATTATTTCCAATAGGCTTCTACGTTAAACTCTGTTTCTCACTTACTGCCAAATTTTATTGGCATATATAATTAAAACGAAAAACAAGTTGGCAAATGACCATTCAATAAACATTTCTGGAAAGAATCATTTCCATAGTTCATGTAGTTTCTAAAATTTCAGCCAATCAGAAATAACACAGTTAATGAGTGAAACAGCTATCCAAAAACATAAAATTGAAAGGCAATATATTTTTGGAGAACAAATATGACAATGACAAGTGATGACAAAATTTCATAATTAACTAGAAAGCTACTTTGCATGCAATTGACTGGTAACTGAATGATACTATGTCATTACCAGTTTCTAAGAGAACTTAAAAAAATTTGAGTTCCTATCATAATCTATTGCTCCTAACTCAACACATTCTTAATTACACAAGAATTATCTCCCTTGAAATCAACAAACCTCTTGAGCATGTACAGCAATAAATAAATATACAATATATGATATAATGAAAACAAAATAACTACATATGATAACAAAATATTAAGCAATAAAAAGTAATATTTAATTAAATTTTTGTTTATGACAATCTGAGGTTCCCAGATACTCAACTTATCACAGAAAACAACTTCAAACTTGCATAGTGACTTTTGTCAACAAAAGAACAAGATTTACTCTGAGAATAAATACACACCCATTAACCATTAATTTTCTGAATTTCATGTAAAAAGTTATAAAATTAAAGAAAGATCGAAGAATATGAATTGCGCTTCTACACCCAAGATATGACAAAATGAATTTTCATGTAAAAATTGTATTAGTTAATCATTGTGAATTACGCAGTGTAAACAAAACTTGAAGTGTGAACAATGATCACTTCAGTGACATACATAGAGATAATTATTGCTTACATCTTGTAGCTCATGATCACCATTCTCTCATTTTTCCAGATACATGACAGGGGTTAGTTATTATACGAGTAGAAAATTAACATTTGACCAGTGGCTCATCACTGACAATGGATAAGATATTCTTAACATTCTCTATAATATTCCATGTTATAATTATCAGTACACAATGTTAAGTTCAAATATAGCACTGCAAACTATCTGAGTGCAAATAAAATGACTAGACCTTGACAGCTGTTGCATTAATATACACATTGAAATCGGCAAGATCTGGGGTCATAAACTGATCCCTACAGGTGGTCAATTAAAATAAAACATTATTTAATAAGGCATAATGAGAATATATTGAAAGCAAATTTATATTATTGGGTCTATTTACTAACAGAAAAAAAAAAAAAAAAAAAAAAATCTACATGAATATCCATATATAACTAACCTTATGTATATTCTGTAGGTTTTATGTTTCAACATATTATATTTGGTCAACTTTAGTACGATAAATATAATGAAACTAGAAAACAAAGTAAATACACTTGTCAGCAAATAAATAATGATCTAGCATAATGCAGTTGTATTTTAAGATGTTTTACAGATATATATGATGCAAGCTGAGACAGTAGAAAACCATGGGTGTATCACATCCCCTTAACACATGATTACAGCTATTCATGACACAACCATAATCAGCAAACAACTTCATGGTATATCATCCATCACATGGCACATACCACAAGATTATTACAGCTATTTCTGATGCAAACTGAGACAGTAGAAAACCGTGGAGGCCATCAACCATCACTGCACACCATGATCTAAATGACACAAGCAGTGATAGTTGAAAACCTTGGAGGTATATCCACTATCACAGCATACCACATTATTTTATGACACAAGCAGAAAGCAGAAAACCTCAGGTTTATCAACCATCAAAACATACCACATGATTTGTATGCAATCAGACAGTAGAAAACCTTGGAGGCCATCAACCATCACTGCACACCATGATCTAAATGACACAAGCAGTGATAGCTTAAAACCTTGGAGGTATATCCACTATCACAGCATACCACATTATGTTATGACACAAGCAGAAAACCTCAGGTTTATCAACCATCAAAACATACCACATGATTTGTATGCAATCAGACAGTAGAAAACCTTGGAGGCCATCAACCATCACTGCACACCATGATCTAAATGACACAAGCAGTGATAGTTTAAAACCTTGGAGGTATATCCACTATCACAGCATACCACATTATTTTATGACACAAGCAGAAAGCAGAAAACCTCAGGTTTATCAACCATCAAAACATACCACATGATTTTTATGCAATCAGACAGTAGAAAACCTTGGAGGTCATCAACCATCACAGCCTACCATGATATAAATGACACACCTTGGAGGTATATCCACTATCACAGTATACCACATGATTTTATGACACAAGCAGAGACATTTAGAAAATCTTGGAGGCCATCAACCATCACAGCTTACCATGATATAAATGACACAAGCAGAGATAGTTGAAAACCTTGGAGGTATAGCCACTATCACAGCATACCACATGATTTTTATGACAAGAGGCAGTTGAAAACCTTGGAGGTTTATTCACTATCAAAGAACAAAAATTCTGTCGTCAAGAATCAAAGAAATCATCTGTCTGTGATGTTATCTGTGCTGCACGTGAGGCACTAGTAGGTTTACGATTATAAGCATTGTCATAACTATCTACAGTTGAAGCACTAGGAGGACAATCTCGTACAGTAGGATTTTTGGTAGGGCTACTTCGTCCATTGTATATTCTATCTCCATCCTCTGATCCTTCCTCTTTATTATTATCTCCATTCAGCCACGATTCCGCTATAAATAAAGAAAAAGAAAATTATAGTGAAGACCAAAAAATAAATAAAATTATTACACCAATGATTGATTGTTGCTTAATGTCATGTGGTGAACAGTCTTTTAACTAAATCCATGAGATATTGCTACAATAAATCCTGTTTCTTTTACAGTTACATCAATACTAACATCTTTGAATATATTCCAGCATATACATAACAAGCAATTTCTTTTTTCTATTTGTTATTCAGCTTTTTAACATAAAACGATTTTTTTTTTTACCAAAGTCCGAACAGTTCCAAAATCCAACAGAAAAATTGTAGAAAGAGGCAAAATTAATAGCCTTAACACACAAATACATGACATCTCACTATCCTTGCAAGGTACAGACACTTCAATAAAAAGTGGCAGGATAAACTAGTTTTATGGGCCTAAACCCCCCCTCTTACTGAAATGATGCAGTCATGCAAGTATTTTCTGCATATGAGTAAAATGTCAACCTTCACATATAACCATGGATGTGTATTTATATTTCCTCTGATACAGTCGGCGGAGGGAGTATCATTTGATGTACTTTGGATGCTTGTAGTTACATCTCTTGAGATGAAGTTCAGGAAGGATATCATATGATATACCTTAGAAGATTAGCTGTAGATGTATCTTTTGTGATGAAGTTTAATGATATATATTATACATCCATGGTAAATCACATGATCTCTATAACATTAATAAGTATCTTATGGTGCATAGCTTTTTTCATATAATGTTAGACTAAGCTTATGCTGGAAACATATCTAGCATTTTGCAAACATTTTGTTAATCATATTATGTTGTCATCCTCCTAACGTTTAAGAAAAATTTGTGGACATTTTTTTTAAAGAATTTGTTTTCAACAAATTGCATTAATTAAGGAAAACATAAATTTGAAGTTTGTTAATTTACATCCAGCCATCATGATATTTGTATAACCCATTTGTTGTCACCAATATATACAGTCATTATTATATATATAATCCATAAGTAATTTCAAAATTTGAATTAAATGTACCCAAAGATGCACTTATATTTCAGTTATATCGTGGCGGTCAGTTTTATTGGTGGAGGAAAACGGAGTACCCGGAGAAAACCACTGACCTGCTGCAAGTCCCTGACAAATTTATCACGAGTACATCTCGCTTGAGCAGGATTCAAACTTACAACGTTTATGGTTATAGGCACTTATTGTATAGGTAGTTGTAAATCCAACTATCATACGATCATGACAGTAAAATATAGGTATCAAAGAGTGAAGACTTTGGTTATATTATGAACGAGAAATTATTTAATTTTGATTGGTTCATTATTACAAATAATATCACATTTGGGTCATTTATTTGTGAATAATTGTAATGTTGTAATTGAAAATAAAATTTTCAACAGCCTCATACAATGAAACACAAAATTGGTTAGTTTTCTGTTACTCAAGCAATTAATAGATCTTCATATAGTGTTGATAAAACAAAGATCATGGCAAATTAACAAGAGAAGAAAAAATACTGTCCCTTAATATTAAATATTGAAACCTGTGGGAATTAAACAACCACAGAAGTAAATAATACTAAATATTCTCCTAAATTAACAAGAATTAAAATATTGTGAGTTGATGTTAAAATGTAATCTTTTTTGTTACATTTTTTTAAAGTTGGATAAACAGAATAATGTCATCAAACATCAATTTTATTTTGTAATCTACAATGAAACAACCATATATGAAAATAGTAGCATATTGGAAATGTTAATTGCTGAACATGTTTTAAAATAGAAATAAGAGAATCTTGAAAATGGGAATACCATTGTAGAAACACATGTACCCTGATTGGTTGGGGTAAAGTTTGAAGAATTTAATAGGATGCAACCATAACAAACTGTTGTAAAAAAAAAAAGCTGATGAATGACAATCGACTGACAGCAATGACATAAGTATATGTTTTAATAGCAGAAACAGTGAACACACAGTTAACAATAAAGATATAAGTGAAACATCACAGTAACATAAGTGCATCCATTCATGCATTGACTTCATTTGTGTTAAATAAAATCTAGAATGGACAAATCATATTAAAATTTCTGTTTTAAATCAATTTTCACCTAGAAAAAGTTTAACTTTTAAGTGAAAATATATACCATTACTTATTTTAAGTGGAAGAGCGTATCCATGGTAATGACTTATTTACATTTCCCTTGAACTCAGTAATTAAGTCATGGGATAACATGGTTTGGTTGAGACTATAAATGAAAATGTTATTCTTAATTGTTCTATCTAAATAAATATACAATATTAGCCCAGTGTCTTAAAATATAAAGTTGATGTGTATGAGGCTTAAAAACTGGGATTAAGATGAGGTTCACCAAGCCTTTTCCCAGTTTTGTACCGAATACGCATAAACTTTATATTTTTAGACACTGCATTAATATTGAGTATATCCTGCTAAAAAAATCAAATTAATCTATGGACAGCTACATTTTGAGTTAAATAATAACATTACAATTATTTCTTGATTGCCCCTTTTGATATTTCATTTCAACAGGAAGTGAACTGATTTACAACTAGTTTCCCATAGCTCGACATGTGAAAGGGGTACCAGAAAAGCTAAATTTCTGTCAATGCAATTTAACTGCTCAAATAGAAAGAGAGCAGGAAATAATATTTTATATATATGATTGTGTGAATTAATTACAATGTAAATCCATACAACCAAGTGTTGAGATGCACATTTTTGATATTGACCATCAGTAGAGAATATATAAGGATAACATTATCATTTTAATATATATTTGACCATTCTTGTGATCACTAATAACTTACAATATCATAATGTTTCAAGGTCAAGCATCTTTCTGACAATTCCTGAAGGTCACAAATATACAATATATATTTTACAATCTTACCTTTTTAATGATGTAGATTTAGAGGCTGAAATCAGATCATAATGTACTGACTATTTTTATTCTCCAAAAACATATTTCAAATCATATAAAAAATCTATAAACCACCACAAACAAATAACTTTTGGACATGCAAAAAAGTGTAATCAGAATCCCAACTGCTCCCATCCTGATATCTTTGTATCACTGGCTTTATAAATGTATAAGCAATAAAATTTTGAAAACCTTGTTATTTGCACAAAGCAAGCAACAAAATAATGAACAACTGAGAGAGCAAAACAATGAGAAATTCTATTTTGAACAAAATCAGCAACAAAACAAGATATGATTATAATCTAACGATTATGAAGTCTCCCAAACCGGCCACTGACACTATCTACCCACATATCAAATTTTGATGATATCGGACAATGTTGAATTTTTACCCCCCATTTTTATGCTGTGTTTTGGCAGCCATTTTGAAAATGGCAGACATCTTGAAAATTTTGAAAACGCAGAATTGCTCCTCTAATGGTGACCTATCACTATGTAACATTTTATGTCTCTATCATTATCCAGTTAGAAGTTATCAACATTAATGTACGAAATTTCAAGTTTCCCATAGGATTCTATAGTAACCCCCACCCCCTTTGAACCCCCAAAAATATGGCTTTGACCCCCTTTACCACAAATCTGAAAACTTTAGGATCAACTAGAAACATATATCTATAACTCCACCAAGTTTCATGAAATTCTGTCCTGTAGTTCCTGAGATCTGCCGTGGACAAGTTCATGCTTCGCGGAAAGAAAGAATAAGAATAATAATAATAAAAATAATAATAAGAAACGGAGCAAAAACAATAAGTCTCCAAAAGTTGTTTGGGAGACTTAATAATAATAAGAAACGGAGCAAAAACAATTAGTCTCCAAACGTTGTTTGGGAGACTTAATAAAAATAATAATAAGAAATGGAGCAAAAACAATAAGTCTCCAAACGTTGTTTGGGAGACTTAATAATAATAATAATAATAATAATAAGAAACGGAGCAAAAACAATAAGTCTCCAAACGTTGAACTCTGTATTTCAAACTAGGTGAGCGAACAAAGTAAGCAAAAACAAAAATATGGGTAGACTTGGTATTTCTAACAAAATAAACAATAAAACATTTATGTCATGATGTACAACAACCTCAGTGAAAATACTCCTTAATTGTCATAGTAATAAAGCTTGGAACACTTTTTACATACTAATATTTTCCTAATGATATACTGCAACCCAACTTAGTCATTAATCTTAATACAAATCAATGATGACTCTTTGAATAGATTTAAAATGTTTCTTATCTAGTATTTAAAATGTACGTGTGTCTAAGACATACACAAGACCCCATCAAAGATGCAAAGTTCAACAACCCATTATATTTTGGAGAATAATTAATAAACATAACCGTCCTTGCCACACAAATCTATAATATAGTAGTTCAAAGGCCACCCCTATTAAGCCAGATTTCAGATGCACTGAAATAGTGAAATGACACTAAATTGTACCCCTTAAGGGAGGCTACCCCTCTTATATGACCACAGAAGGGGTGGCCTGATAAGAAAGGACTACTGTATATGTACAAGCAATCTGTAAAGCAATAATTTTTCACATAGTAAACTGTTGGATGATTGAGAGATTGTTGCTTAACACCAAGTAGCAGTTTGGCACATAAAAAATATCCTTGATACAAAAATGCTTAAAAATTCCAATTACCAAAAATTAAAAATAATAATATATTATCAAATATTTATCCTGTCCACATGCACATCTACAGCATATGTACAAACATCCTGCATCCTTCTTATACAGTGTAGATTCCAGATGAAAAAATATGTAAATGATCAAAATTCATGTCAGATACACTTGTAAACAAATTATGCATCATTCCACAATCTCTCTTTTAAACACTAAGAACCTCAACTTTTATCTTGATACAAGTATTATTACAATAAAATATAATAGCATTGATCAATGGAAAAATAACCAACGAATTGTGAAATTTTGAAAGATTGACCCTTTTGAACCTCTTCAAATCAATTGGAACATCCATAAAACCATTTTTTTTTAATATTAAGTATGATTAACATGCATTGGTCAAAGTAGTATACCGGTAGTTATGATTATCTCTTCTTATCCTAAGCTTTAAATAACATCGGGGTAATAAGCAATGGTATATGCACACTTTTCAAAATGTCAATAGTTTTCTTTTTACAATATTTAGATAAAAAAAGGAAGCCTCATATTATAGCAATACACATTTGTGTGGATTTGACACAAAAATATAGGATTTTACGAAGAATAGTAATAAGTATATGCACTAGATGTTAAAGAATTGTGTATTACAATTGTAGTATTTATAAACTTACAAATTCTGGGTAATTTGGTACTTCAGTACAGCATCATCTAAAATACTATCAGAGTTCCAAATATTTGACCAGTAATACTATCTTGTTGTAAGTAAGGTGAGAAATTACTAGAGTGCAGGAGTAATCAAAAGGAGGAGGCAGACAGTAGACCTGACCTAAAGTTATCTCAATAATTTTATGCATACCATACCCTATTCAACAAAGCTATTCAGACCAAAACATTACTTTGTATACCCCCTACTGATGATTAAATTAATGCTGTTCTATAATTAGCAGTAAATAAAGCAAAGTTTGTGTCTAGTTTGTTCAGTTAAAGACTGAGGGTTTTTTTTGTCAAGAAATAGGAGTTGGTGACAATACGTACCATCATCAGCATTATAATGGTCATCTTTTTCTACCTCAAACATTCCTACTTCTGATTGATCTTGATTTATTTTCTTTGCCTGAGGAAGAAGAATAATAACAATTACTTGTATGTTAAATTAATGATATGAGATTTTACTTAAATGGCTTAGTTAGAGGGGATGTCATGGTGATGATCGTATGATAGTTGGATTTACAACTACATGTGTAATCAGTGTCAATCGCCACTAAAGTTGTGAGTTCCAACCCGTTCAAAGCGAGGTGTACTCGATACAATGTTTTCCCCAGGTACACCAGTTTCATCCATCAATAAAACTGACTACCAAGATATAACTGAAATATTGTTGAAAGTGGCATTAAACACCATAAACAATAAACCTTAGTTAGATCCTTTATACATTGACCCAACTGCGTCAATGTAATGCAATCTTCGAAATTAGACTTTCAAGTTTACTGGCCCAAAAACTTCAAAATTAGAATATTTATATAGATTCTATTGAAGAAATTTGGCAAGTCACTGGTCCGAATCAATTTTCACTGGCCGTGGGCCACCCGACCACTGCTAAAGTCGATGACTTGTGATGATTAATGTGCTTCCCTTGAGTGTGGTAGATCATGGGTTCGAGCCCTGGTCAGGTCAAACCAAAAACTTAAAATTGGTATTTGCTGTTTCTCTGATAAGCAAGCAGATGCAAGGAGTAAGAGCAAAGACAGGTAAATAAACTGAACATCTATTTTCAAACAATAATACTTCAAGAAACAAAACAATTTAGAAATTAATATAAAGACACTGATCACATGTTAACATACCCTTTCTCTTGTCCGTTTCCGTCTTTCTTCTTGTAATCTTTGTTTTTCTTGTATTTCTGACAATTTTGCTAATCTTAAGTTTTCTACTGTTTTTTCTCTTGTTAAAAATTGTTGCTGAACCTGCGAAGGACAGAATGTAAAAATCCATAGAAAATATTCAATTAATAACAATTTATCAGCATATAAGCATATGTATAATTAAAATTTTTATGTCAAATATTGTCCTCATAAATTCTTCAAACATTTACTGACATTTCTATATTAAACCTCACCTCTTCCACCTTACTTTTCTCTAATTTCTCTCAAAATTCAAACAATCTTCTAGACATGTTGACAGCTATTAATAAAATATTTGTAAATTTGTATAATTATGTCTTGTATGATATTTGATTATCTCCCTTGTCAAATACATAAATAATCTGTGATACCTCCTTTTGCTGTAATTCTTGAGCAATTTCTTGGGCTTTCAATATTTCTCTTCTTCTTTGTGACTTCTTTCTCGATGCACTTGCTCTTCTTTGTAATTCCTATAATAAAAAATCTAATTCATTTCACTATTTCAAATATAATTATTTCAGATTTGATTTTTCTATAAACATAAAAAAAATTCCCTAAATAGTTATTTACATACACCAGTATCCTTTTAATTGATTATTATTTCAATAGTTTTGTTGAGAAACATATTATCACATTGCATTTTGCAATTTTTGTTGAGGGCATCAAATTTCAAATGAAGAGGTCAAACAGAACTTATTTGCATGTTCAAATAAAGATTATTGTAAGTAGAACCAATCCACATTAGGAACAACAAACAGAAAATTCCTGCATAAATTAAGTTTATATTCTTCAATGTGTTCTGAAAAGACCTTTTTTTTATTTCATGTAATCCATTTTTAAAAATGACATATTGTGAAATATAGCAGAACTACATCATTTTCTTTTGTTGACCACCCGAAATTCATACTTTGTTTACAGGGGTGTGGTAATTTTTTTTTTTATACTTTAGCCAGAAACTATTCTGTTTTTTGTTGACAAGAGAGGATGTCATATCAGAACAAAAGTAGTATTAAATTCTGAGAACCATGTAAAAATTATTCCAGCAGAGCTTTGTTTGAAACTGCACTGTAGTTTCAAAGAATATCTTTTTTCATATTTCATACAATAAGAACAATTATTTCTAGCGGTGGTCATATTGGATGTTAGATAAAAACGAATTGACGAAAAACATTGTAGACACAGTAAAATTAGTTCATTCCTGCAAAGTATCTGCTGAAACGACATATCATATGTAAATGTAAAGTAACGTTAGAAATTGAGTCAATGGCACACCATCTCTAAATGTATGTGGATTATAAAACTAATTACCCTTTCTCGTTTTTCATCAGCAAGCCTCTGTTTCTCTGCCAACATTTCAGGAGTCAGTACGGGGACACTCAGAGGTTCTAATTTCTAGTAACAAAACAATATAACAGAAAATAAATCATGATGAAGTAATCAGATGGACATGTTGTCATTCTCAGAGGTCAAAGTCAGATGACATGTACATTAAAACGGTGAATATTATATGCATTGATTGATTAATGGTTGCTTAACACCAGTGACAAATATTCAGGCATATTCAGGATGACAGAGTAATATATGAATCTATGGTGTATAGTTGCTCAGTAATATATGAATCTATGGTGCATAGTTGCTCAGTAATATATGAATCTATGGTGCATAGTTGCTCAGTAATATATGAATCTATGGTATATAGTTGCTCAGTAATATATGAATCTATGGTGTATAGTTGCTCAGTAATATATGAATCTATGGTGTATAGTTGGTCAGTAATATATGAATCTATGGTGTATAGTTGCTCAGTAATATATGAATCTATGGTGAATAGTTGCTCAGTAATATATGAATCTATGGTGTATAGTTTCTCAGTAATATATGAATCTATGGTGTATAGTTGCTCAGTAATATATGAATCTATGGTGTATAGTTGCTCAGTAATATATGAATCTATGGTGTATAGTTGCTCAGTAATATATGAATCTATGGTGCATAGTTGCTCAGTAATATATGAATCTATGGTGCATAGTTGCTCAGTAATATATGAATCTATGGTGTATAGTTGCTCAGTAATATATGAATCTATGGTGTATAGTTGCTCAGTAATATATGAATCTATGGTGTATAGTTGCTCAGTAATATATGAATCTATGGTGTATAGTTGCTCAGTAATATATGAATCTATGGTGTATAGTTGCTCAGTAATATATGAATCTATGGTGTATAGTTGCTCAGTAATATATGAATCTATGGTGTATAGTTGCTCAGTAATATATGAATCTATGGTGTATAGTTGCTCAGTAATATATGAATCTATGGTGTATAGTTGCTCAGTAATATATGAATCTATGGTGTATAGTTGCTCAGTAATATATGAATCTATGGTGTATAGTTGCTCAGTAATATATGAATCTATGGTGTATAGTTGCTCAGTAATATATGAATCTATGGTGTATAGTTGTTCAGTAATATATGAATCTATGGTGTATAGTTGCTCAGTAATATATGAATCTATGGTGCATAGTTGTTCAGTAATATATGAATCTATGGTGTATAGTTGCTCAGTAATATATGAATCTATGGTGTATAGTTGCTCAGTAATATATGAATCTATGGTGTATAGTTGCTCAGTAATATATGAATCTATGGTGCATAGTTGCTCAGTAATATATGAATCTATGGTGTATAGTTGCTCAGTAATACATTCTTGTGTATATGAATCTATGGTGTATAGTTGTTCAGTAATATATGAATCTATGGTGTATAGTTGCTCAGTAATATATGAATCTATGGTGTATAGTTGCTCAGTAATATATGAATCTATGGTGTATAGTTGCTTAGTAACAGCAATAATATCACATAAGCTTTGTATTCTTGACACTGTCATCTTCAGAAAAGCACATCCTATATCTCATCAGTCATTAGACAGAAATAGACACAATTTAGTACCATTCGAATCGCACACTATATGGTAATTCTCTAGAGAAATTTCATATGCAACTTAACATGCTTTTCAAAAACTTATTTTAAGTTACTTTAGTGAAAAGTCTCTAAAGAAGCATGATTAATATAATACTACTACATAAAAATAAAACAAAAATCAATGGAAAAATGTTTGCTAAAAACAAAATTGACATTCATTTTGTCAATATTTAATGCTTTTCAAGTTATGGACCAGTAAGCATGATAAAAGAATAAAATGAAACTTCCTCAAATTACTAAGAATCCTGAATGATAAAACTAGAATTCTAAAATCAAACTAATATCTAAGTGTCTAAATGGACTAAGAAATTAAAAAGTGAATCAGACATTTAACTTTATTGTATGGAAGTTAATATACATTTTTCAAATGACGAAACTGGATACCGATGAAGGATCCCAGAGCTTGATCGATCAAACCCATAGAGCTGCTCAGCATGTCCCCGGTGGCAAATAGGATGAGGACCCTCTCAATAGGAGGTTGTCATGTTATAATACAGAAAGCCTGATAGTACAAACATAGTGGGTAATGTGTTTGGAGTGACACACTCCCTGCATGCTATAGATCTCTTTTGTACATTTTAAAAAAGAGTAGACGTATTTTAGCTGCTACAAAAGATTACATTTTTCATCCCTACCCAACTCTCCATACTTTATCAGTGACAGTCAAAAGTCATTGACCCTGTTGACCTATCCCTTTCCTCATTTCTATATATTATTCAGCTTGTTCTCGTCCTGAATATACCAGTAGCATAAATACTGCCCACTAGGCATTAAGCAATAATCAATCAATCAATCAAATGACAAAAGAACCATAACTACTGAATAAAATACATAAACCAAATCATTGTTTTCTACTGAATAAAATACATAAACCAAATCATTGTTTTCTACTGAATAAAATACATAAACCAAATCATTGTTTTCTACTGAATAAAATACATAAACCAAATCATTGTTTTCTACTGAATAAAATACATAAACCAAATCATTGTTTTCTACTGAATAAAATACATAAACCAAATCATTGTTTTCTACTGAATAAAATACATAAACCAAATCATTGTTTTCTACTGAATAAAATACATAAACCAAATCATTGTTTTCTACTGAATAAAATACATAAACCAAATCATTGTTTTCTACTGAATAAAATACATAAACCAAATCATTGTTTTCTACTGAATAAAATACATAAACCAAATCATTGTTTTCTACTGAATAAAATACATAAATCAAATCATTGTTTTCTACTGAATAAAATACATAAACCAAATCATTGTTTTCTACTGAATAAAATACATAAACCAAATCATTGTTTTCTACTGAATAAAATACATAAACCAAATCATTGTTTTCAATTTATATTATAAGAAATAAATTCTGAACATGCAAAAAAAATATATACAATACTAAGGATATCAAATTTAGTATGTACGACACATTTCTAGAATAACCTTCATCAGATAAATGTAGTTTAATTCCCTCATCCTCCAATTCAATACCAAGTGAATATAAATATTCTGACTACTAAATTGCAAGATTTTCTTTCTTTAGAAATATAAATAATTATGATTCACCATTTAGTATGAACTTCAATCTTGAAAAATACAAGATGAGAAACATTGTATTTCCAGTCAAATAAAAAAAATTCTTGATTGATTTTTTTTCTCTGTCTTTCTCTCCAATATACAATTTTCATAAATGTACTATACAATTGATGTCTCTAACTTAGTAACAGGTATGATATATGTGTTTTTAATACCTTATATTTTCTAAGTCAATGTGGCAGTATTTAATTATGAATGATGGCTATTCCAGCAGAGATAAATGAGGTATCTGACATTCCTTTAATTACCTTTATTCTCATAGGTGGATGTTTCTTTACTAAGCTATCAGATTTCTTATCATCCAGAAGAACTTCAAATGCCACAGATTTAGGAACTGAAAAAAATATAAAAGAAGGTCATTTGTACATTAATTACTGATGTACTATAATATTTTTATTTTGACATTTTTTTTCAATTGCAGTCTTTATTAAACTTCGGACTCCATAAACTTTGGGTGTCTGAATCTGCATATCTGACACAACGATGAAATGTGTCATTTAAATAGTATTTCAATAACTGGTTCTCAAGAAAATTATTTTTAACATTTTCCTACACAATCTGTGATAAATTTTAGACCTTATAGAACCTGGGGTCTTTAAATTTGTACAAGATTGAATCTCCATTTCCATATATGATAGTCTTAAGTGTATCTTTAATGAAAGGGGATCTTGTCTACAAATTGGTGGGGAAAGATTCGGTCTGTGGGTTTGACAGACAACTTTACACTTGCTATCCATCAATTTTTATTTGTAATCCAGAAAATACAGACCACTTATAACAGAAGGTGGTCCTTACTGTTCTGCTACCTTAATGCAATATACAAACATGAGAACTATATAAGAAGTGTTGGTTACAAGTTTTATACAGTGAATGTTTAGATATAATGCTAACGAAAAGTTAATGGTTTTACTGGTTAAATACGAACATGAACAATTTTTGTGGAAATGAACAATTTAAAAATTGCAGAAAAGTTGATTTTTATGCAGAAAAGCAAAATCTTTTTCCTGTGAAAAAAATCACACTAAATTGTGAAAATGCAAAGTACATATTCTGATTAAAAAATTGAAGCATTTTCATATTTTTTACTTGAAACACTAGATACATCAACTAAATCGACAAGTTTATCTCCTTCTCTGTGACATTTTATATAAGAATTTAACTGATGCCATAATTTGGAAAATTACTTTATTTGCATGGTTACTGAAAGTAAACACACCTAAATAATTAATAACTCCTTTACCTGACCATTTATTTTACAGGTAAATTATTAATTAATTGTTCACTGAAGCAGATTTAACGAGTGGTATGGGATCAGATTTAATTACATGTGATCAACCTACAACTTGGTACCTGATTGTCCTGGATCTTATCTCTTAATTAAACTGGCAATCTTGTTTCTCTGACCAAACAAACATGTCAGTTGTAAATGAAAACAAATCAAGAGCTGTTTTCAGGTACAAAATGTAGTCAGCAGCTTTTCTGCACATTATTTCAAAGAATGTTAGGTATTTATCATTTTAGTACCCATAAATGTACTGAAAATTATCTCACTTTTTAAAATGAGTTTATTTCTTTAATCTTACAAACTTTCTGGCAAAAAAAAAGTAAAACGATCTATTAAAAAAGTTTTTTCCTGAACTAACCTCTGAGGAACTCTAATAAAAAAAACAGAAATACATAACATAATTATTTTTTTGCAAAAAATCTATCATATAAATGTTTAAAATTATAAATAACATTAAAATACAACTCTCTTAGCACAGAATTACAACACCTGGTAAATATAAGGAGTTCTAAAAAAGGATCATAAAATATTATCAGTATCAATAGTACAAAGAGTTATTTCCCTTTCCGAAAACACAAAATATTTGCACCTTACTTTGCTAAAAAGCAAGGGAGCGGTCCAACCCATATATTTTATAATTCAATTTTGAAGAACTTCCATCAGTAGCTTTTTACTGAAAAATATTTCAGAAATTTATCATCTAAAAATTACAATTTTTTACCTTGTAATGTTGATGTTAATTCAAAGTCAAAAGTACCAATTTTTATGGTTTTCATTAATCACATTAAAATATCAATTACCCAATTCCCCCCCCCCACAACTTTTGAATGGTGGTGTGATGATCTATTTACGGAAAAATATGAAGAAATTCTATCATAAACAATTAAAAGCTTTCAACGAAATTGAGATTTACTTTCATACTACAGTCCTAGATTACTCGAGAGGGTTTTATTTCAAACTATACCCCAAAATAATCTTTGCACAGAACCACATTTTTGTATCCAAAGAATGATGCATTTCAGAGAGGTTTCAGGAAAGACTATACTTAAAGCCTTGTTTCCCATGGGATCCTCATATTGTATTTACAATTTCTACCAAAAACATATTTCTTGATAATTCATGTTTCTGAGAATTTTTTTTTTTTTAAATATTTCCCTTAAACTAACATGTATGTTCTGAAGTAGTCGCCATCTTGATCTTAGATAGACAAAATAATCCTCCCACAATTTTAATTGGGACCGTCCAGGTCATGATCGTATGGTAGTTGGATTTACAACTACCTATGCAATCAGTGCCTATCTCCACTAACGTTGTGAGTTTCAATCCCGCTCAGACGAGGTGTACTTGATTCAACATTATGTGATAAAGTTTGTCAGTGACTTTTCTCCGGTTTCCTCCACCAATAAAACTGACTGCCACGATATAACTGAAATATTGTTGAAAGTGGCATTAAACACCCTAACCATAACAATTTTAACTTAATATGTCAGGTGGTCGTAACAAAGATGAATTCAAAATATTTTCCTCATATTGTCATACATGTTAATTTATGTTCTGTGTTGATGGTTAATTCCTGATCATCCAATAACTCTTCATATACAGTTTGGGTTCTTTATACTTAATACTTTCTGTGAAATCAATTTTTTATAAAAAAAAAAACAAAAAAAAACAGTGACTCCGTATGTCCACACCATATTAGGACAATAATAAAAAAAATAAATAAGAATACATTTTTGCATTGTGTAAAGAAGCATCCACAGAAATGTTCTGCCATGTTTGCTTTCTACCCCTGTTATCTTAAGAGTTCTAAGATAGTCTGTCTTCATATGTGAACCCTTAAAGAAATGAAAAATCCAAATGAAGTTAAATAAATGATTTTCTTACCTGGTTTTTGGTCTGATATATTAGCATTGGTATCAACATTGGCTTTCTTGTTATAATTAGATTCCCCATTAGGCATTAATCCATTTCGACTTTTGGCTGGGTTTGGTCTGGGCGTGGCAGCCTCAGTGTCACCCCCTGGATTAATTCTAGAAGATCCACAACCCATCACCAGTGGTTAGAATGTGTATATCATTACTTAGTAACTATTGATTTCAGTACCTGCAATATATATGAATAACATGTTATAAACATCAATTGATATGTAAAACCATTCTGTACCTGTATTTCTCAATCAATCTCTGGCAATAAAGCTACATTAGATATCAGATCGGTGAAACTTAATTCACTGTTTTAAAGACTAGCATTTATCATATTTCTTATGGCAAAACCAATTTGCATTGCCTAGGTCTAGAAAACAGGATTGATAGCTATATCGGGCAATTTAAATTTATTTAATACAAAATGTAAGTTTGTTATAAAGGTTTGCTCCAAAAGTTCTGTGATATTTACATCTTGTCAAATTTAGCTATCTGTATTAGTGTATATATGTAATACATATCAGAGTATTCCCAAATTAATGACGAGTAAAAGAGTTTAAGAGGTTTAATAAACGATACAGAAAACCAAAGGTGCAATCAAGTATGGATAATCCAGAGACAATATCAGACAAACAAGACACAGGACGAAGACAAACAAAACAATAAAACACAGTATAGAAAACTAAAAAGATAAGCAACACAGACCCCACTTAAAACTGGGGGTGAACCCATGTGCTCATGAAGGGTAAGCAGTTGCTGCCTCTGACACCCGCCATGTTACTCATATAGTGGAGATGTGTTTGACACCACTATGCACAAAAAACTGGGGGTAAAAATGAACCGAACATCTTTTTTATGCGGAAATCGTAGCGAACATCACAAAACGGAAATAAGAAGGTAAAGACATAAAATAGGACAAAATGTTGGACATCACAATACGCAACCAAACACAAATAACATAAATAAGACATGAATCCTCCTCGAGTTATGAAACTCACACGTGCTACTGGGAGTATTCAGGCATTTAACTTTGTTTTTATAACACCAAAACTGAATTATTTCTACATATTCCTACAACATTCCAAAATGCTATTTCATATTAAAGTTGTCAAATAAAAATAGAACTGTGAGTGACCTCACTGAGTGATACCCCCCGCTTGCAATACTATGATGTTCAAACTTTGGAATACAGGTATATTAGCAAGTTACCTATGAAAAATGAACGGATATGGAGTTATGTCAAGGAGACAACATCCCATCTCCAAAATAAATTAACCAAGAACATACATCTAGGGGTCGCCACAAGTACACGACCCCCCTTTTCATGAAAGCATAAGTTGAATTATCTCTCCTTCTAAATTTTGGACAGCAACCATATTCCTTCATGCACATCTGCAGGTAGTGTACTACAAATGTGTAAAGTTTCATAAAAATCCAATAAGCGGTTTAGGAGGAGTTGCGCTTACAAGGTACATGGACAGACGGACAGAGAGACGGACGGACACAGTGATTCCTATATACCCCCCCAAACTTTGTTTGCAGGGGGTATAATTACATATTTATTCCAGGTTTATCTATCATATATAAAAAGAAGCTTCATTGTTTAAAGATTGTAGTTAAAGATCTGTGACTTATTAATACCTGTCTGACTACTGATTGTTATTTACATTTCTTGTAATTATACAGCAAAGCAGTGATATTTGTTAAATTGGTTAATCTGATCACATCCCTCCCCCTCTTGATAATTGGATCTTCAACAGCAATACATATACATTTTGTGCATAAAAAATATATTAAAAAAAATTCAGATTTGCTTGCATGCACTAAAAAAACCACACACTTAATTGCACAATAATGAATAACAATGTAAACATGGAGTTACAAAAGCAGGGTCTGTAAATGCTCATTACTCTTAGGACAAAACAGGGTGTTAGCGTTATGGTGTTTAATGCCTTTTTCAACAATATTTCAGTTATATCGTGGCAGTCAGTTTTATTGGTGAAGGAAACTGGAATGCCTGGAGAAAACCTTTAACCTGTCAAAAGTCACTGACAAACAGCGTAACTGATACTGAACAGGGGTTTATGGTGTTTAATGTCACTTTCAACAATATTTTAGTTATATCGTGTTGGTCAGTTTTATTGGTGGAGGAAACCGGAGTACCAGGAGAAAACCACTGACCTGCCACGTGTCACTTACAAACTTTATCCCATAATGTTGTATCGAGTACACTTAGCCATGAGCAGGATTCGAACTCACAACGGTAGTGGTGATAGGTACTGATTGCATAGGTAGTTGTAAATCCAACTACTATACGATCATGACCAGGACAGCCCAGACACTGAACAGATTTAATAATAATTAGTCATCAATATCTAAAGAATTAATGGTCTACATAGGAGACCAGAATAAATAGTTTATCAAAACTGTTGGAATGAAATATTGGAAATAAAATTGCAAAATAGTATGGAAAGGAATGTAAATGAACTGATAAAATAGCTAGTTGGATCTAATAGTTCTACCTGTACCAGCAGATTGTCTATATTTTAAGCAAAGAAAATCAGCTGTCTCAAAAAGTCAACTGCACTTGCTAATTCATGGCCTTTATGAATAAGATTCTTCAATGATTTTATAAATTTAGATGTGTTAGGTTTGAACCTTTTAGCTTTGTTTATAATGTTGCCAGGGAAGCAATTTGAATGGGAAAATGTTTCTTGATCAGATCTCTGCATATATAGAACTGAATTTATACACAAGATCTTTATAGCAGTAATAACATTTAGTGAAAGTTTTCATTGATTTATGAAAACTGTATCTTTGATTCTTTGGTGTAAACGTTTTTCCATTATCACAAGATTGTAGTATGGTCCTTAAAAGTCAGAAATATTTAAATGCAAATACTGGCAAAACAAACCATTTTAAATTTGTTTACAGAATATGATGGGGACAAAGGAACGTTGCCACCCATAAAGTAAATGTGTGTGTTAAATTTACCTTGTAAAATGGGATGTGTCTAAATCCAAAAATTGAAGCAAGTTACTTGTCTTTTATATGCATTGATAGTGAAGATACATGAATAGTAAAATTGAGGTTGTTTATTGATAAAATTTCACATTCCTGTGGTTTGACTTGCAAGATAATATAAATTAATATTACTATTTCAGTACAGTTTGGGAAAAATTACTACACTTTTGTGTTACTAATGCTACAATGATATTTTTTTACGTCTAATTATAAACCAGGAATGTGAATACTGGTATGTTACAGTCGGTTGTAAGCATTAGACTTATAGGGTTAGGGTTATGGTGCTTAACACCATTTTCAACAATATTTCAGTTATATCGTGGTGGTCAGTTTTATTGGTGGAGGAAACCGCAGTACCAGGAGAAAACCACCAACCAGCCGCAAGTCACTGAAAAACTTTATCACCTAATGTTGTATTGAGTACATCTCGCCTGAGCGGGATTCCAACTCACAACGTTAGTGGTGAGTTAGACTTCTAGAACTTGCAGATAAAAGTCTTTCTGCACAAAAATAGTTCTTGTCCAAATTGGTACAGGAAAATTAAAAGTACAACAAATCAATTAGGTGTGGTAGAACTTAAGTCAAATGTAATAAAAATATAATGACTGATGTGATATGCTTTGGTCATACACTCATGTCATAAGAAGACGCCGAACATCTTGGTCTAAAAATCAGACAAAATTTAAAATGGAAATAACGTCTGCACAAAGGTCCATAAAACTCTTGAGTTTGCTTGTTCTCTCTGGGACTCCTATAATAATGGCAAAATCGTTCAATTCGAAACAGTCCACCACGGGACGATCTACCTGGTTCGTCACCAACAGACAGCGAAACACATCAAGTGATGATGACATGTTCAGGGGCATGGAATTGCCATGCCTGACTTGTACATAGAACATAATATTATATCAGAAATATTCATTTTTTTTTAAAGTTTTGTGTTCTTTTATTGGAAACAATCGTGTCAATGGTGTTCCAAAAGCAGCAAAAAATAACCAGAATGGTACAAGTTAGTTCAGTATTACGACCTGATTTTAATGATAATATTTACTGCATCTTTAAAACAGGTTTTTATTGGAGTTCCGAATGTGATGTTTCTTACTAGTCATATACAAATATGCTCCTAAATCTGTGAACATACAAATCGTGTTCATTAGTTACAATGGACAAATATTTAATAATAAAAAAATTGTGAAAGGTTCTGGCAACAAAGAATCAGCTGAGAATGTTGACAACTCAAAAACTCAACCTGGAAATAGACACAGAAGATGAGAATAAAAACGTAGATATCAAATTGTGTCCGCATGCCAAGTTTCTAAAATGCCAACAGAATTTTCAGTCGAAGTGCTGTCAGCTGATGTCTGATAGTTACTGAGGAATGTTGGTAGTGTCTCATATTGCCATATCTGCAAGAAATATCCTGATATTGCAGACCAGAAATCGGAAAGGTTTATTGCCAAAATAGGCAAAAATTGGCACAAAAAAAGAGAAAAGCTTTGTCCTCCCAACAGTCACCTGTAAAACTTGAAGGACACCAGCAAAACACACGACTGGTTTGATGGACAAAGCCATTGCCAAAGTTAATCAAAATGAACTTTATATGAGAAGCTTTTCAACTCAGGTCATGCTGTATCTAAAAACAACTGCCTATTCTCTGACTTCACATTCCTATGTCAAATTCAAATTAAAAATGGTCTTCAGTTGTGCTTGTGTTAACTTTATTAAAATTATATCTGAAAGTTTTACTCAATGATGTAATCGACCATATGAAGAAAGCTCAATTTATTTCAATTATATCAGATGGCAGTACAGATCCCTCCGTCACTGATCAAGAGACAATACTTTTAAGATATGTTCACCCTGACATGCATGAACCAGCAACTTTTTTTTTTTTGCAAGTAATTTTTTCTGATAACTTGTCTAGGGACAAGCAGAACATATCTGTATTTCCATACCCTTGATGTTCAACACTTGAACTGGCACATACTTGAAGACAGGGGTAAAGATGCTCAACTTGTCATGATGTATAAAATAGCAAACAAAAATGTAGCTATAGTTACAGAAGATAAACTTAAGATAATTGCTAAACATGCATTCTTCCTCTTTCATTCATTATCCCTCCTTGTAAGACTAACAAAGACAATAATCATTTTTCCATAGTAGGATATCGGACTTGGGGTAACCTTTGGCTTACCTTGCTGAGATTTAACTCTCAGTTATTTTTTGCTCTGCATCTGACCCGAGTTACAGAAAAAAATTTGTTTCGAAAGTAATGTACGGTCAAATATGAAATTGCCAGAATACCTTTGATAGAGCTTGTAACGAGATTAGGCTGGAGATACAGGGCAGAACATGTCTTCGGGAGTCTAATCTCAACGAGATTAAGGTAGCCGGCTGACCATAGCATAAGCATAGTTTTTTTTATTTTTTATAATAGTCGCTCTGTTGAAACATTTAAGGATGCTGTCTCCTCTATCAAATACTTATTTATGACACCAGTATATAGTTTTAACCTGGTTAAATTGTCATGTGTAAGATCTGACATAATCTTCAACTTTTTGAATGCAGTCAGTATTTCACTTTCGCTAGTTTCAGTCTCAGGTAGAATATTTTATTTTATTTCACGAAATATTGCTTTCTACCTTTTTCTTGCCTGAAAAGATAGTTCCTACAGGCCAAAACTATACTTACTTTAAAGTTGGTGGAAATCTGTAAAGATATCGGAAACAATCCACTGTACATTCAGTTCTTACACTTGCAAGTTGTATGGTTATTGGAATGCACGTTACAGGAAACAGGTGCTCGTGACGTCACTCGTATCATGGCGACGTATAAATATTAGGGAGCATTCAATAAAATTGTCCACTTTATATTGTACCACGACTTTTCACCAAATAATAATTATTAATATAATTAGTAAATGTGGTTTTACATTAAGAAAATATACATTGAAATATAAATAAGTGTGTCAAAAATAAAATAATTTTCTTATTCCCTCCCCCAATTTATTATTTTAATAACTGATCCAACAGGAAGCTACCAATAAGTTATGTCCCTTTTCGCGGGAAAATATAGTTATAAAACGATCCAGATATCAACACAGAGCCTATTACTAGTTTTTTTTATTTGGAGACTTATTCGAAAAGTTTATTACTAACAAAATAATTAGTATCACATAACAAGGACGTCTTATATACGTCCTTGCACATAACCAGACTTTATGTTTTGCAATATTTTCCTACACTTTCGAAGTAAGTGGAATAAAGTGACCAGGTCTAGGGCCAGTGGTCAGATCACAGGCATTTGTTTCTACCCATGACCATTTCGTCGATCTTCCCATGGATAGAAACAAGTGCATGTGGGTCAGATCTCATCCGGAACTCCTCGCGCCTTTCCCCAAGTGAAAAAACACTTGGGGGGAAAGGCGCGAGGAGTTCCGAATGGGTCAGATCTGGGACCAGTAGGGGGCAGTGTTCTTTTACACCAATTAGAAAACACTGTATAAAACCATTCAATTAAAACTTGTAAACACAGATTTGTCCTAGTCCGAGATTCCTCTGTCGTTTAACGGCATTGATAATCTTGCTGTAGCCGTTCAACGACAGAGGGTGATACATACGGAAAACAGCGGATTTGCTTCTCCAACTCTGGGTCAGCACATTTCCACGTTTCGTGGCTATCGGATTTTATTTTCTATCATAAACCTTATATAAATCGCTTCACCAATCATTTTTCTATTCATTCATAAACATCTTACCCTCAGAAAGTGGTGTTACACTCCATTACAGCACGATTTTGCCTTAGAACCTATGATTTCGACATTTGTCTTCCATTTTTCAAACATTTGTCACGTGACTACGAGAAAACTACGATTACCGCAATGTATCATGGGAGATAATTTGCATATAAACAAACAAACAAATATTTTTATTGCCAATCATAGGCGCCTGTTAAGGCAGAACAATTAACATAAAATTTAATACAGTTGATTATATTGATTGGTAATGATTTTAACAGCAAATTTAGTGAATTACAGATAACCATAAGAAAAAAAAATGTAGTACCTTGTCCAAAAACAAAAAGGGGGAACGTAACACATGCTCTTTCCGAAGCCCGTTGGTAACACTCTGCCATTGAATCTTTTCTTTCCAACACATTCTGTATAATTTCCTTCTGCTCTTCTTTGATCTGTAGATGGACTGTTTGTCCTGCAGAATACGCTTAAATGTATCGTCTTCCATGTGATTTGAATGTTGTTTACGTATGCAAATAATGCTCCAAATAATTTGGCACGCTGCATTAATTAGCTCCCATCATGCAATGCGTTGCTGTCATCATTCAGTTAGTATCGCGAGAACACGTGTGTAGATTCGAAAATGGAAGTCAAATGGCGGAATAATAGGATCTAAGGCAAAATCGTGCTGTAATGGAGCGTAACACCACTTTCTGAGGGTAAGATGGTTATGAATGAATAGAAAAATGATTGGTGAAGCGATTTATATAAGGTTTATGATAGAAAATAAAATCCGATAGCCACGAAACGTGGAAATGTGCCGATACTATGGCTGTGAGGCAAATTTGATGGTTTCCGTATGTATCACCCTCTGTCGTTGAACGGCTACAGCAAGATTATCAATGCCGTTAAACGACAGAGGAATCTCGGACTACAAGATTATCAACCTTACAAGTTGTTTCGGCCTTATGACAGATTCGGCCGTAGTTGATTCGGCCTTAGTTGTTTCGGCCTTATATCAAATGGATGTTCCGGCCTTATCATATATTTATGCGGCCTACGGCAAATCCGGCCTTATATCAAATGGAAAAGAATAATTAAAAAATAAAAGTTGTATTTAAATTTAAAATATTATTTAAACATTCATGGATATGATGAATAAAATATTGGAACTTGTAGTGTTTTCACAAGCTTTATATAAGCAATCCCGCCTGAACGTAAAGCTGCCTTCGGAATTCCTCGTAACAGATAAATAAGTAAACAACGAATACCTGCCCGGGACAAAAAAAAACATGCTATATGGCACCTGATAGACAAATTAATGAATTAATTATTTACTCAAATCATCACAATGTGTCGTTTTATCGTATAGATACACATCATTCTTAACTGAGGCCGCATTAATTAACCAAGGCCGTATCAACTAAGGCCGGATTTTCATAAGGCCGAATAGTTTTCAGGCCGGATCAACTCGAAAGCATTATCAATGCCGTTAAACGACAGAGGAATCTCGGACTAAGATTTGTCCTTGACACAAATTTTGCATATGATGTCGGAGGGCAGTGCAACTAAATATGTCGCTGTTGTTGGTGGGGGACTGGTAAGAATAAGATGAGATAATTAAGAAAATAATTAATGTAATGTTATTGGTGTCTTCAACCTACGCTAACATTTTGAAATATCATATTCAAGGTATGCTAACAAACATTATATTACAAGTGTACAGGTAAGTAAATTTGGAAATGCAGGTCTCAAAATAGTCCGAGATTCCTCTGTCGTTTAACGGCATTGATAAAGTTACTGTAGCCTTTTGAACGGCTACAGCAACTTTATCAATGCCGTTAAACGACAGAGGAATCGGCTACAGCAACTTTATCTATGCCGTTAAACGACAGAGGAATATCGGACTAGTCTCAAAAGTGAAATTTATTATATAAAAAAAAAACTAAACAAAAAACAATCTAAAAATATAAGAATAAGTCTGTTAAAATTTAACAACTTGAAAAAAAAATAATAATTAAACTTTTGTAAAAATTTATCTGTAAATGAAAAAGATGAAAATATAAAATGTTAGAATAATTTAAATAAACAATTTTTCTAAAATGTATGAATTTAAAATATTATATGATACTCATGCAATTAAGCAATGTTCTTAAAATCTAAATTCAAAAGTTTTTAATAAAATTTAATTATAAATTTAGAATTATCATAATTTTGAAGAGTATTTTTTAATTGCTCACTCCAAGCTAATTAATCATAAGATAATTCAGTTCACTCCAAGCTAATTATTTATAATTGCACCTTGTGAGCTGTCTGGCATTGTCATTAATGAACAAGAGGTATATGATCAGTTTCAAATTTCTAAGCCGGCCGGTCCTGATAACCTTCCGCCTAAATTTTTGAAAGCTGTTTTCCAGTCATTAGTTAAATCACTGACTATTTTATTTCAAAAAAGCTTAAATTTTGGTGTGGTGCCTGGTGACTGGAAACTAGCCAATGTTTCCCCTATTTACAAAGGTAAAGGTGGTAGTGATAATGTAGCTAATTATAGACCAATATCTGTTACTAATTGTTTTATTAAGATATTGGAAAAAATTATATTTAAACACCTTCACAACTACTTGTTAAAATATAATATACTATCGGATGATCAGTCTGGATTTAGACATAGAGATTCCACTATTAACCAGTTATTGGTAATTTATGATGTCATTATGAAAAATTTAGATATTGGCAAAGATGTTAGGTTTATTTTTTGTGACATATCAAAAGCATTTGATCGTGTCTGGCATCGTGGTCTATTGTACAAACTTAGAAAATATGGAATTAAGGGTAACTTATTGACTTGGTTTGGTAGTTATCTTTCTGACCGTAAGCAGCGAGTCTGCATGAATGGATACTACTCTACTTGGAATTCCATTAATGCTGGCGTTCCTCAAGGCTCCATACTGGGTCCTCTTTTATTTTTATTATTTATTAATGATATTGTTGATGTCGTTTCCAATAGCATGAAACTATTTGCTGACGATACATCCCTTTATTGTATTGTTGATGATCAGAATGAAACTGCCGAATCCCTGAATTCTGATTTGAATAGCCTTAGTACTTGGGTATCTGATTGGTGTGTTAATTTCAATGCCTCAAAAACTAAGCCTATGCTGTTTACTAGAAAACATGATGTTAATATTCCCCTTTTATATATGAATGATGATGTCCTAGAAGATGTACTTAAACATAAACATCTTGGTATACATTTTTGTCCCAATGGCACCTGGAAAGATCCTATAAATGAAATTTATAAAAAAGCTTGCTCTCGTCTTAATATTTTGCGCATGATGAAACATAATCTTGATAGGAACTCACTAGAAAAGCTTTATTTTGGTTTTATAAGACCTATACTAGAATACGGAAGTGTAGTTTGGGATAATTGCACAAGAGAACAGTCTGATCTTATTGAATCAGTGCAATACGAATCAGCCAGAATTGTTGCAGGTCTTTGAAAGGGTACCTCAAGGGTTAAGTTGTATGGCAAATTAGGGTGGGACTCCTTGCAAAACAGACGTAAGAAGCAAAAACTTATTCTAATGTTCAAAGCTCTGGAAGGAGAGCTACCCAACTATATAACAAATAATATTATTTCTTATATTAATATTGAACCTAACTACATGGTTAGAAACCCCAGATTCTTCACCCCTCCCCAATGCCGCACCAAGTCATATAAGGATAGCTTTTTTCCAACTGTTCTGGATTTATGGAACAAACTAGATAATGATACTAGGAACATTCAGTCATTATCTTCATTCAAGATTAAACTTAATGAAGATGTTGATAAATCTCCTAACTTCTACTCTATTGGTTCTCGCAGCCTAAATATTTGGCATTGCCAACTTCGAAATGAAGCAAGCAGCTTAAATCACCACTTGTTTCAGTCTCATCTGTCCGACAGCTCCCAGTGTGCCTGTGGGGATGCAATTGAAAATAATTTCCATTATTTTTATGTTTGTCCATTATTCATAAGACACAGAATACAACTTTTTAATTCTCTAAGAAAGTTTCAAGATGTTTTAAATTTGGATATATTATTGAAAGGCTCACCAATCCTTACTGTGGAGGAGAATACTGAGATATTCGATGCTGTTCACCATTTCATTACTGGTAGTAGAAGATTCACATGATTCAATAGATTTTCCTTTTCTTTTTATCTGGTCATATAACATTGAAAAATCTTCCTATATATACATGTAGCTCCAAATATTTAAAATTTTCAGCTTAATTAATAGCTGTAAATCTTTAAATTATTCAGGTCTCCCTTCCCCCTCCCCCCTTTTACCCAATTTGTACTTGCCTATCTCAATCACAATCACTATTTTGTTTAGATATTTCCCCCCTTATTTACTTATTTGTCTCTTCTTCCTCCATCTCTCCTAAATTCCCTTTATTCAATCATAAATATATATACTGAAAAAGAGTTAATTCATATTGATATGGTGGACCTCACTTAATTAGTGATTTTGATTTCATAATTTCAGTTTACATGTTGTATATATTGTGTGTTAAATGTAAGTTCAGTCTATCCATCATTCTAGGCCAATTCATCATCATTAATATTATAAATAATAATAGCTTAGATATAAAGCCATAATTTGGCTATTCCAAATTATATCATACCTATTAAAAAGGGGAAAAAAAGAAGAAAAACTTGTTTTTGTATGATCCTGCTATTAATATACATATTATATCATACCTATTAACAAAAAAAAGAAAAGAAAGGGAAAAATCTTTTTTGTTTTGTTTGTATGATTCTGCTATTAATATACATGTGTTTATGCTTGGTAATTAAGATGAATTGCAAGTATACATGATGGGTAGATTGCTCTATGTCTTATGTAAATTGTGTTCAAATTGTTCCATCTTGTTGTTGGAGTGGATTTTTATAGGCATAGCCTGTTATCCAATCCTATTGATTTATCAATAAAATATTTGAAATGATTTTTTTTTTTATTTATAAGATAATTAATTTCACTCCAAGCTAATTAAGACATTGACCCAGATGGGCATTATGATTTAATGCATGGATGCACAGGCCACCCCCCTTTTTCTAACTTTCTGTTTACTAATTTATTTTCAATAAAATTTCTTTATTTCTTTATTATTTCATCTCTTTTTTCTTATTTTAACTTGTTCGTGTCAATATTCATACAATCTCGTGTTAACAACAATTTGCATGTTTCGATCCTATAGGTGTAATACCACTAAACATGGATACCAGTCGATACCAGCAGAAACCTACATATTTTAGGATAATCTTAAGCCCATATTTGATGTCCTTGTGGTTTTAAATAAAAAAATGATTGCATTGGAAAGAAACCACCTGAATTTGTGTTAAATTGAAAGTGAAAGTAGGATTTTGGACGGTAGACATCTTCGGACTGTCTGTTTTTTCTTATATGCCATTAAATGTATGTTGATTTTCGGAGTTAAGCTTCCAACACTCCATGTGAATATATAAAACAATTCTATGTTATGACTGGGACATGTAAAACATTACTATCAGCTGTAGTCAACATAATCAGTGTTGTATACAGTATATATATGTTATATTGCATTAGACTACCTTGTTTTAAATACCCGGGGAATAACAGTCTTTGCCTTAATTTTGTTCACCTACTAATACTTGCCCAAAAGACAAATTTAGAAAAAAAAATCATAATTTTCACTTGTCTGAATCCAGTTTTACTTGCCTCGGGCTTTGGGCATTGTGCGAAGACCATAAGTATAGGGCTTTATTTAAATAGAGCAGTTGTATGGGTTTTATTTACTTCATAAGAATATTGTTGACCATATCTATATGTAAATAACAGGCTTTAAAATGATCATGATGATGTATAGAATTTTCTCATATTTTCAAAATAATGTATATTTTTTTATTGTATTCTCCCTTTAGGTAGGAGCACTTAATGCCTGTTTCTTGGCTAAGAGAGGATACAAAGTAGACCTGTATGAAATGAGAGATGGTATGTCATAGAGGAGTTTCTCTTTTTTCCCCTCATTTTTGTTCTGCAATACATACTAGTGGTACTCCCTCTTATAAGGTCATCCCTCTTATCAGGCCAGAATCAAGAACACTGAGATAGTAAAATACTACTAATTGTACCCGTCAAGAGAGGCCACCCCCTTTCACAAGATCACTGAGATAGTAAAATACTACTAATTGTACCCATCAAGAGAGGCCACCCCCTTTCACAAGATCACTGAGATAGTAAAATACTACTAATTGTACCCATCAAGAGAGGCCACCCCCTTTCACAAGATCACTGAGATAGTAAAATACTACTAATTGTACCCGTCAAGAGAGGCCACCCCCTTTCACAAGATCACTGAGATAGTAAAATACTACTAATTGTACCCGTCAAGAGAGGCCACCCCCTTTCACAAGAACACTGAGATAGTAAAATACTACTAATTGTACCCGTCAAGAGAGGCCACCCCCTTTCACAAGATCACTGAGATAGTAAAATACTACTAATTGTACCCATCAAGAGAGGCCACTCCCTTTCACAAGAACACTGAGATAGTAAAATACTACTAATTGTACCCATCAAGAGAGGCCACTCCCTTTCACAAGAACACTGAGATAGTAAAATACTACTAATTGTACCCGTCAAGAGAGGCCACCCCCTTTCACAAGATCACTGAGATAGTAAAATACTACTAATTGTACCCGTCAAGAGAGGCCACTCCCTTTCACAAGATCACTGAGATAGTAAAATACTACTAATTGTACCCGTCAAGAGAGGCCACCCCCTTTCACAAGATCACTGAGATAGTAAAATACTACTAATTGTACCCATCAAGAGAGGCCACCCCCTTTCACAAGATCACTGAGATAGTAAAATACTACTAATTGTACCCATCAAGAGAGGCCACCCCCTTTCACAAGAACACTGAGATAGTAAAATACTACTAATTGTACCCGTCAAGAGAGGCCACCCCCTTTCACAAGATCACTGAGATAGTAAAATACTACTAATTGTACCCGTCAAGAAAGGCCACCCCCTTTCACAAGAACACTGAGATAGTAAAATACTACTAATTGTACCCATCAAGAGAGGCCACCCCCTTTCACAAGATCACTGAGATAGTAAAATACTACTAATTGTACCCATCAAGAGAGGCCACTCCCTTTCACAAGATCACTGAGATAGTAAAATACTACTAATTGTACCCATCAAGAGAGGCCACCCCCTTTCACAAGAACACTGAGATAGTAAAATACTACTAATTGTACCCATCAAGAGAGGCCACTCCCTTTCACAAGATCACTGAGATAGTAAAATACTACTAATTGTACCCGTCAAGAGAGGCCACCCCCTTTCACAAGAACACTGAGATAGTAAAATACTACTAATTGTACCCGTCAAGAGAGGCCACCCCCTTTCACAAGATCACTGAGATAGTAAAATACTACTAATTGTACCCATCAAGAGAGGCCACCCCCTTTCACAAGAACACTGAGATAGTAAAATACTACTAATTGTACCCATCAAGAGAGGCCACTCCCTTTCACAAGATCACTGAGATAGTAAAATACTACTAATTGTACCCGTCAAGAGAGGCCACCCCCTTTCACAAGAACACTGAGATAGTAAAATACTACTAATTGTACCCGTCAAGAGAGGCCACCCCCTTTCACAAGATCACTGAGATAGTAAAATACTACTAATTGTACCCGTCAAGAGAGGCCACCCCCTTTCACAAGAACACTGAGATAGTAAAATACTACTAATTGTACCCGTCAAGAGAGGCCACTCCCTTTCACAAGAACACTGAGATAGTAAAATACTACTAATTGTACCCGTCAAGAGAGGCCACCCCCTTTCACAAGAACACTGAGATAGTAAAATACTACTAATTGTACCCGTCAAGAGAGGCCACCCCCTTTCACAAGAACACTGAGATAGTAAAATACTACTAATTGTACCCGTCAAGAGAGGCCACCCCCTTTCACAAGATGACTTTTTCATTGAATTGGGTAGTTGTATAGACTACTGTAACACAATAGGGATATAGATGCTTAAAGCTACTTTGAACAGTGTTTCAGTTATATCATGGCAGTCAGTTTTATTGGGAGATAAAATGAGTACCATTGGAAAACCTTTGACTTGCCACAAGACACTGACAAACTTTTTCACCTTTTGTTGTATGATTTTAGTACACCTTAACCTGTACATACAGGTATCAATCCCACAGCTTCAGTTGTAACAGGCACCGATTGCATATGTTTTTGTAAATAGAACTACTATACAATCTCAGGCTCCTTGTTACAGAAAAGTAACCATTCAAATGATAAATTAGTACAGTTTGTAGCTGTCACCAATACTGACAAAAGAAGCTAAAAATTATTGTGCGGTAAAACTTCCAAGGATTAAATTCACTTTTACAAAAGTGGAAAATATAACATGCAATATAATGGTAAAAAACAATCATTTTTGAATGCTATCAAATGTTGGGAGTTAAAAACTGAATTGAAGGTTATATTCAATGCTAACTACATACATGTAACATTTATATGGTATCTACTGTGAATGGAATCTGCAGGCTTTCAAGCGGGCCCTTATTTTCCTAATTTTCCTTATTTTTTGACAGCAGCCCTAATATTACTTATTAAAGCTTCAAAATCCTAAAAAAGCCCTAATTTTTGGGTGAAAATCCTAAATTTTCAAATTTTGAAAATTTTTGATAAATGCAACATAAAATAAGTGTTGGAATTAATGAAATCTAGCCTTAGTATACTTTCAGATAATGAATATGTTGAATTAATGTATTTCTCAGAAGACATCTTGGTGGTTATCAGCATCATATTCAGCATGGATTTGCACCATATCAGATTACTTTAATCTGGTGAGGATATCTTAATATTGCCATGCTAAACACTTGTATCCCAATGAAGATAAACTGAGGGAGATTAAATGTGCTCCTTGTCTATTACAAGTAGAAACATACATGTATTTATCTTTACTGTTTTTAAAGGGAACAAGAGACTTTTGTTAATATCAGTTGCATTCATTAGTTATTTGTCATTCAACAGTTTGTAAAGATGTGTTTTATCTATTAGACATATATGTACTACTCTCCATAAATGGTTAATAAACTTGTGTTTTTCACTCTAAAATTATATCATGTCAATTGTATTAAAAAATTTACAAAAATGATTTTGAGGGATATTCATTTGAAGTAATTCTGATTTCTGACTTATTTTCTCAATCTTCACTATATTTGGTCTATGTGCACTTTTGATTATGTAGATCTGTGTACAGTTTAAAGTTAATGTAAGAAAAATAACAAGTATGATTAATTTCAGTTGTATACTTGTATTACATTGCAAAATGATATGATCTTAGAGCTGTGTTATTTTGACAAATAAGGATTCAAGTTTGTGCTACAGATAGAATACATGTACAGTGTATATACAATATATATGTGCATTACTAAATTGTTTGTATTGTGAATTTTTGAATTCAAGAAGAATTGTTATTTTGTCAAGAGATATTCTTGTAACTGCTTCATGTAATTTTTGCAATAAAGTTTTTTGTTTTTTTTTAAGGTTGTATTGATATGCTGAATATCACTGTTGATGACCACTGGCATGCTCTTCTGAGTTGGTAATTAGCTTTTGTATTTATGTTCTCCCTGGAGGTGAGTACAGAATGTTTTTCTTTTATATTGATTATTTAATTTCAGCCCTTATTTTTGAGGAATTTTGCCCTAAGAAAAGCCCTTATTTTTCACAAAATCTTGCTTGAAAGCCTGAATCTGTTATTTCCTTTTTCTGGAATGCAGTTACAGGATTTTTATGGTAAGTGATTTTATTGTTTATATCAATGAAATGAAGTTTTATGGCTAAGATGGTAATTTGATTCTCTTATTAAAATGATGTATGCTTATCTTGTTCTGTCCCCAAGATGGCCAATTGCTACTGAAAGACTTCTTCAAAAGCTGGAAAATCCATCATTTAAGCTTAGCTTCGAAATTTTTATTATTAAACTTGATATAATATAGGCCTTAAGGTAACACTTGACAGGTCATAGGAGTGTAAACAGAATAAAATGTAGCATATCATAGACAGGAAGGAAAAGGGGAGAAAGCTGGATAACTTGCCATTTGATAAAGGGCAAAAACAAAATGAAATGTAGCATATCCTAGAGGGCACTAACAGAATAAGACTTGATGTATAGACGGGTTTTTCCACAGCTTATCTCAAAACCATGGGCGCTGCCATTAAAAGGTCACGTGCTGCGTCGGCCATAACACTCGTGGAAGATAACACACGTGCATCAATAATCTATAGTATATCATTAGTAAACATTAGGTGTCTTTTATTTTCACATCGATTTTTTTTGTATTATTTCTTGTATTTATATGTGAAGTAAAATATAAAAAAAAAGGTGGTGGTAATTCGTGTGCTGTCAACGGTTGTTCAAATAATCGCCGTAAATTAAATGAATGGAAACAAACTTTTTGTGAATTACATCAACAAAAACATGAAGATTGTTCTTGTATGATTCCATATAGACTACATGCGATGCCCTCTAAGGAGTCAATGCGATTACAGTGGGCAAACACTTTAAATAGAAAATCCCTCCATAAGCAGGTATTTGCTTGCTCGGAACATTTTTTGGACGGAAAGCCGACAGAAAGAAACCCAATTCCGGTGATACTGTTTCTACATCTTCAGGACATAAAACGGAACACCTTCCAGAAGCTATCTGTGAGTTTAATGTTCTTGAATCGTAAAGTGTTAGCGCTGGGACACAATACAAATATTCAGACTATTTTAGAAAAAGATGATCACACATATGCGAAACCATGGACTGACAACCAGACTACGCTTACACCGACAAAAATACTTTGCATAGACGAAAAGGGTGTTCAAGTTATGACTGAAACCGGTACGATGTCGGCAAAAGGCAGTATAGTGACAGATTGCGGCTCTTTGTTGTATACCTGGGTAACGAAAGAGATATTTTTTACTTTGGTTAAACTATTGAAAATAGAAAATACATTTTCTTTCCAACTCGATGTCGCCGATCAGTTGCTTCTTGTGTTAATGAAACTAAAATTAATTTACTGTTTAATGATTTAGCCCGTAGATTTGGAATTTCAAAAGGTTTAGCCAGTAGAATGTATAATTCATGGATGCCAGTTCTTGCTGAAAAGCTTCAAGGCTTGGTAGTTTGGTTGCCGCGTGAAACTATACGAGCAGTCGTGCATGTACGAATAAATCCTTAGTGAAATAAAAGTAAAAAGGGGGGGGGGGTAGTGTGTGTTATAATTCACTTTTTTTTTTTTTGGAATATGTGTATTGCATTGCCTTTTATATTAATTGTCAGTAATTTTAATATTATTAGAACAAAGTAGCAGTTTGTAAGATATTTCATGTTTACATGTGTATAAATAGATTTTGTGTACACATAGGGAATACGTACCCCGTCATGGTTATAAATAAAACATCGATTGTTGTTCTTGTTTGTGTATATAAATATGTAGACCTGTGTGTTTAATGATTTTATTAAATAAACGTAATTTTACAAATATTCTGTATGAAGTGTATAATCTTATTAAATCACACACTAATTTATCATAAATATAACGATTAGACATTTTTTCGCTATGAGGCTATGTTACGCTATTATTTAGGTCAACGAACACACAATTTCAATGACAATATAAACAAACACTTTTATATAGTGTGGATCCATTGTGTCTTTTATTAAGATTAGGAAACAAGCAAACATTTTTCTTCAAAAATCGTAAACTTCTGCGAGTATGTAATGCTTGTTGTTTCTGCGTGTTTATCTACATTCACGACCTTAATGGCGGACGGAACAATTATGCAATCGTAACTACTCGGCGCAGGGTAGCGAGAATGGCCGAGTAGTTACGATTGAACAATTATGTCACCTAGCGGCGGCGTGCAGTACTAAGGGGGATAATTTGAAAAACCAGTCTATTGTAGAAGACATAAATAGATTAAAATTCAATTATTCAATGGGGGAAAGGCCTCACATATTCTAATGTACTTTGTATTCCATAATTTTTCTTATTTTCATAATACATTGTATCTATGATAAATTACCATATATGCTAATTTATTTTGACAATAATTTTTGTTTCCCATTGAATTTTGGTTGCAGTTTCTGAATAATTTTGAGAATTGTAAATAAGACATAAAGTAGTACAAAAACAGTTTTCTTCAGCCTTGTTAGATCACGTGGACCAAAGGTCCATGTCATTTATAGTTCTCACTTTGTGTCCGTTAAACAATGTACATATTATTAACTTTTAACATTCCAGTCTATTTCACTGTAGTCACTATAGTTTATTTGGAACCAAACTTGGTAAAAATGTTACTTGCTCTCAACATTGTAGTACATGAGTTTTCTATCATTTAGAAATTCAACATGGCTGCTATGGTTTATAATGTTTTCTAATTAGCTTGGATTTCAAAAATCTTCTTCTCAGTAACTGCGTGTGTGATGAAATTGTTCTTTGACAGGAATTGTCCACATGAATAGAAAGTTTAGATAATAATGGTCAACAATTCGACAAACGATATAACTGAAGTATTGTTGAAAGTGGTGTTTAACACCATAACCCTAACCCTATCAATTCCACCAATATCAACAAAATGAACAATCACTTCTCACCTCAATTCATTGAACATTATATGGGCTTTTAAAAATTGATGTTTTTTTTGTCAATCAGAAATCCAAGATGGCCACCCCCGCAAGACAAAATTTTACCATAGGACCATATTGGGAAAATGATTATTTTCTCAGATTCTAGAAATGGATTGAGAATAAAAACGGCTGATTAATAGTCATTGGATTGTCATTTTCATTTTTTGTGTGGATTGGAAATCCATGTTGGCTGACTTCATAGGACATTGTTTAACTATGGTAATTTGAATACTTGAATGACTTGTTTGAACCTAAACATGCATGAATCACCAGGTGAGCGATACAGACTCAAGTAAGCCTCTAGTTGAAGTGAAATGAATATTAATATATTCAGGCACAAATCTCAAAAATCTATGAATAACTCTTAAATTATTTTCTTTCCAACAATATATCAGGTTACCATTAAGTTCATCTAAAATATTTTGCCTGTTCACAAAAAATATTCCATATTTCTAAATAGAAAATACCTAATATTAATGATTGAGTCCAATTAAGTGCAAGTAAATATTTCAGTAGAATACTGTGTTATTTTGTATGATATAGCATACATCTGATTTTTAGATTTAAAGCAAAATTTTGAATGTTGTGCCAGTTGCAGACACTACAATTTTATGACATGATCTCACACTTCTTCAGAAAAATCAAGCCTTTAATTAAATATATTGAAAAGTCAAATAAGAAATGAATACCTTTTTGTAAATTTATATACGAAACTGTGTGAAAAAGGTAATATATGGAAATTGATGAAAATCATTAATAAATAGGAATATTGAAGAAATAACATACATACAGATATTAATGTTTCAAAGAAATGTTTTTGTCTTTCAGTACTTAATTGTCATTGGCTTTCCTATTCTGTTTTCTGAGAGAAATCTTTTATGTTATTATGTGCAAGGGACTGGAGAATATTGTAGTGTCAGCAACACCATGAATATATTTTCTATTACATTACATTGTATTGTCATTAATAGCCTATTTTCTTTTATAATCTGTTTTGAAATAAATGAAACGTTCTTGAACATTAGAAGCTTAGATTTTGATCACCTCCTGTAATATTGTTTGTTATGTTTACTTTTTTTATCAATATAAAGTCTAGTGCCTAGTTTTTTATGTGTAAAAGATATAATACTAAATACTTTAAACTTTTTTAAATGTTTTTTTTTCTAAGCTCAATTCCTTATACTGTAGATTAAGCCTCAGTCTAACAGTGAGGCTGAATTTGTCTATTTCTTAATTATTATTTTCCCCCAGATATTCGTAAGATGGAAGTTGTAAAAGGACGTAGTATAAACTTGGCTTTGTCTTGTCGTGGTATAGAGGCATTGAAGCATGTTGGACTTGAAGATGAGGTGCTTAGTAATGCTATTCCAATGCGTGCTAGAATGATACATGATTTAGATGGTACTTGTCATCCAATACCATATGGAAGGAGTGATCAGGTAATATTGTCCCTACTTTAAAAATTGTATATTTTTTTGTAATTGTATGTAGTATATTTAAACATAATTTTTACCACCTTGATGATGTTATGGTTAGCATGCTCTGCTCGACTGCACTTGTCAAGCTCTGCTCGACTGCACTTGTCAAACCGAAGAATTAAATTGACATATGCTGCTTCTCCACTAAGAAGCAGCTTTAAGAAGTAAGAGCAAGGACTGATTAGATTGGAATCAAGATAATGTGTAGAATGATGTGTCTACCTGTGACTGCTGTTTCAGTAAGCTAGTATAAAGCAGTGCGATGTGTCTACCTGTGACTGCTGTTTCAGTGAGCTAGTATAAAGCAGAGTGATGTGTCTACCTGTGACTGCTGTTTCAGTGAGCTAGTATAAAGCAGAGTGATGTGTCTACCTGTGACTGCTGTTTCAGTAAGCTAGTATAAAGCAGAGTGATGTGTCTACCTGTGACTGCTGTTTCAATGAGCTAGTATAAAGCAGAGCGATGTGTCTACCTGTGACTGCTGTTTCAATGAGCTAGTATAAAGCAGAGTGATGTGTCTACCTGTGACTGCTGTTTCAGTGAGCTAGTATAAAGCAGAGCGATGTGTCTACCTGTGACTGCTGTTTCAGTGAGCTAGTATAAAGCAGAGTGATGTGTCTACCTGTGACTGCTGTTTCAGTAAGCTAGTATAAAACAGAGTGATGTGTCTACCTGTGACTGCTGTTTCAGTAAGCTAGTATAAAGCAGAGTGATGTGTCTACCTGTGACTGCTGTTTCAGTGAGCTAGTATAAAGCAGAGTGATGTGTCTACCTGTGACTGCTGTTTCAGTAAGCTAGTATAAAGCAGAGCGATGTGTCTACCTGTGACTGCTGTTTCAATGAGCTAGTATAAAGCAGAGTGATGTGTCTACCTGTGACTGCTGTTTCAGTGAGCTAGTATAAAGCAGAGCGATGTGTCTACCTGTGACTGCTGTTTCAGTAAGCTAGTATAAAGCAGAGCGATGTGTCTACCTGTGACTGCTGTTTCAATGAGCTAGTATAAAGCAGAGTGATGTGTCTACCTGTGACTGCTGTTTCAATGAGCTAGTATAAAGCAGAGCGATGTGTCTACCTGTGACAGCTGTTTCAGTGAGCTAGTATAAAGCAGAGTGATGTGTCTACCTGTGATTGCTGTTTCAGTGAGCTAGTATAAAGCAGAGCGATGTGTCTACCTGTGACTGCTGTTTCAATGAGCTAGTATAAAGCAGAGCGATGTGTCTACCTGTGACTGCTGTTTCAGTAAGCTAGTATAAAGCAGAGTTATGTGTCTACCTGTGACTGCTGTTTCAATGAGCTAGTATAAAGCAGAGCGATGTGTCTACCTGTGACTGCTGTTTCAATGAGCTAGTATAAAGCAGAGTGATGTGTCTACCTGTGACTGCTGTTTCAGTAAGCTAGTATAAAGCAGAGTGATGTGTCTACCTGTGACTGCTGTTTCAATGAGCTAGTATAAAGCAGAGTGATGTGTCTACCTGTGACTGCTGTTTCAGTGAGCTAGTATAAAGCAGAGCGATGTGTCTACCTGTGACTGCTGTTTCAATGAGCTAGTATAAAGCAGAGCGATGTGTCTACCTGTGACTGCTGTTTCAGTAAGCTAGTATAAAGCAGAGTGATGTGTCTACCTGTGACTGCTGTTTCAGTGAGCTAGTATAAAGCAGAGTGATGTGTCTACCTGTGACTGCTGTTTCAATGAGCTAGTATAAAGCAGAGTGATGTGTCTACCTGTGACTGCTGTTTCAGTAAGCTAGTATAAAGCAGAGTGATGTGTCTACCTGTGACTGCTGTTTCAGTGAGCTAGTATAAAGCAGAGTGATGTGTCTACCTGTGACTGCTGTTTCAGTGAGCTAGTATAAAGCAGAGTGATGTGTCTACCTGTGACTGCTGTTTCAGTGAGCTAGTATAAAGCAGAGTGATGTGTCTACCTGTGACTGCTGTTTCAGTTAGCTAGTATAAAGCAGAGTGATGCGTCTACCTGTGACTGCTGTTTCAGTGAGCTAGTATAAAGCAGAGTGATGTGTCTACCTGTGACTGCTGTTTCAGTGAGCTAGTATAAAGCAGAGCGATGTGTCTACCTGTGACTGCTGTTTCAGTGAGCTAGTATAAAGCAGAGTGATGTGTCTACCTGTGACTGCTGTTTCAGTAAGCTAGTATAAAGCAGAGCGATGTGTCTACCTGTGACTGCTGTTTCAGTGAGCTAGTATAAAGCAGAGTGATGTGTCTACCTGTGACTGCTGTTTCAGTGAGCTAGTATAAAGCAGAGTGATGTGTCTACCTGTGACTGCTGTTTCAGTGAGCTAGTATAAAGCAGAGTGATGTGTCTACCTGTGACTGCTGTTTCAGTAAGCTAGTATAAAGCAGAGTGATGTGTCTACCTGTGACTGCTGTTTCAGTGAGCTAGTATAAAGCAGAGTGATGTGTCTACCTGTGACTGCTGTTTCAGTGAGCTAGTACAAAGCAGAGTGATGTGTCTACCTGTGACTGCTGTTTCAGTAAGCTAGTATAAAGCAGAGTGATGTGTCTACCTGTGACTGCTGTTTCAGTAAGCTAGTATAAAGCAGAGTGATGTGTCTACCTGTGACTGCTGTTTCAGTGAGCTAGTATAAAACAGAGTGATGTGTCTACCTGTGACTGCTGTTTCAGTGAGCTAGTATAAAGCAGAGTGATGTGTCTACCTGTGACTGCTGTTTCATTAAGCTAGTATAAAACAGAGTGATGTGTCTACCTGTGACTGCTGTTTCAGTAAGCTAGTATAAAGCAGAGCGACGTGTCTACCTGTGACTGCTGTTTCAGTAAGCTAGTATAAAGCAGAGTGATGTGTCTACCTGTGACTGCTGTTTCAATGAGCTAGTATAAAGCAGAGAGATGTGTCTACCTGTGACTGCTGTTTCAGTGAGCTAGTATAAAACAGAGTGATGTGTCTACCTGTGACTGTTGTTTCAGTGATCTAGTATAAAGCAGAGTGATGTGTCTACCTGTGACTGCTGTTTCAGTAAGCTAGTATAAAACAGAGTGATGTGTCTACCTGTGACTGCTGTTTCAGTGAGCTAGTATAAAGCAGAGAGATGTGTCTACCTGTGACTGCTGTTTCAATGAGCTAGTACAAAGCAGAGTGATGTATCTACCTGTGACTGCTGTTTCAATGAGCTAGTATAAAGCAGAGAGATGTGTCTACCTGTGACTGCTGTTTCAATGGGCTAGTATAAAGCAGAGTGATGTGTCTACCTGTGACTGCTGTTTCAATGAACTAGTATAAAGCAGAGTGATGTGTCTACCTGTGACTGCAGTTTCAATGAGCTAGTATAAAGCAGAGTGATGTGTCTACCTGTGACTGCTGTTTCAGTGAGCTAGTATAAAGCAGAGTGATGTGTCTACCTGTGACTGCTGTTTCAGTGAGCTAGTATAAAGCAGAGTGATGTGTCTACCTGTGACTGCTGTTTTAGTGAGCTAGTATAAAGCAGAGTGATGTGTCTACCTGTGACTGCTGTTTCGGTGAGCTAGTATAAAGCAGAGTGATGTGTCTACCTGTGACTGCTGTTTCAGTAAGCTAGTATAAAGCAGAGTGATGTGTCTACCTGTGACTGCTGTTTCAGTAAGCTAGTATAAAGCAGAGCGATGTGTCTACCTGTGACTGCTGTTTCAGTAAGCTAGTATAAAGCAGAGTGATGTGTCTACCTGTGACTGCTGTTTCAGTAAGCTAGTATAAAGCAGAGTGATGTGTCTTCCTGTGACTGCTGTTTCAGTGAGCTAGTATAAAGCAGAGTGATGTGTCTACCTGTGACTGCTGTTTCAGTAAGCTAGTATAAAGCAGAGCGATTTTTCTACCTGTGACTGCTGTTTCAGTGAGCTAGTATAAAGCAGAGCGATGTGTCTACCTGTGACTGCTGTTTCAGTGATCTAGTATAAAGCAGAGTGATGTGTCTACCTGTGACTGCTGTTTCAGTAAGCTAGTATAAAGCAGAGCGATGTGTCTACCTGTGACTGCTGTTTCAGTGAGCTAGTATAAAGCAGAGTGATGTGTCTAACTGTGACTGCTGTTTCAGTAAGCTAGTATAAAGCAGAGTGATGTGTCTACCTGTGACTGCTGTTTCAGTGAGCTAGTATAAAGCAGAGTGATGTGTCTACCTGTGACTGCTGTTTCAGTAAGCTAGTATAAAGCAGAGTGATGTGTCTACCTGTGACTGCTGTTTCAGTAAGCTAGTATAAAGCAGAGCAATGTGTCTACCTGTGACTGCTGTTTCAGTAAGCTAGTATAAAGCAGAGTGATGTGTCTACCTGTGACTGCTGTTTCAGTAAGCTAGTATAAAGCAGAGCGACTTGTCTACCTGTGACTGCTGTTTCAATGAGCTAGTATAAAGCAGAGCGATGTGTCTGTCTGTGACTGCTGTTTCAGTGAGCTAGTATAAAGCAGAGTGATGTGTCTACCTGTGACTGCTGTTTCAGTAAGCTAGTATAAAGCAGAGTGATGTGTCTACCTGTGACTGCTGTTTCAGTGAGCTAGTATAAAACAGAGTGATGTGTCTACCTGTGACTGCTGTTTCAGTGAGCTAGTATAAAACAGAGTGATGTGTCTACCTGTGACTGCTGTTTCAGTAAGCTAGTATAAAGCAGAGCGATGTGTCTACCTGTGACTGCTGTTTCAGTGAGCTAGTATAAAGCAGAGTGATGTGTCTACCTGTGACTGCTGTTTCAGTAAGCTAGTATAAAGCAGAGCGATGTGTCTACCTGTGACTGCTGTTTCAGTGAGCTAGTATAAAGCAGAGTGATGTGTCTACCTGTGACTGCTGTTTCAGTAAGCTAGTATAAAGCAGAGCGACTTGTCTACCTGTGACTGCTGTTTCAATGAGCTAGTATAAAGCAGAGCGATGTGTCTGTCTGTGACTGCTGTTTCAGTGAGCTAGTATAAAGCAGAGTGATGTGTCTACCTGTGACTGCTGTTTCAGTAAGCTAGTATAAAGCAGAGCGATGTGTCTACCTGTGACTGCTGTTTCAGTGAGCTAGTATAAAGCAGAGTGATGTGTCTACCTGTGACTGCTGTTTCAGTGAGCTAGTATAAAGCAGAGTGATGTGTCTACCTGTGACTGCTGTTTCAGTGAGCTAGTATAAAGCAGAGTGATGTGTCTACCTGTGACTGCTGTTTCAGTAAGCTAGTATAAAGCAGAGTGATGTGTCTACCTGTGACTGCTGTTTCAGTGAGCTAGTATAAAGCAGAGTGATGTGTCTACCTGTGACTGCTGTTTCAGTGAGCTAGTACAAAGCAGAGTGATGTGTCTACCTGTGACTGCTGTTTCAGTAAGCTAGTATAAAGCAGAGTGATGTGTCTACCTGTGACTGCTGTTTCAGTGAGCTAGTATAAAGCAGAGTGATGTGTCTACCTGTGACTGCTGTTTCAGTGAGCTAGTATAAAGCAGAGTGATGTGTCTACCTGTGACTGCTGTTTCAGTAAGCTAGTATAAAGCAGAGTGATGTGTCTACCTGTGACTGCTGTTTCAGTGAGCTAGTATAAAGCAGAGTGATGTGTCTACCTGTGACTGCTGTTTCAGTGAGCTAGTACAAAGCAGAGTGATGTGTCTACCTGTGACTGCTGTTTCAGTAAGCTAGTATAAAGCAGAGTGATGTGTATACCTGTGACTGCTGTTTCAGTGAGCTAGTATAAAGCAGAGTGATGTGTCTACCTGTGACTGCTGTTTCAGTAAGGTAGTATAAAGCAGAGTGATGTGTCTACCTGTGACTGCTGTTTCAGTGAGCTAGTATAAAACAGAGTGATGTGTCTACCTGTGACTGCTGTTTCAGTGAGCTAGTATAAAGCAGAGTGATGTGTCTACCTGTGACTGCTGTTTCAGTAAGCTAGTATAAAACAGAGTGATGTGTCTACCTGTGACTGCTGTTTCAGTAAGCTAGTATAAAGCAGAGCGACGTGTCTACCTGTGACTGCTGTTTCAGTAAGCTAGTATAAAGCAGAGTGATGTGTCTACCTGTGACTGCTGTTTCAATGAGCTAGTATAAAGCAGAGAGATGTGTCTACCTGTGACTGCTGTTTCAGTGAGCTAGTATAAAACAGAGTGATGTGTCTACCTGTGACTGCTGTTTCAGTGAGCTAGTATAAAGCAGAGTGATGTGTCTACCTGTGACTGCTGTTTCAGTAAGCTAGTATAAAACAGAGTGATGTGTCTACCTGTGACTGCTGTTTCAGTGAGCTAGTATAAAGCAGAGAGATGTGTCTACCTGTGACTGCTGTTTCAATGAGCTAGTATAAAGCAGAGTGATGTGTCTACCTGTGACTGCTGTTTCAATGAGCTAGTATAAAGCAGAGAGATGTGTCTACCTGTGACTGCTGTTTCAATGGGCTAGTATAAAGCAGAGTGATGTGTCTACCTGTGACTGCTGTTTCAATGAACTAGTATAAAGCAGAGTGATGTGTCTACCTGTGACTGCTGTTTCAATGAGCTAGTATAAAGCAGAGTGATGTGTCTACCTGTGACTGCTGTTTCAGTGAGCTAGTATAAAGCAGAGTGATGTGTCTACCTGTGACTGCTGTTTCAGTGAGCTAGTATAAAGCAGAGTGATCTGTCTACCTGTGACTGCTGTTTTAGTGAGCTAGTATAAAGCAGAGTGATGTGTCTACCTGTGACTGCTGTTTCAGTGAGCTAGTATAAAGCAGAGTGATGTGTCTACCTGTGACTGCTGTTTCAGTAAGCTAGTATAAAACAGAGTGATGTGTCTACCTGTGACTGCTGTTTCAGTAAGCTAGTATAAAGCAGAGTGATGTGTCTACCTGTGACTGCTGTTTCAGTAAGCTAGTATAAAGCAGAGCGATGTGTCTACCTGTGACTGCTGTTTCAGTAAGCTAGTATAAAGCAGAGTGATGTGTCTACCTGTGACTGCTGTTTCAGTAAGCTAGTATAAAGCAGAGTGATGTGTCTTCCTGTGACTGCTGTTTCAGTGAGCTAGTATAAAGCAGAGTGATGTGTCTACCTGTGACTGCTGTTTCAGTAAGCTAGTATAAAGCAGAGCGATTTTTCTACCTGTGACTGCTGTTTCAGTGAGCTAGTATAAAGCAGAGCGATGTGTCTGTCTGTGACTGCTGTTTCAGTGAGCTAGTATAAAGGAGAGTGATGTGTCTACCTGTGACTGCTGTTTCAGTGATCTAGTATAAAGCAGAGTGATGTGTCTACCTGTGACTGCTGTTTCAGTAAGCTAGTATAAAGCAGAGCGATGTGTCTACCTGTGACTGCTGTTTCAGTGAGCTAGTATAAAGCAGAGTGATGTGTCTACCTGTGACTGCTGTTTCAGTGAGCTAGTATAAAGCAGAGTGATGTGTCTACCTGTGACTGCTGTTTCAGTAAGCTAGTATAAAGCAGAGTGATGTGTCTACCTGTGACTGCTGTTTCAATGAGCTAGTATAAAGCAGAGCGATGTGTCTACCTGTGACTGCTGTTTCAATGAGCTAGTATAAAGCAGAGTGATGTGTCTACCTGTGACTGCTGTTTCAGTGAGCTAGTATAAAGCAGAGCGATGTGTCTACCTGTGACTGCTGTTTCAGTGAGCTAGTATAAAGCAGAGTGATGTGTCTACCTGTGACTGCTGTTTCAGTAAGCTAGTATAAAGCAGAGTGATGTGTCTACCTGTGACTGCTGTTTCAGTAAGCTAGTATAAAGCAGAGTGATGTGTCTACCTGTGACTGCTGTTTCAGTGAGCTAGTATAAAGCAGAGTGATGTGTCTACCTGTGACTGCTGTTTCAGTAAGCTAGTATAAAGCAGAGCGATGTGTCTACCTGTGACTGCTGTTTCAATGAGCTAGTATAAAGCAGAGTGATGTGTCTACCTGTGACTGCTGTTTCAGTGAGCTAGTATAAAGCAGAGCGATGTGTCTACCTGTGACTGCTGTTTCAATGAGCTAGTATAAAGCAGAGCGATGTGTCTACCTGTGACTGCTGTTTCAATGAGCTAGTATAAAGCAGAGTGATGTGTCTACCTGTGACTGCTGTTTCAATGAGCTAGTATAAAGCAGAGCGATGTGTCTACCTGTGACAGCTGTTTCAGTGAGCTAGTATAAAGCAGAGTGATGTGTCTACCTGTGATTGCTGTTTCAGTGAGCTATTATAAAGCAGAGCGATGTGTCTACCTGTGACTGCTGTTTCAATGAGCTAGTATAAAGCAGAGCGATGTGTCTACCTGTGACTGCTGTTTCAGTAAGCTAGTATAAAGCAGAGTGATGTGTCTACCTGTGACTGCTGTTTCAATGAGCTAGTATAAAGCAGAGCGATGTGTCTACCTGTGACTGCTGTTTCAATGAGCTAGTATAAAGCAGAGTGATGTGTCTACCTGTGACTGCTGTTTCAGTAAGCTAGTATAAAGCAGAGTGATGTGTCTACCTGTGACTGCTGTTTCAATGAGCTAGTATAAAGCAGAGTGATGTGTCTACCTGTGACTGCTGTTTCAGTGAGCTAGTATAAAGCAGAGCGATGTGTCTACCTGTGACTGCTGTTTCAATGAGCTAGTATAAAGCAGAGCGATGTGTCTACCTGTGACTGCTGTTTCAGTAAGCTAGTATAAAGCAGAGTGATGTGTTTACCTGTGACTGCTGTTTCAGTGAGCTAGTATAAAGCAGAGTGATGTGTCTACCTGTGACTGCTGTTTCAATGAGCTAGTATAAAGCAGAGTGATGTGTCTACCTGTGACTGCTGTTTCAGTAAGCTAGTATAAAGCAGAGTGATGTGTCTACCTGTGACTGCTGTTTCAGTGAGCTAGTATAAAGCAGAGTGATGTGTCTACCTGTGACTGCTGTTTCAGTGAGCTAGTATAAAGCAGAGTGATGTGTCTACCTGTGACTGCTGTTTCAGTGAGCTAGTATAAAGCAGAGTGATGTGTCTACCTGTGACTGCTGTTTCAGTTAGCTAGTATAAAGCAGAGTGATGCGTCTACCTGTGACTGCTGTTTCAGTGAGCTAGTATAAAGCAGAGTGATGTGTCTACCTGTGACTGCTGTTTCAGTGAGCTAGTATAAAGCAGAGCGATGTGTCTACCTGTGACTGCTGTTTCAGTGAGCTAGTATAAAGCAGAGTGATGTGTCTACCTGTGACTGCTGTTTCAGTAAGCTAGTATAAAGCAGAGCGATGTGTCTACCTGTGACTGCTGTTTCAGTGAGCTAGTATAAAGCAGAGTGATGTGTCTACCTGTGACTGCTGTTTCAGTGAGCTAGTATAAAGCAGAGTGATGTGTCTACCTGTGACTGCTGTTTCAGTGAGCTAGTATAAAGCAGAGTGATGTGTCTACCTGTGACTGCTGTTTCAGTGAGCTAGTATAAAGCAGAGTGATGTGTCTACCTGTGACTGCTGTTTCAGTGAGCTAGTATAAAGCAGAGTGATGTGTCTACCTGTGACTGCTGTTTCAGTGAGCTAGTACAAAGCAGAGTGATGTGTCTACCTGTGACTGCTGTTTCAGTAAGCTAGTATAAAGCAGAGTGATGTGTCTACCTGTGACTGCTGTTTCAGTAAGCTAGTATAAAGCAGAGTGATGTGTCTACCTGTGACTGCTGTTTCAGTGAGCTAGTATAAAACAGAGTGATGTGTCTACCTGTGACTGCTGTTTCAGTGAGCTAGTATAAAGCAGAGTGATGTGTCTACCTGTGACTGCTGTTTCATTAAGCTAGTATAAAACAGAGTGATGTGTCTACCTGTGACTGCTGTTTCAGTAAGCTAGTATAAAGCAGAGCGACGTGTCTACCTGTGACTGCTGTTTCAGTAAGCTAGTATAAAGCAGAGTGATGTGTCTACCTGTGACTGCTGTTTCAATGAGCTAGTATAAAGCAGAGAGATGTGTCTACCTGTGACTGCTGTTTCAGTGAGCTAGTATAAAACAGAGTGATGTGTCTACCTGTGACTGTTGTTTCAGTGATCTAGTATAAAGCAGAGTGATGTGTCTACCTGTGACTGCTGTTTCAGTAAGCTAGTATAAAACAGAGTGATGTGTCTACCTGTGACTGCTGTTTCAGTGAGCTAGTATAAAGCAGAGAGATGTGTCTACCTGTGACTGCTGTTTCAATGAGCTAGTACAAAGCAGAGTGATGTATCTACCTGTGACTGCTGTTTCAATGAGCTAGTATAAAGCAGAGAGATGTGTCTACCTGTGACTGCTGTTTCAATGGGCTAGTATAAAGCAGAGTGATGTGTCTACCTGTGACTGCTGTTTCAATGAACTAGTATAAAGCAGAGTGATGTGTCTACCTGTGACTGCTGTTTCAATGAGCTAGTATAAAGCAGAGTGATGTGTCTACCTGTGACTGCTGTTTCAGTGAGCTAGTATAAAGCAGAGTGATGTGTCTACCTGTGACTGCTGTTTCAGTGAGCTAGTATAAAGCAGAGTGATGTGTCTACCTGTGACTGCTGTTTTAGTGAGCTAGTATAAAGCAGAGTGATGTGTCTACCTGTGACTGCTGTTTCAGTGAGCTAGTATAAAGCAGAGTGATGTGTCTACCTGTGACTGCTGTTTCAGTAAGCTAGTATAAAGCAGAGTGATGTGTCTACCTGTGACTGCTGTTTCAGTAAGCTAGTATAAAGCAGAGCGATGTGTCTACCTGTGACTGCTGTTTCAGTAAGCTAGTATAAAGCAGAGTGATGTGTCTACCTGTGACTGCTGTTTCAGTAAGCTAGTATAAAGCAGAGTGATGTGTCTTCCTGTGACTGCTGTTTCAGTGAGCTAGTATAAAGCAGAGTGATGTGTCTACCTGTGACTGCTGTTTCAGTAAGCTAGTATAAAGCAGAGCGATTTTTCTACCTGTGACTGCTGTTTCAGTGAGCTAGTATAAAGCAGAGCGATGTGTCTACCTGTGACTGCTGTTTCAGTGATCTAGTATAAAGCAGAGTGATGTGTCTACCTGTGACTGCTGTTTCAGTAAGCTAGTATAAAGCAGAGCGATGTGTCTACCTGTGACTGCTGTTTCAGTGAGCTAGTATAAAGCAGAGTGATGTGTCTAACTGTGACTGCTGTTTCAGTAAGCTAGTATAAAGCAGAGTGATGTGTCTACCTGTGACTGCTGTTTCAGTGAGCTAGTATAAAGCAGAGTGATGTGTCTACCTGTGACTGCTGTTTCAGTAAGCTAGTATAAAGCAGAGTGATGTGTCTACCTGTGACTGCTGTTTCAGTAAGCTAGTATAAAGCAGAGCGATGTGTCTACCTGTGACTGCTGTTTCAGTAAGCTAGTATAAAGCAGAGTGATGTGTCTACCTGTGACTGCTGTTTCAGTAAGCTAGTATAAAGCAGAGCGACTTGTCTACCTGTGACTGCTGTTTCAATGAGCTAGTATAAAGCAGAGCGATGTGTCTGTCTGTGACTGCTGTTTCAGTGAGCTAGTATAAAGCAGAGTGATGTGTCTACCTGTGACTGCTGTTTCAGTAAGCTAGTATAAAGCAGAGTGATGTGTCTACCTGTGACTGCTGTTTCAGTGAGCTAGTATAAAACAGAGTGATGTGTCTACCTGTGACTGCTGTTTCAGTGAGCTAGTATAAAGCAGAGTGATGTGTCTACCTGTGACTGCTGTTTCAGTAAGCTAGTATAAAGCAGAGCGATGTGTCTACCTGTGACTGCTGTTTCAGTGAGCTAGTATAAAGCAGAGTGATGTGTCTACCTGTGACTGCTGTTTCAGTAAGCTAGTATAAAGCAGAGCGATGTGTCTACCTGTGACTGCTGTTTCAGTGAGCTAGTATAAAGCAGAGTGATGTGTCTACCTGTGACTGCTGTTTCAGTAAGCTAGTATAAAGCAGAGCGACTTGTCTACCTGTGACTGCTGTTTCAATGAGCTAGTATAAAGCAGAGCGATGTGTCTGTCTGTGACTGCTGTTTCAGTGAGCTAGTATAAAGCAGAGTGATGTGTCTACCTGTGACTGCTGTTTCAGTGAGCTAGTATAAAACAGAGTGATGTGTCTACCTGTGACTGCTGTTTCAGTGAGCTAGTATAAAGCAGAGTGATGTGTCTACCTGTGACTGCTGTTTCAGTAAGCTAGTATAAAGCAGAGCGATGTGTCTACCTGTGACTGCTGTTTCAGTGAGCTAGTATAAAGCAGAGTGATGTGTCTACCTGTGACTGCTGTTTCAGTGAGCTAGTATAAAGCAGAGTGATGTGTCTACCTGTGACTGCTGTTTTAGTGAGCTAGTATAAAGCAGAGTGATGTGTCTACCTGTGACTGCTGTTTCAGTGAGCTAGTATAAAGCAGAGTGATGTGTCTACCTGTGACTGCTGTTTCAGTAAGCTAGTATAAAGCAGAGTGATGTGTCTACCTGTGACTGCTGTTTCAGTAAGCTAGTATAAAGCAGAGCGATGTGTCTACCTGTGACTGCTGTTTCAGTAAGCTAGTATAAAGCAGAGTGATGTGTCTACCTGTGACTGCTGTTTCAGTAAGCTAGTATAAAGCAGAGTGATGTGTCTTCCTGTGACTGCTGTTTCAGTGAGCTAGTATAAAGCAGAGTGATGTGTCTACCTGTGACTGCTGTTTCAGTAAGCTAGTATAAAGCAGAGCGATTTTTCTACCTGTGACTGCTGTTTCAGTGAGCTAGTATAAAGCAGAGCGATGTGTCTACCTGTGACTGCTGTTTCAGTGATCTAGTATAAAGCAGAGTGATGTGTCTACCTGTGACTGCTGTTTCAGTAAGCTAGTATAAAGCAGAGCGATGTGTCTACCTGTGACTGCTGTTTCAGTGAGCTAGTATAAAGCAGAGTGATGTGTCTAACTGTGACTGCTGTTTCAGTAAGCTAGTATAAAGCAGAGTGATGTGTCTACCTGTGACTGCTGTTTCAGTGAGCTAGTATAAAGCAGAGTGATGTGTCTACCTGTGACTGCTGTTTCAGTAAGCTAGTATAAAGCAGAGTGATGTGTCTACCTGTGACTGCTGTTTCAGTAAGCTAGTATAAAGCAGAGCGATGTGTCTACCTGTGACTGCTGTTTCAGTAAGCTAGTATAAAGCAGAGTGATGTGTCTACCTGTGACTGCTGTTTCAGTAAGCTAGTATAAAGCAGAGCGACTTGTCTACCTGTGACTGCTGTTTCAATGAGCTAGTATAAAGCAGAGCGATGTGTCTGTCTGTGACTGCTGTTTCAGTGAGCTAGTATAAAGCAGAGTGATGTGTCTACCTGTGACTGCTGTTTCAGTAAGCTAGTATAAAGCAGAGTGATGTGTCTACCTGTGACTGCTGTTTCAGTGAGCTAGTATAAAACAGAGTGATGTGTCTACCTGTGACTGCTGTTTCAGTGAGCTAGTATAAAGCAGAGTGATGTGTCTACCTGTGACTGCTGTTTCAGTAAGCTAGTATAAAGCAGAGCGATGTGTCTACCTGTGACTGCTGTTTCAGTGAGCTAGTATAAAGCAGAGTGATGTGTCTACCTGTGACTGCTGTTTCAGTAAGCTAGTATAAAGCAGAGCGATGTGTCTACCTGTGACTGCTGTTTCAGTGAGCTAGTATAAAGCAGAGTGATGTGTCTACCTGTGACTGCTGTTTCAGTAAGCTAGTATAAAGCAGAGCGACTTGTCTACCTGTGACTGCTGTTTCAATGAGCTAGTATAAAGCAGAGCGATGTGTCTGTCTGTGACTGCTGTTTCAGTGAGCTAGTATAAAGCAGAGTGATGTGTCTACCTGTGACTGCTGTTTCAGTAAGCTAGTATAAAGCAGAGTGATGTGTCTACCTGTGACTGCTGTTTCAGTGAGCTAGTATAAAACAGAGTGATGTGTCTACCTGTGACTGCTGTTTCAGTGAGCTAGTATAAAGCAGAGTGATGTGTCTACCTGTGACTGCTGTTTCAGTAAGCTAGTATAAAGCAGAGCGATGTGTCTACCTGTGACTGCTGTTTCAGTGAGCTAGTATAAAGCAGAGTGATGTGTCTACCTGTGACTGCTGTTTCAGTGAGCTAGTATAAAGCAGAGTGATGTGTCTACCTGTGACTGCTGTTTCAGTGAGCTAGTATAAAGCAGAGTGATGTGTCTACCTGTGACTGCTGTTTCAGTAAGCTAGTATAAAGCATAGTGATGTGTCTACCTGTGACTGCTGTTTCAGTGAGCTAGTATAAAGCAGAGTGATGTGTCTACCTGTGACTGCTGTTTCAGTGAGCTAGTACAAAGCAGAGTGATGTGTCTACCTGTGACTGCTGTTTCAGTAAGCTAGTATAAAGCAGAGTGATGTGTCTACCTGTGACTGCTGTTTCAGTGAGCTAGTATAAAGCAGAGTGATGTGTCTACCTGTGACTGCTGTTTCAGTGAGCTAGTATAAAGCAGAGTGATGTGTCTACCTGTGACTGCTGTTTCAGTAAGCTAGTATAAAGCAGAGTGATGTGTCTACCTGTGACTGCTGTTTCAGTGAGCTAGTATAAAGCAGAGTGATGTGTCTACCTGTGACTGCTGTTTCAGTGAGCTAGTACAAAGCAGAGTGATGTGTCTACCTGTGACTGCTGTTTCAGTAAGCTAGTATAAAGCAGAGTGATGTGTATACCTGTGACTGCTGTTTCAGTGAGCTAGTATAAAGCAGAGTGATGTGTCTACCTGTGACTGCTGTTTCAGTAAGGTAGTATAAAGCAGAGTGATGTGTCTACCTGTGACTGCTGTTTCAGTGAGCTAGTATAAAACAGAGTGATGTGTCTACCTGTGACTGCTGTTTCAGTGAGCTAGTATAAAGCAGAGTGATGTGTCTACCTGTGACTGCTGTTTCAGTAAGCTAGTATAAAACAGAGTGATGTGTCTACCTGTGACTGCTGTTTCAGTAAGCTAGTATAAAGCAGAGCGACGTGTCTACCTGTGACTGCTGTTTCAGTAAGCTAGTATAAAGCAGAGTGATGTGTCTACCTGTGACTGCTGTTTCAATGAGCTAGTATAAAGCAGAGAGATGTGTCTACCTGTGACTGCTGTTTCAGTGAGCTAGTATAAAACAGAGTGATGTGTCTACCTGTGACTGCTGTTTCAGTGAGCTAGTATAAAGCAGAGTGATGTGTCTACCTGTGACTGCTGTTTCAGTAAGCTAGTATAAAACAGAGTGATGTGTCTACCTGTGACTGCTGTTTCAGTGAGCTAGTATAAAGCAGAGAGATGTGTCTACCTGTGACTGCTGTTTCAATGAGCTAGTATAAAGCAGAGTGATGTGTCTACCTGTGACTGCTGTTTCAATGAGCTAGTATAAAGCAGAGAGATGTGTCTACCTGTGACTGCTGTTTCAATGGGCTAGTATAAAGCAGAGTGATGTGTCTACCTGTGACTGCTGTTTCAATGAACTAGTATAAAGCAGAGTGATGTGTCTACCTGTGACTGCTGTTTCAATGAGCTAGTATAAAGCAGAGTGATGTGTCTACCTGTGACTGCTGTTTCAGTGAGCTAGTATAAAGCAGAGTGATGTGTCTACCTGTGACTGCTGTTTCAGTGAGCTAGTATAAAGCAGAGTGATCTGTCTACCTGTGACTGCTGTTTTAGTGAGCTAGTATAAAGCAGAGTGATGTGTCTACCTGTGACTGCTGTTTCAGTGAGCTAGTATAAAGCAGAGTGATGTGTCTACCTGTGACTGCTGTTTCAGTAAGCTAGTATAAAACAGAGTGATGTGTCTACCTGTGACTGCTGTTTCAGTAAGCTAGTATAAAGCAGAGTGATGTGTCTACCTGTGACTGCTGTTTCAGTAAGCTAGTATAAAGCAGAGCGATGTGTCTACCTGTGACTGCTGTTTCAGTAAGCTAGTATAAAGCAGAGTGATGTGTCTACCTGTGACTGCTGTTTCAGTAAGCTAGTATAAAGCAGAGTGATGTGTCTTCCTGTGACTGCTGTTTCAGTGAGCTAGTATAAAGCAGAGTGATGTGTCTACCTGTGACTGCTGTTTCAGTAAGCTAGTATAAAGCAGAGCGATTTTTCTACCTGTGACTGCTGTTTCAGTGAGCTAGTATAAAGCAGAGCGATGTGTCTGTCTGTGACTGCTGTTTCAGTGAGCTAGTATAAAGGAGAGTGATGTGTCTACCTGTGACTGCTGTTTCAGTGATCTAGTATAAAGCAGAGTGATGTGTCTACCTGTGACTGCTGTTTCAGTAAGCTAGTATAAAGCAGAGCGATGTGTCTACCTGTGACTGCTGTTTCAGTGAGCTAGTATAAAGCAGAGTGATGTGTCTAACTGTGACTGCTGTTTCAGTAAGCTAGTATAAAGCAGAGTGATGTGTCTATCTGTGACTGCTGTTTCAGTGAGCTAGTATAAAGCAGAGTGATGTGTCTACCTGTGACTGCTGTTTCAGTAAGCTAGTATAAAGCAGAGTGATGTGTCTACCTGTGACTGCTGTTTCAGTAAGCTAGTATAAAGTAGAGCGATGTGTCTACCTGTGACTGCTGTTTCAGTGAGCTAGTATAAAGCAGAGTGATGTGTCTACCTGTGACTGCTGTTTCAGTAAGCTAGTATAAAGCAGAGCGACTTGTCTACCTGTGACTGCTGTTTCAATGAGCTAGTATAAAGCAGAGCGATGTGTCTGTCTGTGACTGCTGTTTCAGTGAGCTAGTATAAAGCAGAGTGATGTGTCTACCTGTGACTGCTGTTTCAGTAAGCTAGTATAAAGCAGAGTGATGTGTCTACCTGTGACTGCTGTTTCAGTGAGCTAGTATAAAGCAGAGTGATGTGTCTACCTGTGACTGCTGTTTCAGTGAGCTAGTATAAAGCAGAGTGATGTGTCTACCTGTGACTGCTGTTTCAGTAAGCTAGTATAAAGCAGAGCGATGTGTCTACCTGTGACTGCTGTTTCAGTGAGCTAGTATAAAGCCAAGTGATGTGTCTACCTGTGACTGCTGTTTCAGTAAGCTAGTATAAAGCAGAGCGATGTGTCTACCTGTGACTGCTGTTTCAGTGAGCTAGTATAAAGCAGAGTGATGTGTCTACCTGTGACTGCTGTTTCAGTAAGCTAGTATAAAGCAGAGCGACTTGTCTACCTGTGACTGCTGTTTCAATGAGCTAGTATAAAGCAGAGCGATGTGTCTGTCTGTGACTGCTGTTTCAGTGAGCTAGTATAAAGCAGAGTGATGTGTCTACCTGTGACTGCTGTTTCAGTAAGCTAGTATAAAGCAGAGTGATGTGTCTACCTGTGACTGCTGTTTCAGTGAGCTAGTATAAAACAGAGTGATGTGTCTACCTGTGACTGCTGTTTCAGTGAGCTAGTATAAAGCAGAGTGATGTGTCTACCTGTGACTGCTGTTTCAGTAAGCTAGTATAAAGCAGAGCGATGTGTCTACCTGTGACTGCTGTTTCAGTGAGCTAGTATAAAGCAGAGTGATGTGTCTACCTGTGACTGCTGTTTCAGTGAGCTAGTATAAAGCAGAGTGATGTGTCTACCTGTGACTGCTGTTTCAGTGAGCTAGTATAAAGCAGAGTGATGTGTCTACCTGTGACTGCTGTTTCAGTAAGCTAGTATAAAGCATAGTGATGTGTCTACCTGTGACTGCTGTTTCAGTGAGCTAGTATAAAGCAGAGTGATGTGTCTACCTGTGACTGCTGTTTCAGTGAGCTAGTATAAAGCAGAGTGATGTGTCTACCTGTGACTGCTGTTTCAGTAAGCTAGTATAAAGCATAGTGATGTGTCTACCTGTGACTGCTGTTTCAGTGAGCTAGTATAAAGCAGAGTGATGTGTCTACCTGTGACTGCTGTTTCAGTGAGCTAGTATAAAGCAGAGTGATGTGTCTACCTGTGACTGCTGTTTCAGTAAGCTAGTATAAAGCAGAGCGACTTGTCTACCTGTGACTGCTGTTTCAATGAGCTAGTATAAAGCAGAGCGATGTGTCTGTCTGTGACTGCTGTTTCAGTGAGCTAGTATAAAGCAGAGTGATGTGTCTACCTGTGACTGCTGTTTCAGTAAGCTAGTATAAAGCAGAGTGATGTGTCTACCTGTGACTGCTGTTTCAGTAAGCTAGTATAAAGCAGAGTGATGTGTCTTCCTGTGACTGCTGTTTCAGTGAGCTAGTATAAAGCAGAGTGATGTGTCTACCTGTGACTGCTGTTTCAGTGAGCTAGTATAAAGCAGAGTGATCTGTCTACCTGTGACTGCTGTTTTAGTGAGCTAGTATAAAGCAGAGTGATGTGTCTACCTGTGACTGCTGTTTCAGTGAGCTAGTATAAAGCAGAGTGATGTGTCTACCTGTGACTGCTGTTTCAGTAAGCTAGTATAAAACAGAGTGATGTGTCTACCTGTGACTGCTGTTTCAGTAAGCTAGTATAAAGCAGAGTGATGTGTCTACCTGTGACTGCTGTTTTAGTAAGCTAGTATAAAGCAGAGCGATGTGTCTACCTGTGACTGCTGTTTCAGTAAGCTAGTATAAAGCAGAGTGATGTGTCTACCTGTGACTGCTGTTTCAGTAAGCTAGTATAAAGCAGAGTGATGTGTCTTCCTGTGACTGCTGTTTCAGTGAGCTAGTATAAAGCAGAGTGATGTGTCTACCTGTGACTGCTGTTTCAGTAAGCTAGTATAAAGCAGAGCGATTTTTCTACCTGTGACTGCTGTTTCAGTGAGCTAGTATAAAGCAGAGCGATGTGTCTGTCTGTGACTGCTGTTTCAGTGAGCTAGTATAAAGGAGAGTGATGTGTCTACCTGTGACTGCTGTTTCAGTGATCTAGTATAAAGCAGAGTGATGTGTCTACCTGTGACTGCTGTTTCAGTAAGCTAGTATAAAGCAGAGCGATGTGTCTACCTGTGACTGCTGTTTCAGTGAGCTAGTATAAAGCAGAGTGATGTGTCTAACTGTGACTGCTGTTTCAGTAAGCTAGTATAAAGCAGAGTGATGTGTCTATCTGTGACTGCTGTTTCAGTGAGCTAGTATAAAGCAGAGTGATGTGTCTACCTGTGACTGCTGTTTCAGTAAGCTAGTATAAAACAGAGTGATGTGTCTACCTGTGACTGCTGTTTCAGTAAGCTAGTATAAAGCAGAGCGACGTGTCTACCTGTGACTGCTGTTTCAGTAAGCTAGTATAAAGCAGAGTGATGTGTCTACCTGTGACTGCTGTTTCAATGAGCTAGTATAAAGCAGAGAGATGTGTCTACCTGTGACTGCTGTTTCAGTGAGCTAGTATAAAACAGAGTGATGTGTCTACCTGTGACTGCTGTTTCAGTGAGCTAGTATAAAGCAGAGTGATGTGTCTACCTGTGACTGCTGTTTCAGTAAGCTAGTACAAAACAGAGTGATGTGTCTACCTGTGACTGCTGTTTCAGTGAGCTAGTATAAAGCAGAGAGATGTGTCTACCTGTGACTGCTGTTTCAATGAGCTAGTATAAAGCAGAGTGATGTGTCTACCTGTGACTGCTGTTTCAATGAGCTAGTATAAAGCAGAGAGATGTGTCTACCTGTGACTGCTGTTTCAATGGGCTAGTATAAAGCAGAGTGATGTGTCTACCTGTGACTGCTGTTTCAATGAACTAGTATAAAGCAGAGTGATGTGTCTACCTGTGACTGCTGTTTCAATGAGCTAGTATAAAGCAGAGTGATGTGTCTACCTGTGACTGCTGTTTCAGTGAGCTAGTATAAAGCAGAGTGATGTGTCTACCTGTGACTGCTGTTTCAGTGAGCTAGTATAAAGCAGAGTGATCTGTCTACCTGTGACTGCTGTTTTAGTGAGCTAGTATAAAGCAGAGTGATGTGTCTACCTGTGACTGCTGTTTCAGTAAGCTAGTATAAAACAGAGTGATGTGTCTACCTGTGACTGCTGTTTCAGTAAGCTAGTATAAAGCAGAGTGATGTGTCTACCTGTGACTGCTGTTTCAGTAAGCTAGTATAAAGCAGAGCGATGTGTCTACCTGTGACTGCTGTTTCAGTAAGCTAGTATAAAGCAGAGTGATGTGTCTACCTGTGACTGCTGTTTCAGTAAGCTAGTATAAAGCAGAGTGATGTGTCTTCCTGTGACTGCTGTTTCAGTGAGCTAGTATAAAGCAGAGTGATGTGTCTACCTGTGACTGCTGTTTCAGTAAGCTAGTATAAAGCAGAGCGATTTTTCTACCTGTGACTGCTGTTTCAGTGAGCTAGTATAAAGCAGAGCGATGTGTCTGTCTGTGACTGCTGTTTCAGTGAGCTAGTATAAAGGAGAGTGATGTGTCTACCTGTGACTGCTGTTTCAGTGATCTAGTATAAAGCAGAGTGATGTGTCTACCTGTGACTGCTGTTTCAGTAAGCTAGTATAAAGCAGAGCGATGTGTCTACCTGTGACTGCTGTTTCAGTGAGCTAGTATAAAGCAGAGTGATGTGTCTAACTGTGACTGCTGTTTCAGTAAGCTAGTATAAAGCAGAGTGATGTGTCTATCTGTGACTGCTGTTTCAGTGAGCTAGTATAAAGCAGAGTGATGTGTCTACCTGTGACTGCTGTTTCAGTAAGCTAGTATAAAGCAGAGTGATGTGTCTACCTGTGACTGCTGTTTCAGTAAGCTAGTATAAAGCAGAGCGATGTGTCTACCTGTGACTGCTGTTTCAGTGAGCTAGTATAAAGCAGAGTGATGTGTCTACCTGTGACTGCTGTTTCAGTAAGCTAGTATAAAGCAGAGCGACTTGTCTACCTGTGACTGCTGTTTCAATGAGCTAGTATAAAGCAGAGCGATGTGTCTGTCTGTGACTGCTGTTTCAGTGAGCTAGTATAAAGCAGAGTGATGTGTCTACCTGTGACTGCTGTTTCAGTAAGCTAGTATAAAGCAGAGTGATGTGTCTACCTGTGACTGCTGTTTCAGTGAGCTAGTATAAAGCAGAGTGATGTGTCTACCTGTGACTGCTGTTTCAGTGAGCTAGTATAAAGCAGACATCATGATCATCTCATCTAATGCACCTTGTTTTCAACATGATATAGTTAAACATTTCATTAAACAACAATCACTCTTTCAATCATTGACTAGACATAATTTATCTTAAACTAAGAACTATAGTTCTACCTTTTATCTTTTTGTCTGTCTGTACACATATCTGCTTTCAATTTACATACTTGTATGCAAAGAAAGTTATAGGAACTTCACAAATATTAATGAAAATTTGTTCAAGCATTCCTTGGTAAAAAAATGATGGATATTCTTTGTAAGTAAAATTTTGATTTTTTTTGTTCTTATTCTACCAAATGGTTAATCCTTGTTATGATGATAAGAGTTCAACTGATGCAAAAGAGGGGGTTAGGGTTATGGTGTTTAATGCCACTTTCAACAATATTTCAGTTGTATAGTGGTGGTCATTTTTATTGGTTGAGGAAACCAGAGTATCTGGAGAAAACCACCGACCTGTCGCAAGTCGTTGAGACAAAAGAGGTTGATGGTTGTATCATGACATTGACTATATGCTATAGTACTACAAAATGATTAAATTCTAAATTCTAAAAAATCTACCTGTAATAAGGTGATTAACATTTGATCGTTATAAATATGGTAAATTTACATTTCAGTATATCAACTCAGTAGACAGAAGAAGATTGAATGAGGTTTTATTAACAGGTATGTCAACACTATGACCTGCATTAGAAATGTCATCTTTAGAAGTAACCAGTAACCATTACTAGTAACAATTAAATTATCAGTTCTAAATCCTAGCAAAATTAAAAAGTAGCTAAATATCAAATGTGAAACAGTCTGGTCAGTTGAATCACTAGAATTAAACCTAATAAGATAATCTTAAAGTTTGTTTAAAGCAGTCAGTATTTAATAGACCTAATCTTAGTGCGGGTAGGGTTTTTTGGTTATTTTTACGGTACATGCCATTGCATTTTATATGACTGACTTCTTCTGTTTTTGTATATACACCTGTGCATTTTAAGGGGTTGTCGTGTCCAGTTGAGAACAAGTTCAAGAATATGAAAATTATACTGAAATCTACAAAAGTACCATAGTCTTTGACGTTCAAGAAGCATGGCGTTCTCCAAACATGGCCCCACTGTGGTCCACAAAGAGGTGCTTTTGGTTTTTTTACTTGACAACCCCTCCTTGAGCAGAGTTGACGAAAACTATTTTTTTCTGTCTGACATTGTGTCAGACAGGAACTGGGGTTCTATCTGACCCATGGCCTTTGTGTCTGTTCCACCATTTTTTTGTAATATTGTATATAACCTGTCAAATTTTGTTTTTTATACAGAACTGAATGCAAGATTACCTATAGTCATGATCATTAAACAGAGTTATTAATTTTATCCAACAGACTTTAACATCATCAGTAACACATGAAACAATTGACCGACTATTGAGAAAGATAGCCAACCATAAAATAATGATTGTGGAACCAAAACTGAAAAGAACTCTATTCAGAAGCCATTTCTACAACAACATTTCAAAACAAAATGCATTGGTGTAATAAGAGTGTATCAAAACTCTAATTAAATTTTATTCTTCTGCTGCATATTTTGAAATAAAGAAATAATTCATCTCTTCCGACTGTTCATATTCAAAATCCGATTCATCAGAATCCATATTATCATCATCTTTTGTAGACACTGTGATCATGACTGAAGCTGAAGTAGCTCATAATAAATCATTTTCATTCACAACAGCTTCCTGATCATTTACACTTGTTTCATTATTATCAGTAGACTCCTGAGCATTATCAGTTACAGTAGGTTCCTGAGTGTTATCAGTAGGTTCCTGAAACTACGAGCTAGGTGCAAGTTTTTTTCGTATTGGGAACGATCTTTCTTCTTTGGAATAGTGTCTTCTTCTGTAGACTGTTGACACCTTTTAACTCCTGGCCTTGAGCCCTTCGTAAATTGTATGGGCCAAGACGCAGCTATGTTATTTTAAATCATTCGGATCCATTCTGAGACTCTGTATTATTGACACGAAAAACACCGAGAATTATATCGACTGGTATTTATTGGAACGTCGTTGACAGATTCATATACGGGGAACCAGAAAGCATTTTTAGGAAGTTAAGTCCACTACAGTCATTTTAAGTTGCGGACAGGTTAATCATTCGTATCATCGGACCCAGGTGGCAAATTTTCGTGACGGACATTGGGACAGACACAGTTCATTAATTAATCGGACCGACCGTTATTCTGCCGGTCAGGTCCAACGGGTCTGACGATTTTCGCCAATTATGCTTGAGAGGACATCCGCTATCAGTACTCGACAGTACACAGTATATATACTAGAAAGTTAACATCATCATCTCAATCTTGAATATATTATTTTCTTGGATAACTTGAAGTAAGAATATTATTCGATCCCTTCCACTTCAACAAAATATAGTTTGACTACCAGTATTTCTGTGGGAAGGGCACTTGACTATATCTGTGGGAAGCGCACATTGTCAATTAATAGTTGTGCTTTATAGCTGCAGAAAAATATCCCGATGTTACCTGTTACTTTAACCACAAGCTGTTAAAATTTGACTTCCAGACTGGTGAAATGACATTTCTCACGTAAGTAGTCTGTAGAGAGTTTCTACATCATCTTATTATGTCAAAATTTGGTTTGAATTAAGATTCTAAATTTAACAGCAGTCATGAAATGTAAATGTAGACCATAATGTGTTATGAGATTATTCTAATTCATTCTAGGTATGCTATTATATAATAAAATGATGAGACATGAGATAGAATTTTGTTGTCAACATACAACACAGATTCTGTAGAACATCAGACGTTAACCCATTAAGTACACTTGATCTCCCATATTATTGTTTAATCTTGATCTTTATATTCCATGGACGTTGTTTTGTATTGTCATTCCAGATTGTGGCTATTTGTACTGTCCCTTCACATCAATTATGTGCCTGTCTATCAGAACAGTGGTTTTCTCCGGGTCCTCCAGTTTCCTCCGCCAATAAAACTGAACACCACGATATAACTGAAATATTGTTCAAAGTGGTTTTAAACACCATAAAACCAAACCAAATCAATTATGTGCCTTTTTATTTTATATTTTAGGAAGGAAGGTAAAGAGAAACAGACTAAAACAGACTTAATTATAGGAAATGACGGAGCTTTCTCTGCAGTTAGACGTCAAATGATGAAGACTGCATTATTTGATTATAATCAGGAATACATACCTCATGGCTACATGGAATTGACTATCCCTCCAACATTATCTAATGATGTAAGGATTTCCATTGACGTTTTATGATACATCAAGGTTTGGTTTGATTTAAAGTGTTCAACGCCACAATATTTCAGTTATATCATGGTGGTCAGTAAAACCACCGACCTGTCGCAAGTCACTGACAAACTTTATCACAAAATCTTGTATCAAGTACACATCGTCATGAACGGGGTTCGAACTCACAATTTTAGTGATGATAGACACTGATTGCACTGGTAGTTGTAAATCCAACTACCATGCGAACTCGAATATGACACATCAAAATTATATTTAAGTTTATTTTTGTCCAATGTACACTTTTTATCTTCATGTGATGCAATTTAAAAAAAATAATTCATGGATGCAATTATTTGTACTGAGTTTTTAGCATTGTTTGGTCTCTGTGACCCCTCTCATAGATAGTTGTGTTAAGATCTACCTATGATTATAAATCATCGCTAAGGTTTGAGATTTTGACACTAGCCTATGGAAGTGTATTTGATATAACCTCATATGATCAAGTTTTTTCGAAGGTTTGTTGTTCTCTTCAGGTACTAAGTTTCATCCTCCAGAAAAACTGAATTCCATGATAACTCAAATTAAAAATGCTTTAAACATCATAATCTGTGAAAAGTTTAAATTTTGTTATTGACATTTTATTGGAAATTGGCAAAAAAAAAAACTTTATTAAAATTTCTCGGGTATGTATATTTTTTGTATTTTGTATATTCAGTTAAATAATTGCAATGTCAAATTTGTATTACTTGGTTTTATTTTTATGAAATAAATACAATAAGTTGTTATGTAAAAAATAAGATGTTATTTGATCAGCATTATCCATGTGACAACTAAACTATATAGAGACTCAAAGAAAGGTCATATTACAATCTTTATTAGAAATAGTATTTATATTGCCTTTATGCATTTTACTTAATACTGGTATTAAATCTTTTTTTTTTAGTTTGCTATGGGTGTAAATTATTTACATATTTGGCCACGAAATGAATATATGCTGATTGCATTACCTAATTTGGATAAATCGTACACATGTACATTATTTATGCCATTTGAGGTGTTTAATAAACTAAAGACAGAAGAAGAAGTCATTCAGTTTTTCAGAGAAACATATCCAGACGCTACACTATTAATAGGAGAGTGAGTAATTTTCTTTCCTGATAATTTTTCATTAATTTCTCAGAGCATATTTAAACGGAGATGTTCATATTAGACTTTAACTTGTAATTTACTTTGATAGAGGGGTCGTCATGGTCATGATCGTATGGTAGTTGGAATTACAACTACCTATGCAATCAGTGCCTATCACCACTAAAGTTGTGAGTTTGAATGTCGCTCTGGCGAGGAGTACACAGAAAACATTATGTGATAAAGTTGTCTGGCTTTCGGCAGGTCTGTGGTTTTCTCCAGGTGCTCCCATTTCCTCTACCAATAAAACTGACTGCCACAATATAGCTGAAATATTGTTGAAAGCCCCTTTAAGCGGTGTTAAACACCACAACTCTAACCCTACTTTGATACAATTATCATTTATTTGTTATTGGCATGTTGAAGTTCACTTGGTATTTAGTTGGAAATTAAATTTTCAACAATTAAATGAAACTCTTAACTATGCCTATTATGAAAAACTTTTTGAAGAATCAAAGATATTAAGAATTATTTGTTGTGCTTTTTACAAAAATAGGTTGTAGCACATTTATTTAAACCTATTAATGAAGTTGTCATTTTCATTGCATATTTTAAAAATAGCAATTTCTATAAATGACCAGAAACTTCTACATTTTCAAATGTAATGAGCAGAAATATGAACAGGCAGATCATTTCCGTCAAATAAATGATGCCCTTTAACTTCTGTTTAACACTGTACTGTCACATAAAGGTGATATAACATAGAAGGGTATGAATATAGCAATTCAACCAACCAAACACAATACAAACCAGTCCACTGTCAAACCCCAAACTGATAAACACAAATGAAAATGAAAATATAGGTCCTTCCTATGTGCAGGCACAAAAATATGACTGTTAAATTGGTTAATCAGTTGGATCTCAAGTAACATAGAAATTGACAATAATTTACAGAATTTACATAATACTAAACAAAGTTATTGATGTCAATTAAAATTGAACTCCTTTTACACAACAATATTATATAAAAAAATCTTTGAATGTTAATTTTTTCATCAAATGTATCAAGAATCTTCATATTTGCAGAGAATTCTTAAAGAAAATATTCATGTCGAGTAAACCTCTTCCAATGGTTTCCATAAAGGTATGTTATCTTTCTCAGAATAAAATAAAACTTCCTGAAATAAATCTGTAAAATTTTAATACTTTTGATGCTTTACTCAAATGGCATCTGAAATAAAACAAAACATTCAACAAGATATAAAGATTGTCAGTGAGGAACAAAATATAATGTTATCTATGTTTGAAATAGTTGATAAATAGTGTACAGTGACAGTGAAACCTCTGTAACTCTAACCAGTCCTTTCTGTGAAACCTCTATAACTCTAACCAGTCCTTTCTGTGAAACCTCTGCAACTCTAACCAGTCCTTTCTGTGAAACCTCTATAACTATAACCAGTCCTTTCTGTGAAACCTCTGTAACTCTAACCAGTCCTTTCTGTGAAACCTCTGTAACTCTAACCAGTCCTTTCTGTGAAACCTCTGTAACTCTAACCAGTCCTTTCTGTGAAACCTCTGTAACTCTAACCAGTCCTTTCTATGAAACCTCTGTAACTCTAACCAGTCCTTTCTATGAAACCTCTGTAACTCTAACCAGTCCTTTCTATGAAACCTCTGTAACTCTAACCCTTTCTTTAGAACCTCTGTAACTTTAACCCTTTGTTTGGATAGATTGAAGTAAATATTTGGTGTATTCACTATTTACAGTAACTACATTGGTGGTGTAATGGTTAGAGTGCTCCCCTCAAGTGTGGTAGATCGTGGGTTCTATCCCCAGTCGAATCAAACCAAAGACTTTAAAATTGGTATTTGTTTCTTCTCTGCTAAGCATGCAACATTAAGGAGTAAGAGCAAAGACTGCTTGTCTACCCACTCTTGTTTCAGTATGCTAGCACTATTAAAATCCAACTAAGTGTGTTGTTCTAGTACAAAGCGGATAGCATCATCATCTCATCGAAGGTAACTTGTTCTCGCCATGATATACCTGAAAAATTGCTCATTTAATATTAAACAATAATTACTGTATTCACAGTACAGCAGTTCCTATCTTAGAAGGACACCCATTCTGTAATGGAAACATGGTCTTATTAAAAGGATAGCCTCTCTTTAGAGTCAATGTAGTAGTATTTTGCTATCATAATCTCAGTGCATCTGAAATCTGGCCAGAAAACAAGGGTGACCTTTAGTGATAGTGGCCTTATAAGTTATATGAGGGGTACTACTGGAGCTTTCACCTTTATTTTTCTGGAATACTTAGATATTTCAAAATACAATAATTGGTCACTTTGACAGGAGACTTGACTGTATATGTACTTATGATAAAGTATGTTGAATACAATGTACTCCTGATATAAAATAAATCATCTTTATATATTTTGTGATAATTATATAATAAAATATCTTTTTTCAGGAACTGTTAAATATCATAAATGTTATCATGTCACACCACACACCATGACAAAAATTGAACTTTTTATATATCAATTAGTGCTGTATAAAAAAAACTGTCATTAATGCTTTTGATTCCTGTTTTATAGTGTAGCCCATACCATGTCAACGATAAGCTGGTTATTATGGGAGATGCTGCTCATGCTATGGTACCATTTTATGGACAAGGGATGAATGCTGTATGTTTAGAGATAAATTTTTTTTAATAATTTCTTAAGCAAAACAGGAATTTTGTCCATAGGAATTTATTATATGAAGAAAAAAAATGAAGTGAAATGTTGATTTTGAATTTGAATTAACCATATACATGTACAAATATTAAAGGGAAATAAAAGTTATGTTTCACAGATAAAAAAGAACAATATTTAATAAATATTTGATACAAAGACAAATGTAGAGTACCTATAGTACAAATGTCAGATGAAATTTTGAAGAAAAGGGACGATACAGCTGAAAAATAATATTACAACGCAGTAACAAAGTAAAACAAAGCAAAATGTCAATAGCTGGGACAACTCAAAAGTCCTACCAAAATCAGGTGTTCCGTTAAAGTGATGGATCAAAAGTTGATTCTAAAATGTTTATTTATTTCAGGGATTTGAGGACTGTATTGTATTAAACAACATGCTTGACAAATATGGTGACAATTTTGGTGAGTTTATCTTTTATAAAGTATATGTAATGTAGTGTATTTATAACAGTTGATATGGTAACTTAGTTTCCAAATTCAGATAATATGGAAATATGTTTTGAGGGAAACTATTTTGATATACTTCCTGGGAAAAAAACATAATTATTCTCACCTATGTACTAAGTCAACAAAAAATATATTACAAATAAAACTTAACATTTGTTATTCTGTTATATAATTTGGTCCAAATAATTAGGGTTATTAAAAAAAAGTAGACTTAAAAAAAAATCATTTTTAAATTCAAAAGATTCAATATAAAATAATAAAAACTGATAATTAAATCAGCCCTAATCTGAAAGAAAATGAAAATATGAGTCCAATCAGATAAGTTATCGAAATGAAATGATGTGGATAAATTATGATGTACAATTCTATTAATTAGCAATAATGTATTTTCAATTCAACATGACACAGAGGAAGGGTTTGGAGTTGTTGTAGTTGCAGAGATTGTCAACAATTATAATAAATTTTGTGAGATGGAGTGTACAAGATGAGTGCTTACTGGCACATTAAACTCTGGTTTATAGCAAGTTCATTTCATAGCACATGAATTTTTAAAATTTCAGATTATGTTTTAGTTGGCATTTTGTATGTGTGATTTTGATTCTAACAATCGTGAATTTTCTTTAGAACTGGCTTTAAAGGCATACACAGAACACAGGATCCCTGATGCCAAAGCTATTTGTGAATTAGCCATGTACAATTATGTAGAGGTAAGTATATATTACAGAACTATCAATAGTACTACCTCATGGCTTTACAAACTTGAGGAACATTTAAATTATATGTACATATACTACAAACTTTAATTGTTTACACTGTCAATTTATCAGAAAAAAATATCTTGATAAGTGCATTGTTGCATGCTTTTGTTAGCTTTTGTTATATGTGGTAATGTCTGGTATATTAATGACGGTATTTGTAAAATTGTAAAATTTCTCTACTAATTTTTCATGAATTTTCTGATAACCCCTGATATCTATGAGAGTAAAAATACATATTTTACATTATAAGTTTAAAAAGTAGGGTTTTCAGCATTAGGATGGCAGGAATGACCATTTCCATCAGGTGCCCCTTTTCCCTACCGTTAGTATCATGTGAACCTGAAATTTTTATTGTGATTTGTCAAACCTGGTTTTTCAAGCCATCGTTAGCGTTAGATTGAGAGGAAAAAAAATCATTACCGTTATTTAGAGCAAAAATTTTCCATGAATAGTTTTACATGATGCCCTATTCCCATCATCTGCTAGGGGCCATCTGATAGTAGGAGGTATAAGCTATACTCATCACTGAAGACCTCACAGTGACTGAAGTGAAGAACAGCAATGAAAGTTTTTTCTCCTGAATTTTCTATTTATCTGAGTTTCAGATGGATTTACGTTCATGTTCACTTACATCCAATATCTTTCTTGTTAAAACAATCTATAAAAAGTAAATGTTTTGGTTCAGATATAATTTTATGTGTTGTCAGTCATGTTGAACTATGGAGTGAGTTATTTTAAAAGTGGACAAAAGTCTTAGAACAGTTCACTTCTCTCTATTATTCTTTGTATAAACACATTTTGCATAATGATAAAATGTCGACGTACAAAACCATATATTAAAAATTAAATTTTATGTTTTATGGTTATGACAAATATTTCCTTTTACAATTGTTGTAGAAATCTAGTCTTTTGATGACTAATTTAAATCAATTTATTTCAGATGAGAGAGTCTGTAAATTCAAAGATGTTCCTTCTTCGCAAAAAAATAGATAATTTACTGAATGTAATCTTTCCAAATTCCTGGATTCCTTTGTATACCATGGTAAGTAAAAAGTTGATATTGGTTATTTAACAAAGGGAATCTTATCAATGTCCTGGTTTGTCAAAAGTCGATACAATTAATTTACAAAATGTTGTGAGTTTCTTTGAATACCGTGGTAAGTCAATTATGATCTTAACATGATATACTGTATAAGTTTTTTTTTTCGTAGGTACCTAATTTTCGCTTTATTTGCGATAGTCATCGATCAGCGAAAAAAAGAATCCGCATAAATTTCCACCCTTTAGTACATAAGTTTATTTCTTTCTTAAATAATTGTATAAGATCTATCGTAGTATGACTGTATAGTGAATATTTAACAATTATATGGTCACCGTCATTCTTAAAATTGTTGAAATGACGCTTTTAAAATATCCAACATGGGGGGAATCTTTTCCGAAAAAAATGCATATGTTGACAATGATCATGAATGAACAACAAACAATGCCTTATTATTTAAAATAGCATACAAGCCATACAATCATAACTGAGATAATTTATTGTTAATCGGATTATACTTCACAGCTGGGAGCAATCAAACTTCCAGTTTTGACATAAAAATTGACAAATATATTTTATTACTTCTTTTTTTTTTTTTTTTCAATCATTAAAAGCTTGTGTAAACACAGCATGACAGTCTAATTATACATTAAGTAATTATGACACCTTTATAAAAAGTATACACACACTAAATCTTATCGACAACATTATTGATTATTTTACGCACAGTTAGATATAGTCACACTTTTATTTTTAGTTTATTTTCGTATCAACTGTAAACGTTTACTGGTTCAAAACACAACTGCACTAGAGAGTTTTAATTCTCTGAATAATTAAAAAGTATTATATGCATTTAATGATTTTGTGGAATAGTGCCCAAACAAGTAAAGAAATACGAAAATATTTGACAATGGTAAACATTTTCGTTAATAATACGCATCCCTCCTGCAAAATAAAAAATCTTGACAAAATCCTGTGCATTATGCATAAGAAATTACGATACTCAATTATTTCAAATCATTTCCTATTTTGAATTGTTGGTCAACCAATTCAGATAATGTAATTCTAATATAAGGGTCAATCCGCTAAAATTTGATTTTGGTTAAAACTCAGGATCGTGAAAATTAAGTACCGCTAAAAGAATTTCTACCAATTCGGAAGAAAATCATGAAATTTTACTCCTGCAAAAAAACTCGCTTATACAGTACATTTTTGTTCCTCTTTGTACATAGGCAAAGTAAAATAATGTTAAAAATACCATTGTTACCTTCTTACCGTTCCAATATGGTTTATCAAATTAACTAGCAACAGTTATGGAATAAAAGGTTTTGTTTAGATTTATTGGTGTTTAACACCACCTTCAACAATATTTCAGTTATACAGTAAAACCTGCTTTAGTGACCACCTGTATTAAGCAATAATTTGTATTATGTGACCTTAATTTTTATTTCCCTTCACAGTGCATTTCATATCAAGTAAACCTGTGTTAAGCACGACCACCTGTCTTATGTGACCATATTTCACTGTTTCCTTGGAAGGTCACATAAGACAGGTTTGACTGTACCATAGTGGTCAGTGTTATTGATGGAGGAAACACAGAGTTCCCAGAGAAAACCACTTACCTTGCCAAAATCACTGACAATCTGTATCACACAAGGTTATATTGAGTTTACCTTGCAAGAATATATTTCACTGGTCAAGTAGTGACAACCACTTTTTGTATATTAAGATGTTAATCCAACTACCATACTGTCATGGCAACAAATGTCCCAATGAAATAATACATACCCCACTAATTTACACATTCTATAATATCTATTGTAACATGAATGCAATCTTTTCCTTTGATCTTTTTATGGTTTATATACCAGAATGTAAGCAACAGCTAAGAACTATGAAATAATACAAGCAGATACGAGATATTGCACACTTTAAATCTGGGCTGTAGTTTTATTACTCTCAGAGAGCCATGCAATAATCAACAACCTAGATGTGATATTGCATGGCTTCATGTTACAAATCATTTGTACAATAGATTATTTAACCATCTAACTCCAAAAACAGATTAGAAGGATAGGATTTTTTGGTTATTTTATTTTTATTTGTTTGTTTTTGTTGTTTTTTTTATGTGTCAGAAATTCTAAAAGATTTTAATATTTATGGTAATATTTTTGACAGGTTGCATTTTCAAGAGAAAGATACCACCTTTGTATAGAGAAAAGAAAGTGGCAGGATAAGGTATAATACTTACCATATAAAGATTTATTAACATTTAAAGAATTCTATATTTACAGATATTTTCTCAGATAGAATTATGGGGGATAGATATATTGTTTTCTTCAATGTGTACCGGTAATCTTATTAAAATGAGATCTCTCACTTGCTCCCCTTGACTGATATATCGCAGTGTGTGATATCTGAAGAAACTCTATTACGGGTCCCATGCGAGTGACCATAGATGTTACTGACCAAAGAAAATGGTGATTGCGAGACTCTGAAAGTGTTACTAACTACTTTGCATTCTATGAGCAATCTGACTGGCAGAAAAAGAAAATAACCATATTTATCTTATCATTATATATTCATGGTCTATTGCAAAGGGGTTCCCTCAGATCTCACATGCCCGTGTTATACTACTAAAGGGAAGTAAGTGAGAGATCAGATTTTAATAAGATTAAACTCTTCCTACCTTTTAATTGACAACTCAAAATTAACATGTTTGCTTATTACCATAGGGTTACAACAGTTTGATAAGACCGTTTATGAAGTAGTTATTCACCTTTTTGCGATACAACATTATGTGATAAAGTTTGTCAGTGACCTGCGGCAGCTCAGTGGTTTTCTCCAGGTACTCCGGTTTCCTCTACCAATAATATTGATCGCCACGATAAAGCTTGAATATTGTTGAAAGTGGTGTTAAACACCATAACCACACTATTCACCTTTTTGTCTCAGAATATTTAATCAACAACATCTCCTACATTTTAAATAGGATTTCCTCAAAACTTGGCATGCCTGTGTATTACTATATACAGATGTGCATATTGTTCCCACAATTTGATCACACCATATTTGGATAAAATGAGTAACACTATTATGCATTTGCATATTAAATCATGACCTAATATATTATTTATGACTTTTTCAGATTATCAACAGGACACTACAGCTTGGAGGTTTAAGTTTGTTGGTTGGTGGTTTCCTTGTATTCAGACATCTAAATGAGACCACAGACTTTGTAAACATTACGAAAAACACTCTCAATTCCTTGTTAGAGACTTGTATGAGATAAACAGTTGAACACTCTCAACTTATTGTTGCTATATGGCTCTTTCTTCGGTCTACAGCACTTCTATTGCATGCTCATAAAAACACAGTTTTTTACAGGTACAATATTATTGAGGCTGGCAAAACTGTTGCAGATGTGTAGTTTATATCTTGAAGAAATAAAATAAATAATTTCATCTCGTTATCTTGCACAATTGTCCGAATTTACCGACATGAAAAGGGACACGTGAACGGTACTTATATGCACCGGATTAATTACACATGTTTTGTTTAAAAAAACCAGGTCATGCTTGAAAAGATTCTCAAATAAGGTTATAATAATCAAATCTCAGCTATCAAAAAGATAATTTTTCAATTATTTAAAGAATTACAAGATTGCAAAGTTGTTGACAATTTTAACGTGACGTCTGTCCATTACTTGCTGGATAAGATTTGTATTAATACCAATTATTTAGAAGTCATTTGCTTTCAAAAATTATCTCAGTCAACTCTGTTTTATTTATCTCGTTCACCTTCATCTATGAAATCTATTAACTGTCATTCGTTACTTCCCAAAACAACTTTGAAATGTTGATGGAAAGTTCTGTCCATTTTTAGGTGGTTACGTTAAGGCGAAATCCCCAGTGTTAAATTTGGTAACGATAAAAATAGGCACGTTAAAACGAGGTTCGAGTTTGCACATACGTCTCTTTATCTATTATATCCAGTTGATGGAATCCTCCAGTTCAGGGGATAACAGCTTGACAACGAGGAAGTTTGTCTGTCCAAATTGTTATGTTAAAAATCTAAGTTACGTTAATGTGAAAATAATCAAACAAAAACGATAGCGGACACCAGGTTTTAATTAATTTTAACGTTCTTACACATCATTCACTGTAAAAGAATATTGTGGACACTTGGATTACAAAAATATCGCAGTGTGATAAAAATGCAGACGATCATCAGTCGAGATAAGTTGTTTTGGACAGACATTGCTAAAAAAAATTATGTGACAAGGACAGACAGATTAAGTCAGAATATACAAATTTGAAAACCTGTAAATCAAATAAGTCGCCCTGTGACAATATTAAAGATTACTGAAGCATCTTCTACTAGCTAGGACAAAAATGATTAACTGACATTAAATCTGTTAATTACTTTGTCATATCATGTAACTGGACAGATATTTAATTTTATTTCCAGACAGTACATTCAAGGATGGTCCAGCTTAGACTGACTTAGCTTGCACAGAACTAGATAAAGACACTCATAGGGACAATTAAATAAAATTTAATTTAATTATTATACTAATAAAAATAAATTTAATTATTTTACTATTTTCAATATTGATATTTTTCGCACAGAAGGCATAGGGACTTTCTGTTGATTTTGAAAATGTTCACTCAGTATTCGGCCCCCAAATTAAGCCATTGTATGTTTTCTGGAGTTGAAATTTGATGTATGTGGATCTTTCTAAACTGCTGGAGGAACCTTTTTGGTCAGTTGAAGATGATATAAAACAAGGGCAACGCAAAGCGTGGCGTATCCCCTCGCCTAAAAATTAGACCCTGTGACCTTGACCTTTGACCTTGAAAATCAATAGGGTACCAGATTCTCTTATGGTCTAAGTATGTACCAAGTTTGGTCAAAATCCATTGAAGGATGTTGATTCTAGTGTTCACAAGGATGTTACACAGTAAAAATTTGACCTGGTGACATTGACCGTTGACCTATGACCTTGAAAATCAATAGAGTTCCAGACTCTCCTAAGGACTACATATGTACCAAGTTTGGTCAAAATCCATTGAAGGATGTTATGCGGTAAAAATTTGACCCTGTGACCTTGACCTTTGACCTTGAAAATCAATAGGGTTCCAGACTCTCGTAAGGACTAAGTATGTACCAGGTTTGGTCAAAATCCATTGAAGGATGTTGATTCTAGAGTGTTCACAAGGATGTTACGCAGTAAAAATTTGACCCGGTGGCATTGACCTTTGACCTATGACCTTGAAAATCAATAGGGTTCCAGATTCTCCTAAGGACTAAATATGTACCAAGTTTGGTCAAAATCCAATGAAGGATGTTGATTCTAGTGTTCACAAGGATGTTACACGGTAAAATATTTACCCAGTGACTTTGACCTATGACCTTGAAAATCAATAGGGTTCCAGACTCTCCTAAGGACTAAGTATGTACCAAATTTAGTCAAAATCCATTGAAGGATGTTGATTCTAGAGTGTTCACAAGGATGTTATGCGGTAAAAATTTGACCCTGTGACTTTGACCTATGACCTTAAAAATCAATAGGGTTCCAGATTCTCTTAAGGACTAAATATGTACCAAGTTTGGTCAAAATCCATTGAAGGATGTTGATCCTAGAGTGTTCACAAGGATTGTGAAGGACGGTAGCGTTACTATATCCCCTCGCAACTTCGTTGGCGAGGGGATAACAATCTTTATCATTCTGTTTGTATAAAGTTTTATTTTCCATCATGTCTGTCCATGTTACATGATAACGACTTGTAGTGCAGTGTGATTTTAACAACCTGATTATTCTTTATTCAGACTGTAAAGTGGTGTTATAAGCTATGTTATTCTGATACCAATCAGGGTCTTTCAAAATTTCAACAGATTGAAAGAGTCCTACCACTTAAATGGTGTTGTAGCAAAATTATATTTCATGGTAGATTTTTCTTGAAAATGTACAACTGGTTTCCGTCATTAAGGCCATCAAATTTTCTCTGTTTGATGAAATAAATAGCTTATAATGAATAATTGTAAGCTTGTGCTTGGTAATTGATGGTTATTAGTGGGTTTAAATATTCAAAAATCACAGAAATTATTAATTTGATCATGTCTGTCCATGTTACATGAAAATAGGAGGATTCCTTTGATGATACGGGGAAAAAAATCTGATACTCGTATTATCCTTGCACCTTTTTTTTCAGTTACAGTGAATATGTAGCTGTATAAAAATTATGAAATTTTCTAGTTTCAGTTCAGTTTTAAATTTTCACTGCATGTCCACACAAATGGTCCCTAGAGCAAATAATGACCCATATGTGTATGAGGTTATAATCTCATCTATTCATAGATTAAAATATTTATATGGGACATTGAAATTCATAGTCTTAATATTTTGTGAAGATATAATTTCATGTATTGGAAGTTAGTGATACACATGGTAATGCTTGTTTTGCACACCACTTTCCACAAGAATTGAAATAACCTGTCAATCTTCCAAAAAAAACCAACACTTTTCTACCTTAGAATGGGATATAAATAAACACAGGAAGTATTGACCAGTTATTCCCTTCAAGATTATGTATTTCAAGGGGTTGATATATAATAGTTCAACTCCATTTCATTCAATTGTATGTAATCAAGTTTGTTACTGAACATAAGGTGTAGGGTTTTCTACTGATACTCTGGTTTCCTCCACCAAGATATAAGTAAAATATTGTTGAAGTGGCATAACCACATAAACCACTCTTACTCCTTAATACTGCATGCTTGGTGGAGAAGCAGCAGATACTAATTTTATCGTCTTTTGTTTGACCTGAACATGGTTCAATATAATACCTCAATATTTTTGCAGTCTTATATAAACACAAAGTCAGTAACATGCTTTCGTGAGTTATTTACACAGTGTATTTTTAAAATCAATTTAATACCCAGTGGATGTTTACAATGAAAACTATTCAAGCCACATGTATACATCAATATATATCCAGTGAATGTTTGACATGAGACTTAAAAATATCCTGATATAAAGTATTTTTCTGTAACATTGTAGATGTACACTCCAATCATTCATAAACAACCTATGTTGTAATCAGGTTCTGTTCAGTCATGTGACATCCTTGGTCATGTGATCAGGATGTGATTTTACTCGTTGACCTCCCTTTAACTTGGCATCACTTCTTTTGATGGCTTTATGTACCATATTTTTTTCCTCTGTAATGATATAGAAGTTTTCTAAAAAATGGGTATTAAACATGAATTACAAGGAAGAGCTATAACATTTCTACCAAGATTTGTTTCAATTTGTTCAGTGACTTGTGAGAAAAAGATTGAAAAGTGAAAATGTAGTAACAGAATATAAAATCTTTTCCATTATCACATTTCTGTGATGTTTTGCATATTTTTATTGCATGTCAATTTGCAAATTCAATTTTAATATTTGACATAAAAGGAGAAACAAGATGTAAACTTACCTTTTGTTTTACAAAGTTTTAGAGATGATGCTAGCTGTTTTTGATGGTGTCTAATTAGAAATTTCTGACATGTTCTTATGGTACCTTTAAAAAAAGAGAAACAAAACTTATGTTTATTCTTTTTATAGATTTTCAATTAATTTGAATTACTTTCAATAATTGTATTTAACATCATGTACCATGGTGAGAACAAGTTATCAGTACTTTTGACGATGATGTGTGCATTGGATTTTCATAGTGCTAGACCACTGAAACAAATGTGTCACTCCACTCGGAAACATTATACTGACTCTGAGCCAACCAGTCTTGGCTCTTACTCCATAATGCTGCACACTTAGCACAGAAGCTTCAGACTTATCTGATATGGATTCAGGAAGCAGCACTTTATAAAATTGGTATCCACAATATTAAAAGATAGAAATCTGGTATATCATTGTTTTAGGTCATGATATTCAGGGACAGATCTTCCCATCAATCAGCTGTAGTCAATCACAATAATTAACAATATGTATTTAATGAGAACTAGAGGCTCAGCCCACTGAGCCTGTGTCGTTCACCTTTCATTCTGCTTTGAGGAAACTTAATACAGAACCTTTCATAGGTGCTTCCCACCAAGTTTCGGTTCATTTGGCTAAGCAGTTACAGAGAAGAAGATTTTTAGAAATCGACCAATCACAAATGCCTGTGGTGGCCATGTTTGTTAACGGATCGGAACTAAATTAGCAATCTTTATAGATGACCTTCCAAGGATGCTTCCTACCAAGTTTCGATTCATTTGGCCTAGCGGTTTTAGAGGAGACGATTTTTAAGAAATCAATCGATCAGAAACAAGAATTGCCTGTGGCGACCATGTTTGTTAACGGATCGGAACTAAATGAGCAATTATATAGAGGACCTGCCATAGATACTTCCTACCAAGTTTTGGTTCATTTGGCCCAGCGGTTTCAGAGGAGAAGATTTAAAAAAATCGGCCAATCAGAAACAAGAATTGCCTATGGCGGCCATGTTTGTTAACTGATCAGAACGAAATGAGCAATCTTTATAGTGGACCTTCCAATGATGCCTCCTACCAAGTTTTGATTCATTTGGCAAAGCGGTTTTAGAGGAGACGATTTTTTAGAAATCAACCAATCAAAAACAAGAATTGTCTGTGGTGGCCATGTTTGTTAACGGATCGGAACTAAATGAGAAATCTTGATAGAGGAACTTCCAAGGATGCTTCCTACCAAGTTTCGATTCATTTGGACAAGCGGTTTCAGAGGAGAAGAATTTTTAGAAATTAACCAATCAGAAACAAGAATTGCCTGTTGCAGCCATGTTTGTTAACGGATCGGGACAAAATGAGCAATCTTTACAGAGGACCTGCCATAGATGCTTCCTACCAAGTTTCGATTCATTTGGTCATACAGTTTCAGAGAAGAATTAAAAAAATCAGCCAATTAGAAACGAGAATTGCCTATGGCGGCCATGTTTGTTAATGGATCGGTACAAAATGAGCAATCTTTAGAGAGGACCTTCCATAGATGCTTCCTACCAAGTTTCATTTGGCCGAGGGGTTTCAGAGGAGAAGATTAAAATGTGAAAAGTTAACGGACAACAGATGCCAAGTGATGGCAAAAGCTCACAGTATAGCTTTGGCAAAGTGAGCTAAAAAAGATGTTAATTTTGATTATGGTAAGTTTAAAATAACTATAATATTTATATTAAACTTATTTAAAGATGAAAACAAGATTTAATCAGATATAATTAAATATACATCTGTAGAAGTTTTCCATCTAATTCTTTTTCCATGTCCATCAACAATGAAACACTATTTATGTCACTTTTAATGAAAAATTAAACTACCTTGGTATAGCTAAAGTTTAAACCTTGGAATACTATCAATGTGGAAATTTTTGCAAAGATAATTTCACTTTTAACAGGAATGCAAAGAATTTTTCTTCAAATAATTTTGGCAATACTGAGGTGCTTGTGGATAAACTGAATGATATTGAGTGTAAAACATTTATGATTACCTCCTATATGAAGTGTATGAACCATTATGTTATAATCCTTAATCTTGGTTGTAAAGGTCAAGGCTGACTGAACCATCAAATGACATCCTCGTTTAGCTCTTATTATAGAAATTCCAGTATTCAGGTTAAGATGCTTTACTAAAATAAAATGTAAAAGATGTATTAAACATTTCAAATACAATTATACCTTATGTTGGCAAAAACATGATGGTATGATGGGCTTATGGGAAGTATGCTGCAAGTAAAAGAGGAGAAAATAAATAGGATTTGAAAATTTTGCCTTGCTATCGGCCACCAATGATCACCCCTGACAAGATTAAAACTATAGAGGCTCACACGAGCCTAAATCGCTCACCTGTTAAATTATATTTATTGAACTATAACATATCTTAGCATCTGTTAACTGTTGATCTCCCAGGACTTGAACCCAATTGAACTGGGATCATTTTCAATTGCATTTGATTACATTCCTGTTTTTTCAGAAGATTTTTGATTTTTTTAAAATTCATGTTTGAAATTTACAGTTCCTAAGTAATGTACTTCATTAAAACTATAGTCAATCTCCCTCAATCATAGGTAACCTTAGCCAATTTTGGCTATCCTATTTAGGTCTATTAATAATAATGATAATAATAATACTTTATTTTATGTGGGTAAACTCAGTTAGCTACACTAATCTTCCCTTCTTTGGTTTACTTGCTCCTAAAGACTTAAATTATTTAGTTTTCCAATCTTATGACTGAGTATACCTGATGAAGGTCAATCTTATGACTGAATATACCTGATGAAGGTCAATCTTATGACTGAGTATACCTGATGAAGGTCAATCTTATGACTGAGTATACCTGATGAAGGTCAATCTTATGACTATGAGCATACCTGATGAAGGTCAATCTTATGACTGAGCGTACCTGATGAAGGTCAATCTTATGACTGAGCGTACCTGATGAAGGTCTATCTTATGACTATGAGCATACCTGATGAAGGTCAATCTTATGACTATGAGCGTACCTGATGAAGGTCAATCTTATGACTGAGCGTACCTGATGAAGGTCAATCTTATGACTGAGCGTACCTGATGAAGGTCAATCTTATGACAGAGCGTACCTGATGAAGGTCAATCTTATGACTATGAGCGTACCTGATGAAGGTCAATCTTATGACTGAGCGTACCTGATGAAGGTCAATCTTATGACTGAACGTACCTGATGAAGGTCAATCTTATGACTATGAGCGTACCTGATGAAGGTCAATCTTATGACTATGATTGACACATTTCTGAATAACCCTCATCAGGTACGCTCATAGTCATAAGTACCTGATGAAGGTCAATCTTATGACTATGAGCGTACCTGATGAAGGTCAATCTTATGACTATGAGCGTACCTGATGAGGGTTATTCAGAAATGTGTCTTGTGAACTAAATTAGATATATACGTTTTTTATTCCCATTGTCTATTAAACTTTGGATCCCAAGGGTTCAGAAACCATAGACCATGGGGTCCTTACTTGAATCTATATATTACAGTAATGGTTCATGCCATATTTGACATTTTCTGCATTGCAGTCTATATATCAATCTTTCGAACCCATGGTCTCGACTGCATTGCAGGTAGTCGCTTCCAATATAAAGGTACATACAGACGTGACGTGCCGTTCGAATGGGTAGACTTTTTTAGCTTTCTAAAATATGATTGGTTCATAACTTTTCCACTTCTATATATCATTAGGTTGGTTGGTTTTATGGTGTTTAACACCACTTTCAACACTATTTCAGTTATATTGTGGCGGTAAGTTTTGTTGGTGGAGAAAACCACCGATCTGTCACAAGTCACAGACAAACTTTATCACATAATGTTGTACACCTCGCCCTGATCGAGATTCAAACTCACAACATTAGTGGTGATAGGCACTGATTGCATAGGTAATTGTAAATCCAACTACATGTACTATCCGATCACGGCCACGACGGCCCTGTATATCATTAGGTGGAGATTTTTAATCTATGATATATATCATTAGGTGGAGATTTTTAATCTATGATATATATCATTAGGTGGAGATTTTTAAGCTATGATATATATCAATAGGTGGAGATTTTTAAGCTGTGATATATATCATTAGGTGGAGATTTTTAAGCTATGATATATATCATTAGGTGGCGATTTTTAAGCTATGATATATATCATTAGGTGGAGATTTTTAAACTATGATATATATCATTAGGTGGAGATTTTTAAGCTATGAAATATATCAATAGGTGGAGATTTTTAAGCTATGATATATATCAATAGGCCATATATCTACAAACCCAATGCAGCTACATACAATTTGAAGATATTTTGAATTCCATTTGTTTTAAGTCGAAGCTATTATTCTTCTGGTTTCAGAAGTGACGTCATTCATATATTTCACAATCTGCCATGTCTTAATACATTTACATACAAAATGATGGTATGAAGGCACTGGGTCTTACGACAAAATAGTTCTGCCATTTTTTAATAGTTTTCCCATACATGTAACAGTCCATGTTAAACTTTGGACCCTGAAGACTCAGACCCCATAGACTCTGGTACTAGACTGAACCATTTGATATGATATTAAATGCCAATTGCAACATTATTTTCATTACTGCCAAGGATGACATAACACTTTCCAAACCATAATTCTCTGCCAACAACAATTACACTAACCTGCCAAGGATGTCATGACACTTCCCATACCATAATCTCCATGGTATTTAGTTATTGCATTTTTCACACAATTCAGTAAATCATAAGATGTAAACTCCATCTTTAACCCTTTTGCATCATTATTATTTAATTCACACACTAAATATCTGAAAATAATTATTCATAAATTTTACAAAAAATATCTGAAAATAATTGACAACTTTCACAAAAAAAACATAACCAATATTTATCTGTAATTCTGAAGTTCAATAATTAACAGTACATGTATAGCATTTATATTTTACATCTACATGTTCTAGTTACTTTCAAAATTGATGGCAATCTGACATTTTATTCAGTAAAATATGGGTAGAATTATGTGTAGTGAGCATGTTTTGTTTTTTTAATTATTGTACTTCTAGGTATATGTTGTTCAAACTCCAGCTGACTGATAAACTTCTATCCATATGCATTTGTGATATATTAGTTTAACTCAATTTACTCTCATTTCGCTTTGTTATTTGCGTACCGGAAGTACTAAACATCTGGCCATTTTCTATTTTTGTTTTCTAGAGATCAAGACTGACCAATGAGTGTCCTTTGATATATATTTAATACGTGTCTCTGGTTTTGTTTCCATATAATTAAACAAGTTTTTGCCAAGTCCATGTCTTATTGTCCTCTCTGGTATAAATACGGCTAGTTTTAGCTACATCTTGACTTGGAAGCTGGCTTGTACGTCAAGCCACACTGCCAAATCCAAAAAGCAGCCGAGACGAGTCACAAACCTGTTAGCCGCATGTAAGACGGCAACCCAATTATTGACCTTCTATTAAGGTATAAAGGGGAAATTTCCCCATATTATTTTACGAATAGGAAAAATCTCAAATTAAGCTTTGTGCACTTTATTTTTTATTTTGCTTTATATATATTTGTCATAGAACAATTACCTTTTTTATTTTTCTCAATTATTTATTCAGTAGTTGAATAATAAAATGTTAAAGCAATAAGCTTAATTCAATGTTTATTATATATTTTACCACAAGTCAATGTATCTTGAAATAACCTGAAAAATTAAAGTGAAGTACATAAAGTACACAATAATTCACTCTTACATATGCAATTGCCAATTGGTGGTCATTTTTCAAATTGCAGTTAGTTTTCAGGAATTTGTGGTTTTTTAGTTATTTGGTAAATATTTGTAGTATTACTGAATTGGCAGTAATATGTCCAGTTATTCAGTAAATATGTTTTTGGTACAGATTTGGTGGTCATCTCTCATGGTTTTAGTGAATTATCATTGTGGGATTACTATCAGGTTTCACCAGTTACCTTGAGAGTCCAATATGATGTGGCTCTTTTAATTAATGAAAAATAGAATTATGAAACTACATGCAGTCATTACGGGTAATTCCATACACTGTCTCATTCAGCGAACTACTACATGTATGAATAACATAGATATGCACCGAATTGGGTGGTGCATAAAATGACCCTCCAACATTATTATTTGTTTCTTATAATGAAGAAAGGGTAGACATATAGGTGGCATTGTGATTAAGGTTGTTGACCATGGATGTGAATTCCAGGAACCAAAAACTTTACTCACAGACCTTTTGACTGTAGGGCTCCATGCGAGGCATCTTCTGTCAGCTCTTCTACATGTTTAGTCAATTTTACCCAGAATAGTTGAGGATGAATTTTAAAATGTAATTAAATGACAATGAACTATACATTTTAGGCTATTTTATGCCTTTTGGTTTAATCATGGTAAGTTATTAAACTAACTGAAAATGGCATTATTTGGACAAGGTGGTATACCTGTTTTTGAATCTAACCATGTTTCTCAAGAAATAAATAAATATTCAAATTATCTCCCCCTGGTTAAAATTATAAAATAATGTTCAATTGACCCGAACTTTATTTTTCATTTCATCAGTTTAATACGTCCAATTAAAATATTTATTTTTTGTTCATTTCTGGGACAAACAGAATTAAAATTGGTTGATATCTTGTGGTGAAACTGTTAAATCACAACAAATAATTATATATCATTTTGGAGGGCCATAAGTTTGCGGCCTTTAATTTGGATAGACCAATATGGCTGCGCCCATGAACGTCAACGTTGAAAATTTCTTCTGAATTTTAACCTCCAAAAGACACAATTCAGTTCGCTGAAAATACTATGAGACTGTCTATAATTATGTGTCATGTATCTTAATGAAACGTGTGGTGAATTCTTAATCCTTAAAGCTTAATTTGAATGTATCCATATGTTTGTCACGTAGACGAAGAGGCTCAAGAGCCGACAGACGTTGCGTAATCCGGATATAAAGGAATTCAAACGATAAACCTGTCAATCATTACATGACGTAACTGACATGGCACTTTTAATCAGAAGTTTTATTGTTTTTAAGCATAAATTGGCGCCTGCAATTATCAGATCTCGTGGAACTTCTACCTTATGCCGACACATGACAAGATCAAAATGGGATAAACAAAAACTATTTCATACGTCAAAGAGATTTCAGACTTCAGAAGTAAAAAACAGTAAATCAAACAAATCTGTCAACAAAGCAACATCAGAATTCAGACGTTTATTTTCTCTTGCTAAACCAGAGAGATGGAAGTTGGGAGGCAAGTTTTGTGCTTTCATAATTAACTTTACCTGATATAACTTTGGAGTACCAATTATTGCAAAATTACATGTCATACGCGAACACATAGGAAGTTTTGGATAAAGTTTGAAGAAGACAACAAAAAATGTTTGCTTTACATATTCCAAAGACATCAAATAAAATCTCATTAGAACCCATAACTACATGTATATGGTTGTTGCTTTCGCTTTTGATCGGCACTAGTTTTTGATCTTTGCATACCAAACATTCTTGTGTAGCGTGTGCACTACACTTCCGCTAATTTGCATATGGTTGCAAACAAAGATGACGCAAGAAATCTTTTGACCAGCTTACATAGGACACAATGCGAATAAAGCAGATAAGACACTTTATTCTTTCTTGTACTAAAATGTTGCCATTTTTTCTAGTTCCCAAAAAAGTCCAAGTTTAAAACCCTCTTCAGACACGTACCCTTACCCCTTTTTAATATCCGTCCTTGTCGTCTGCAATATTGATCTTCCATTGAAACCGTGAAGTCATGTGATCAGACTGGCCAATGGCATTATGTCTATTTTAAGTGAGGGTCTAAAGGAGTGGGTCCTTATATTAGAAAATGTAAATCGTTGCTATTTTTAAAATGGTAATACATAACAAGCAAACAAAATGAATAAATAAATACTATAGACAATGTGGGCTAAATGTCCTTGTGATATATTTAGAAAATATGTAGTAAATAGTAATATGTAAAAAGTCGCAACAAAATGAAGAAAAAAACATTAAAACGTCTCCTCGTGGTCCTCAACAGTTTGAACACACACCATTCAGAAATACACTGTAAATAATAAAACAAAAACAAAGAAAAAAATGTATAGTTATACTACAAATTGGTTAAATGTGGAAGTAAACCGAAATTATGCACACAGATGCTCCTTTAGAACCTCAACCTTATCAAATTTGGAACTCCTTTGGGGTGATCGAAAACACATGTCGGACATATTTTGACATCAATCACGAGGTCAGTGAACTTTAAACAAAATAAATAAACATGTGTTCGAAACTGCATTTCAAGCATAAAAATTAATTTATAAGATATCAAAGTAAAGGCTCGAAAAGGTCAATTAAAATTATTTATTCTATGGAATGTCTCAAAACAGATTTTGATGTTAGGTGATCGGAAACCAGTGCCGCCACCATATGTAAAGAACAAGGAGGGTCACATGGACATCAAATCTAAAAATAGAAAATGGACACCTGAGAACCATTCCAAAACATCTTTTTCAAATATTATCAGTAAATTAACGCATGTACATTTATCCTGAATACACAAGTCCTTATGTTTGATTCATGGTTTCTATATCTTATTATTATCATTTTCTTCAATACAGGCCTCCCTGCATTTTTGACTCATTTGAAAGGATATGGGTATACCAAAGATTGCTGAGCAATTGTGATGCCTGAAGTTTTTGTTTTAAGACCTTTTCTTTTAAATTTACTGCTGATTTAAAGCTAATATTCCACATCTAATAATGGCCATAATTGGTACTGTTCTCTCCTGATTGAGTGCTAAAAATCACTATCTACAATGAGTTTCAACAATATTTCAGTTATATTGTGGTGATGAGTTTTATTGGTGAAAGAACCCTGACTACCCGCTAACTTGAATAATTGTTGGCTTACTGTTTACAGACTCACAATCCTTTAGTGAAAATTATTATATTGACATTTTTAGTGGAGATTTTTTAAGGTGTTACATTTTCTGTCCTAATATAGATGATCATTAAAACAATGTTGTGTTCATATTTTACCTCTGCAATTTTATTACCAATACAATATATAAATTGTTTTACAGGTGCAGTTGTACTCTTATTGATATCAAGTGGTGTTTCCATGGCAGTTCCATTTTGTATAGGAAAAGTAATAGATATAATTTATACTTCATCAAAGGAGGGACATATGAAGGAGAGACTTACTGTATTTTGTCGAATTATGATTGGTGTATTTGTGATTGGTGCTTTAGCTAATTTTGGAAGAGTTTACCTTATGCAGATTTCAGGTACTAGTATGACAAGATGACAGAGTGAGTAAGTGATTGTTGTTATATGCCAACTTAGCAATTTTTCAGCCATATAATGGTGAGAACGAGTTAATTTTCAGAGGTAGTCTTCCTAAGAATCTTGTAGGTGGTAAAATAAGGTCATAGATCTTTTATTTATATCTAAATTTAAAAGTTATTTTCAAAAATTCATAGGGTGCTGCTATGACAACTATGATATGCTAGTTGGATTTACATAAACTGCCATGCATGTGTCGACATATACATATACAGGTACTTGATACAATTTTATGTGATCGGATAGGTGGTTTTGTCAGGTATCCTACTACTAGCATAACTAAAATATGGTTGAAAATGGAATTAAGTACCCATAATTCTTATTATAGTTGAAAATTCACGATTAATCATAAAAGAATAATAAAAAGGAGGAGATAACTCATATTTAAAAATATGATTCATTTCATAATTACTTGATCACTATTATGCTGTCATGGCCCATTAAATTAATTGGAGTTGAGAATATGCTCATTATATTATAGTGTTTAATCACCCCCTAAAAAACCCTCTTGCACATTTTTTGTCTCGATAGTTCTAAACTACCAAAAGCAATTTAAAATCAGCTACCAATCAATGTAAGATAATGACCCTCTCATATATAATATATTCTATACACCTCTTTATTCATTCTTCATGCATGTAACACTATCAAACTACCATTTATAAGTACCTGTACTAATTCTTGTTTTAATTACTAGACAAAATGTGGTGAAGATTAAAATATATCCCATAACAGAAGTTTAAAGTAACTACACTGTAATTACATTCTAATATATATACATTTTTGTATGTGTCAATTAGGAAGGAAAGTTATGTTCTTAGTTTTACAACCAATATTAAATTTATTTTTGATGTCATTTTTTTTTACAGGTAGCAACATAGTAAAACGATTAAGAGAGAAATTGTTTTCATCAGTAATGCGACAAGAAATGGGGTTCTTTGATAAGACTAGAACAGGTGAATTAGTGAACAGATTATCAGCTGATACAACATTAGTAGGGCAATCTGTTAGTGTTAATGTCTCAGATGGACTTCGCTCAGTGGCTCAGGCAATCGGGGGAGTTGGAATGATGGTAAGTCACAAATGTATGAACTATGGCTAAGATAATTTTGGGAGTTTAGATTTCTATGTGTTGTTGCTGTTATTTTATCTAAAATATAGGTTAATAGTAAGACAAATTTCTTTTAAATTTCATTTCTTTCAAAACTTTTGGTTAGTTATCCAAAAGTAGTTATGAATCCTGAAATGTCTTGGAACAAATACATTTGTTTTCTGAAAAAAGACTCAGAGCTTTAACTGAAAATTTTAAGATATTCAGATGTATGATTCTCATAGCTGCTGGAAAATAGACATATGATTGTCATTACCTTTGGAAAATAAACATATGATTGTCATTTCCTTTGGAAAATAAACATGATAATTTTACCAGCGGAGTTTCATTGGCTGATCATGAGTTCATCTAGACATGACATCAAATCGTGTTCTGTTATAACAGTTGATTTTAATGGAAATCTTTATTCTGTTCTTAATACATATCTACAAGTATAGTTACTGTTAGTTTAAATATAATTCGTGTAACGGTAAGTGTGCTTGCCTAGAGTGTGGTATTCAAACCAAAGAATATGAAATTGGTAATTGTTGCTTCTTTGCTAGACACACAGTAATAAAGAGTAATGAGTAAGAACAAAGACTGATTGACACTAATATGTCTGAGTGGAGTGACATGTTCATCTGTGGACTTTAATTTTACGTGAAAGCACTATGAAAATCTAACTCAACATGTTGGTTTATAGTTCAAAACAGATATCATGAATTGATTATCTCATCAGAATTAACATGTTCTTGTCATGATAAAGCCTAACAAATTATGTTGTTCATAAATTTACAACTTTACTATCTCTACAAGAATATTCTGTATGTGTTAGTAAGAATGTTATGTTGTTTTTATATGATTCTAATACAAGAAACAATTAATTTTAAATTTCTTCTATTATTAAACATACTAGTATATTTTTAGGTGTATGTTTCACCCAAACTGACAGCTATAGCTTTGGCCATTGTACCTCCTATAGCTATCATGTCCAGAATATATGGCAAATATCTACGTAATATCACAAAAGATGTTCAAGATTCTCTAGCTGGTGCAACACAGGTATAAATAGCTTAATTAGAGTGGCTGAAGTGGGATGCCATTGTATTACATAATGTACTCTCATCTGCATTATTTTGTCTGACTATTCATTAACATATACATTTGTACCTGTTATGACATTTGCTATCAGGTCACATCAGGCAACCTTACATTTACATTTCAAACCTCTCTACTCTATTCAAAAACTCTATATGTTTGAATGCCTCAAGAGTTGATATGCCTGTTGGTGATTGCTCTTATGAACTGTGACCTCTATCATTATCTGATGCTGATTATCATTTAATGTTAGAAGATTACCAGATTAAACAAAATCACAGACTATATAAGTCACTTTAGAATAATACAAAATTTATTACAAGTTTGTATGCAGTACATGTTGCCATGAGTATGAGTCAAACTCATAGGAGTCATACTGGTATTTCTATATATCAAGATACTGCAGCTTGTGAAATTAGCAAAGAAATTTAGTTGAAATAGCGTGTGAATTCTACAATATAATGATTGGCTTTAATTCACTGCTTCAATATTTAACAATGATTACAAAAGATAACAAAATATGGTTGATCACTTTCAACCACATGAACACTGCACCACCTTTATATGTTATATATGGGCTGTTTAAAAAAAATGGCTCCAACATGTGAAAAAAATGTCCAAATTAAACTCACTCCTAAAAACTTTCTACTGATAATTTTCAATGTTGTATACATTGAAGTAAATGAAACAAGAAAGAAACTATGAACAGATAAGCAATAAATTTTTAAGAACCTATTATTGAACACAAATTGGCATAAAAAACATGTAAAACACATACTTATTCTATATCAGTTAAACAATCTTTAGTCTCAATTATTTTGTATAATGGTTTCTCAAACAATGCAACTGATATAAATGACTTTTTGCGCAAAATATTGGGTTATTGGTAGTTGTAGTTTTTCTTAAAAGCTATTTTTTATGAAAAATTCTCAATCTTTTTGTCCAATCTACCTGATAAAGTTTTTATTATCAAAATAATAATGACTATTTTTACTTAAGACAGCAAAATTTTCAAACTTTAAAGATAAGTAACTATTTGTAAAAAAAAATAACATTGATTCTTTGAACGATCGCAAAATAATAGGTTGTAGAAAAAACATTTTGTCTATTTTTGTTGCACTCCTGACATTTTATATATTTATAATAAAGAAAAAAAAGAAGAAAATATCACATTTTAAAATGCCAACATTGAACAGTGATGTTACTGTTAACTCAAACAATAATTTTTACCTGTTTTCAATGACATATTTGTACAGAAATGACAGTATTTGGAAATTTGTAACAATTTTTTGCCATACCATTTCTTTAATACCCAGTTTTAGCAGCAATATTTTTAATTATGTATATTTGAAAATTTGTATTATACCACTCTAATATATTAGATAAATCATAAAGAAATAATTAGAATATTTTTATAGGCTAGAAAAGGCAATTTATTATAAATTATCATTATTTTATCAATGGTACTATTTTATCAGGATATGTTGCACTCCTGACATTATATTGCCATCAAGAAAAAGAAGAGTTATTAACTTAAAAACAATTCACAGGGAAAAAAATCAGTTGGTGTTCTTTCAAGCATTAGTTTTACCAAGTTTTTATGATAATTGTTTCTTAAAGTAATATTTTTCTAGTTATTTGTAACTTGTTTACAGCCATACTTCTCGAAAATTCCAGCTTATTTTTGAAATATACTATACAAAAACATTTAAAACATGTATTAATCTAAATTAATATTGAAAATAGATGTTTAATGTACAATTACAAGTATTTTTTGGATACTTAGAAAATTGATTATATCAAATTTCAATGATTTTTAAATATTTATGTCAGGAGTGCAACATTTACATGGTCAACCATAAATTATCTATAAGAAAATACATATAAAATGCATTTATCATAAACTTTATCAAGTCAATTAATCTCCAATAGCTAATGAACCTAGAAAACATGTTCCCTTGTCAGAGAATGTCTCTAGTATTAATACCTAATAAATATTAAAGCATGAGACCATTTAAAATGAACAAAAATGCTTTATTACATAAAATTAAAAGCACATAAAATGCTATTGGCACTTTTAATTTTTTCAAACATTATTCTAAACTTGACAGAATCTCATTTTATTTGTATTATACCACTCTAATATATTAGAAAAATCATAAAGAAATAATTATAATATTTTTATAGGCTAGAAAAGGCAATTTATTATAAATTATCATTATTTTATCAGGATATGTTGTATTCCTGACATTATATTGCCATCAAGAAAAAGAAGAGTTATTAACTTAAAAACAATTCACATGGGAAAAAATCAGTTGGTGTTCTTTCAAGCATTAGTTTTACCAAGTTTTAATGATAATTGTTTCTTAAAGTAACATTTTTCTAGTTATTTGTAACTTGCTTACAACCATACTTCTCGAAAATTCCAACTTATTTTTTAAATATACTATACAAAAACATTTAAAACATTGTTTAATGTACAATTACAAGTATTTTTTGGATACTTAGAAAATTGATTATATCAAATTTCAATGATTTTTAAATATTTATGTCAGGAGTGCAACATTTACATGGTCGACCATAAATTATCTTTAAGAAAATAGATAAATGCATTAATCATAAACTTTATCAAGTCAATTAATCTCCAATAGCTAATGAACCTAGAAAACATGTTCCCTTGTCAGAGAATGTCTCTAGTATTAATACCTAATAGATATTAAACCATGAGACCATTTAAAATGAACAAAAATGCTTTATTACATAAAATTAAAAGCACATAAAATGCTATTGGCACTTAATTTTTTCAACCATTATTCTAAACTTGACAGAATCTCATTTTATTTAAATCATCCATATAAAAAGCTATAAATTAGACTGTGTAGAAGATCACTACTAGTTGCACTCCTGACATGAGTCAAATGCTTTTCTGTGAGAGATATTTTATGTATCTCAAACAGGTAAATGGGTTTTATCTGTTCTCTTGGTCAGTCTCTGTTGAAATTGAAAGACAAATGTGATATTAATTACATTCAAAAGAAAATATGTCTAAGAAAATATCAAATGTTGCACTCCTGACATTTGAGGGTGCTGCCTTTAATGTGACATTCTTGGCCTTACTACTGATTTTAGTGTATCCTTTAACTATGGTTTTGAAGCAGTAATGATGTATTAAGATTTATTTATACCCCATATCTTTGAAAAACTAAAAGACAACATTTCTACAATGTAGTTTAGGAAAACTTGCATAAATGTTTGTCAACATATCAAAGTTTGTGATGAAATAGATTTTGATAACATATTGTTTGATTTAGCACTGTGGTAGGTTGTTGAAAATTAAGGATTTTTTAAAGTGTCACAAAAAAGGGTTGCACTCCTGACAATTTTGACATGTTTTTTGGACATATTTTTTTGTTATTCTAGATATCTTAAAGATTTTTTGCAGTAACAAACATCAAATCATTACAGATCTTTTGAACTATTTAGATCCAATAAAATCATAAAAATGAGTAAATTAGACAGCTATAGCAGTAGGAGCCATTATTTTTAAACTGCCCATATAAGATTTATACCACTAGTCCACTGTATCTCCCTACATGTTATTGTTGAAAATTTTAGGTGGCAGAAGAAAGAATCAGCAATATTAGAACTGTGAGAGCTTTTGGTCAAGAGAAAACAGAAATAGACAGATATAACTCTGGAATTACCCATGTTCTAAAGTTATCTTATAAAGAGGCACTTGCAAGGGGAATTTTCTGGGGTTCTGTAAGTATTTCTCATTTATAGAATATTAGCATTGTACAAGAAAAACAACAGCAAGAAATTGATAAGTGTTTGAGAGTTTAAAATTTATAAAAATGGTCACCATTACCAAGAAAACATAAAAGGGGGAGTTTTAATGTTTTTTTATATCCAAGCTTCATGAAGCTTCACTGAAAGATCCCCTATGATGTAAACAAGTTCTTCAGAGTTTGAAAATTTTAAGAAATTGGCCACTGTTGCCTTGGAAACAAAAAAGGTGAGTTTTGAAATGTTTCAAAGCTAATCTCCTACTCATTCATTTTTGTAACAGTTAAATGTTACCGTTTTCTATATTTACTAGGTTTTTTTTTTATTACAGACAGGGTTGTCAGGTAACATTGTGGTGCTATCGGTATTTTATTATGGTGGAATGATGATGACAGAATCTCAGTTGTCTGTGGGTGATCTTTCTGCATTTATGTTGTATGCTGCATATATAGGTGTATCTATTGGAGGTAATTTTAGAGCCTGACAGATACAGTGTGTGAATCTTATGATTAACACATGTCTTAGCCTGACAGATACAGTGTGTGAATCTTATGATTAACACCAGTCTTCATCCTGACAGATACAATGTGTGAATCTTATGATTAACACCTGTCTTCAGACTGACAGATACAGTGTGTGAATCTTATGATTAACACATGTCTTCAGCCTGACAGATACAATGTGTGAATCTTATGATTAACACCAGTCTTCATCCTGACAGATACAATGTGTGAATCTTATGATTAACACTGGTCTTCATCCTGACAGATACAGTGTGTGAATCTTATGATTAACACCAATCTTCAGTCTGACAGATACAATGTGTGAATCTTATGATTAACACCTGTCTTCAGACTGACAGATACAATGTGTGAATCTTATGATTGACACCAGTCTTCAGCCTGACAGATACAATGTGTGACTCTTATGATTAGCACCAGTCTTCAGTCTGATGGATACTGTGTGTGAATCTTATGATTAACACCCGTCTTTAGTCTGATAGATACAATGTGTGAATCTTATGATTAACACCTGTCTTCAGCCTGACAGATACAATGTGTGAATCTTATGATTAACACCTGTCTTTAGACTGACACATACAATGTGTGAATCTTATGATTAACACATGTCTTCAGCCTGACATACAATGTGTGAATCTTATGATTAACACCAGTCTTCAGTCTGACAGATACAGTGTGTGAATCTTATGATTAACACCTGTCTTCAGCCTGACAGATACAGTGTGTGAATCTTATGATTAACACCTGTCTTCAGTCTGACAGATACAAGGTGTGAATATTAGCACTAATATCTATTTTCAACTGATATATATCATGTGTAAATCTATCAATTAATGACAATCATAATGAGAGTAATGCTATATATATCTTCTGGTGTATGTCATTAGGTGTGTACACTAATTAATCTTAAGCTTGTTATCAGAAAATTATTTGATCAATCAGATAGATTTTATATATCTATGATAATCAGTACTGGTTATTAAGATTTTAAACCAGTGGTGTACATTGTATGAATGTATACAATATACAACTGTTATTAATACTGCCTCAGTAGTTTAATGGTTAGCAGTGTGGTAGATCATGGGTTCAATCACTGGTGGGGTGAAACCAAAGACTATAAAATGAGCATTTGAGGCTTCTTTGCAAAGGATGTAGCAATATTTAAAGAAGTAAGAGCAAATACTGGTTGGCTTGGAATCAGGTTAATGTATTTGGATGGAGCGACATGTCTACCTTGGACTGTTGTTTCAGTGAGCTAGCACTACAAAAATTCAATTAAGCGGACATTATCATAATATCATCAAAAATAACTTGTTCTCGCCAGATAAAGCTGAGAAATTGCTGAATAATGATTCACTAATTCACTTTCACAACTGTTTATGGTATTGACTCAATATGTCATTCAGGATCATTATAGTAGTCTGGTAGTAGTAGGCTACATACTTCATTTGATTAATTTACATATTAGAGTTGATCAATCTATCAACACATTTATTGACAGGTATGACATCATTTTACTCTGAGATGATGAAAGGTCTGGGTGCTAGTACAAGATTATGGTATCTGACAGACAGACAACCATCTATTCCAGTTGATGGTAGGTTTTGTTTGTGTACAAAATGTGGAGATCATTGGATTCAGTTTCCTATGTTACATATTTTTTTCTTCAAAATTGTGTCACAAAAGTTTATATGCACAACACATCCTACATTTTAAAAGGGAATTCCTTACAACATTGCAAGCTTGCTTTTTACCATTTGGAGAATCACATATAATCATAGCATTTTAATCAGACCATTTTTGAAAGAGTTATGACCCTTTTTTACTTAGAATATTAGTTCAAAATGAGACATTGGAGGAGTGTGGGGTTAACAATGTAATCATTAAAGTAGTGATTCCAATAGATAATATGGTTGGACTTGATCGTCTAAGTGACACAATAACATAGAAAGACTATTATAGGTTATGGGTGTGTATCTCCACATTCAAATATTTTAGTTATATCGAAGAAATCAGATTTGTTAGTGGAGAAAATAGAATTATGTAGAGAACTCCATAGACCTGCCACAGACCACTGGCAAATATTTTCACATACAGTTGTATTGAGTAAAACAGGTGGAAAGCAAGCTCACAACTTTAGTGGTGATAAGACCACTAAGAGACACAGACTTGTAAGGGATAGGTTATTGGTGTTTAACACCACTTTCAACAATATTTCTGTTATGTTATGGCAGTACAACTTGCCCATTGCTTGCTGAAGTTGAGTTAAACAGAACTACACTCTTTTATATATATAGAAATAATTGGTTTTTTTTAATTGAAATATTTTTCAGAACACTATTTTGTGATTCATATGACTTTTAACATAAATCATTGTAGGACAGTGGACTTACACCAAGCTCTGTGACTGGTAACATCAATTTTACATTGTTTTTCAGGAGGACTTACACCAAGCTCTGTGACTGGTAACATTAATTTTACATTGTTTTTCAGGAGGACTTACACCAACCTCTGTGACTGGTAACATTAATTATACGCCCGTCTCAAGACGGGCCGTATTATGAGATTGGGTATGGCGGGCGGCGACACAGGTTTCTGCACGATAACTTTAGTTCTGTATATTGGATCGTTACCAAACTTGGCCACATGATTCCCCTGTGGAAGGGGAAGAACCCTATTTATTTTGGGGTCATTAGGTCAAAGGTCACCGTTACTATAAATATAATTTCTGACAACAGGGTCGTTTCCACATTCTAACTTTAGTTCTGTATATCGGATCTTTACCAAACTTGGCCACATGATTCCCCTGTGGAAGGGGAAGAACCCTATTTATTTTGGGGTCATTACCATTATACCGTTTGATAATTTATATAGACGGGCGTATTTTGTGATGCACACATTTCTTGTTTACCATTGTTTTTCAGGAGGACTTACACCAAGCTCTGTGACTGGTAACATTAATTTTAAAGGTGTTAGTTTTGCTTACCCATCCAGACAAGATGCTAACATATTTCAAAATTTGAGTCTATCAGTACCATCAGGGTCCATCACAGCTGTTGTTGGTCCTAGTGGTTCAGGAAAATCTACAATAGGTTCATTACTGCTGAGGTTTTATGATCCATTAGAGGGTAAGTTACCATAACAACCAATGTGTCTATCAGTACCATCAGGGTCAATTACAGCTATTGTTGGTCCTAGTGGTTCAGGAAAATCTACAATAGGTTCATTACTGCTGAGGTTTTATGATCCATTAGAGGGTAAGTTACCATAGCAACCAAGAAATTTATATTACTGCTATATTTAGTTAATAAAGTAAAACAATAATTAATTCATATGAATAAATAAACCTCCTGGGAGATAGTCAGTTGTCATAGTAACAAAGTATCTATTAAATCTTTACCGTAGTGATAGGTTCTACTGTCTATATCTACTTTCTCCCTTAACAGAAACATGAAAATAATTATTATTTAAAATAATGTCTAAAAGAATGTAAGCATGAAATATACTATTATGCCGAAACATGTCCACATGTATATAAAGGATATACCTTACTATCCTTTCTTACTAACCTTAATTGTCTTTCCTTCCAGGATCAATTTCATTGGATGGAGAAGATATTAAGAATTTAGATGCAACATGGCTAAGAAATCAGATTGGAACTGTTAGTCAGGTATAGAATGTGTTAAAATATTGTTTTAGTTCATATCTGAAATGAAGTATCAAGATAAAATCTTATAGGAAATGTTTGATTTGAATCATTTGTGTGAATCATCCTACAAACATTGTAAAGTATAGAAGTAAGATACAGCTTCACCAGTTTGTAGGGTATGGCTACAATAATTGTAATGGGACCTTTGATTATTCTATTATTATGAACTGTTAATATTATGTTTTCCCACAGGAACCTATGCTCTTTTCCTGTTCTGTAAGAGACAACATTGCCTATGGTTCTCTAGATCCTACCACTATTACTGATGCAGAGATAATAGAAGCTGCTAGGAAGGCCAATGCATACAATTTTATAAATTCATTTCCTCAGAAGTTTGACACAATGGTAGGAGAAAGAGGAATGACATTATCAGGTAAGATTTGTATAAATCCTACATAAAAGGAATGTCATGGTGTTCATCACAAATATATCTGTTTACTCTAAAATATAAAAAAAACAATAGCTATGACAATTTTGACATATATCTTGATCTTATAATTTTTAGCTCACCTTACCAAAGGCAATGTGAGCTTTTGCCATCACTTGGCATCCGTCGTCCGTTAACTTTTCACATTTTCATCTTCTCCTCTGAAACCCCTCAGCCAAATGAACTGAAACTTGGTAGGAAACATTTATGGAAGGTCCTCTATAAAGATTGCTCATTTTGTCCCGATCCATTAACAAACATGGCCACCACAGGCAATTCTTGTTTCTGATTGGCCGATTTTTAAGAATCTTCTCCTCTGAAACTGCTTGGCCAAATGAACCGAAACTTGGTAGGAAATATCTATGGAAGGTCCTCTGTATAGATTGCTCATTTCGTCCCAATCCGTTAACAAACATGGCCACCACAGGCCATTCTTGTTTCTGATTGGTTGATTTTTAAAGAATCTTCTCCTCTGAAACCACTTGTCCAAATGAACCGAAACTTGGTAGGAAGCATCTATGGCAGGTTCTCTATAAAGATTGCTCATTTCGTTCCGATCCGTTAACAAACATGGCCACCACAGGCAATTCTTGTTTCTGATTGGTTGATTTCTAAAGAATCTTCTCCTCTGTAACCACTTGGCCAAATGAATCGAAATTTGGTAGGAAGCATCCTTGGAAGGTCCTCTATAAAGATTGATTATTTAGTTTCGATCCGTTAACAAACATGGCCACCACAGGCAATTCTTGTTTCTGATTGGTGAATTTCTAAAAAAATAATTGTCTCCTCTGAAACTGCTTGGCCAAATGAATCGAAACTTGGTAGGAAGCATCATTGGAAGGTCCTGTATAAAGATTGCACATTTAGTTCCCATCCGTTAACAAACATGGCCACCACAGACAATTCTTGTTTCTGATTGGTCGATTTCTAAAAATCTTCTCTGTAACTGCTTATCGAAATGAACCGAAACTTGGTTGGAAGCACCTATGGAAGGTTCTGTATTAAGTTTCCTCAAAACAGAATGAAAGGTGAGCGACACAGGCTCAGCCCACTGAGCCTCTAGTTTTCAATGGTGTTTCACAGGATATCTGCAGTATAAATATTTCTGGATTGGGTCATTGGTGTCACTTTCATCAATATTGTAACTACCAGACTGAATTGGGGGGGGGGGGGGGGGCTCGGAAATTTATAACGAACAGAACGGTGAAACCCCGGGCCATTGGTAGGTGTTTCAAAAGATTAACACTTGAGGTGTGTATTTGGGTGTAAACCCATCCCAGTGATGTTAGGCTTATAGTCAAAAGTCTACGGCCTGATCCACTCAGTCACCCTGAATCTTATGTTACTGCTTTTACATTATAAATATTGAAATGTAAAAGTAAAAACTAAATCAGTTTATAGTTATTTTTTTTATAGATTTAATTAAAATATACATGTACAAGTCCATCATAGAGAGTACTATGGTTGTCAGTCAACAAATATCTTGTCTTATATAGAATATTTTGTAAACATGGCTACTATGGACATTTTAGACCTGTAAATATTGTAAGAAAGTAAATGTAATATGTAAGAAATGATGATTCAACTTTTGAATGAATACATGAACCAAACCTTATACTGAAGCCAAGTGAGCAATGTCAGACTAAATATATTAATTGACATTCTGATCACTGCTGTCTAATGATTAATTACTGTACATGATGTCTTGAAAACTTTAAAATAGTTAACCATATTTATTTCTGTATCAATTTACAATGTCAGATCTTTTAATATGTTATATGGTATATTTATACCGAGGCATCATTATTTAAAACTTTTTTCAGGGGGACAGAGACAAAGAGTAGCAATAGCCAGAGCCATTCTAAAGGTTTGTACAAATAAATTAAACAAATAAATTAAGTGAGAGTGCAAAACATTTGTAAAAATATTTCTCAAACAGTAATGGATGGCAATTAAAGAAATCACAACAACACAGTAAACTCACCATACAATTATGTTGGTATGTGAAAAGCTGAAGAGTGTGAAGAGCATGTTTTTTGGGGAAATTGACCTAAACTGAATACTGCATAAAGAAGAAATTTGTGTACTGGTAGATTCTTAAAACTAGTCTACACTTTTGAAATTATATATTTACAATACTATATATATATATATATATATATATATATATACAACGTCTGAAAAACTTTTCAAATTTAAAGAAAAGAAAAAAAAAGAGTTTTTGACGGTCCATGTACGACACAAAAGAACCAGAAGATGCACATATGAAACTACATGCATAAAAGAATGTGCATCTTCTGGTTCTTTTGTGCCGTACATGGACCGTCAAAAACTTTTTTTTTGAAATTTGAAAAGTAATTCTTTATCACTTTGTTTTGTGTACTTGGTGTTGTTTTACAAACCATTTTAGACGTTTATATATATATATATATATATATATAAAAGAAACTTTGGTATTGATTTTAGAATGGATTTACAGTATGGTTGAGAACAAGAGTTTTTTCTACTGTAGTATATAGTACATAATGTCTTATTACAGTGCCTGAAATGAGGGCTAGCCCGAATTTTTTTTATAGGGCCAGTAAAAAATTAGTCACTGGTCCAAATGGCATAATGGTGGCCCAAACATTTTGTGACATTTTTTTTTTATGAAAAAAAGACATCAAATATCAATATATAAACAGTTTTCAGATTAATTGTTTTTTTATCAATAACATTAAAATTAATTCTTTCACTAGTCTCACAGGGGTTGGGGGCTCTCCAAGGTAATTTTGGTAGGTACAGGTATGCAGCTAAAATTGCGAAAACCCCAATGCATATATTGCTATCAAATGAAACCTGAATTTACTTGTTATAACCTTTTTGACAACCTTGATGCCATTGGCTAGGGTGGTCTTAAGAAATGATGCTAGTCCATCGGATGGGGACAATAAAAGGCTGGTTGTGTAAGGGTAGATCAATGCCATGATCACATTAAAGACATCCAGAAAAGAGTAGACTAATGCCACTACAAGGACCGCTCTTGCACTCCCCAGAGTGACATCACTTGTTTCAATCCACTATGAAGAAGTGATTTTAAAGTAAAATAACCTCTCAGTTCGGGGTAATGTCAGTTGGTTATTCATTCCAAACAAGTATCTCACTTTGTTGAAATAACAAATGGTGCTGTCATTTTCTGTTATATAAACAACTGTTAACTTTTCCTGTTATTTTTTAATTTGTAAACAAAAGTTCTGGTTCCAAAAAAGAAAACCACTCCCAATTGTCATTAAAATGTAGCCGTGTACATGAACTATGAAAAGTTTAAAAGAAGTGACTGGCCAGATCGTTTCCGTAGTTTGACATTACTGTCAACGATTTTCTCTCCATTGTTGAGGAAAAGTTTTTCAATGATTACCTAAGGATTGACACAAAAAGGTTTCCGATTTCTGTTAAAATGTATTTCGTACATGTACATTTTGCAGCAGATTGAATGAATAAATTTCCAAACCATGGAAGATACCAGATCGCAAACATTATAAGTTGACAGAATTCTCTTTATTGTTCACAACTTTCCACTTCGTCCGTGATTTTTAATAAAAACAATTTTAATAATTAAATCATAAAGAAACAAAAAAACATGTTTCTTTTCTAATATTTAGTGAATACTTGTGCATTACATGAAAACGTGTAGGAAACGTGTATTGATTGGCTCGATAAAAATACATAATTGGGGAGAATAGTAAATTACATTAGCTGTGTATTCATTGCCTACAAAAATGTATTTGGACCAATCGCTGTGCTCGTAACAAACCGTTTTCGACTAGAACAGAAGAGTTATCTACCGTTGAAGTTACAGTTTATGTCCGATTTCGGTAAAACAACAATTTTTAGCGGTCTTTTAGGCAATCGCCCAAACGTTTTTTTGTTGGGCCAGTGACTACCTAATTTGGGGCAGCTTTTGGTCGCCCGAATAAGATATTAGTCGCATTTGGCGACTGGGCGACCGTCCATTTCAGGCACTGTTATTACATATAGCATAAAGTCAATTCTTGTTTGATGTTGACTTCCTAGATATGTGTGATATATGGTTTAGATTGTCCTGATAAGATGAATATTCAAGTTTTTTTTTTAAATTATTTTCTTGTAGAATCCAAAAATTCTTCTTCTGGATGAAGCTACAAGGTAAGTAGTTTGTACACAAATTTATCAGAGGATTGTGTAATTTAAGGTAGCTGTATATTTGACTTGGCTTAAAAGTTGGTACTGGTGTATATATTTGTTTATAATATATATATATTTGTGAGAAAGTAATCTAGAGGAACCTGAATAAAGAGTGGTCTTTTATTTGGTAAAAATGTACTGCAGTTTATTATTACTTGGTTATCTCCCTTTTTGCAAACTATGTATTTCTATAAATAATTTAAAAAAACATATTCATCAAATTTTAAATACCATTTTAAGTTGTTCCATTAAAAACATACATGGCATCCAGTGAAGTCGCTTTTAAGTTAATTCCAAGATTGGTTACCAAATGAAAATGTAGCAGAGAACTATATTTGGCAGAGACGGTTCTTGTGTGATCTCCTATCTTGAATTTGCAAGAATTCATTTTTAAGCTCTCACTGAAATTTCAAAGTTCTTGGCTATGTGATAAGTACATACAGGGAGTTGAAGATACAAGCTCTGTTATATTTCATATGGAAAGTTTAGGTTCAAAGTTCTGTTTTAAGTACATGTATAATATTAAAACTTTATGTTACAAGTTTTGTTTGTTATATTTTAATTGTATTATTTTTCTATATTTCAGTGCTTTAGATGCCGAGAGTGAATACCTAGTCCATGAAGCATTAGAGAGATTAATGGTTGGACGTACTGTGATTACCATAGCTCACCGATTGTCTACAATAAAGTCAGCTGACCAGATAGCTGTCATTGACAATGGACAAGTATCAGAAATAGGAAGTTATGGTCAGCTGATGGAGATCGATAATGGATTGTTTAGGAAACTTGTAGAAAGACAAACTATAACTAGATAATAAAACTAGTCATTAGTCAAATCAAAACATGCCATTCTATTCTATCAAAAATTAGTAGACATAATTATTTGTAATCATCATATAACAACCATCTCAATGTTTTACATTAGCAACATCCATTCAGCCTGATCAACATGTATAACCAATCAAGAATTAAAAACTGTTAACTTCAGTATTTTAACATTTACTTATTACAAAACAGTAATTTTAAATTTTATGAAATTTTAGTTTATGACTTCCTGTGTAGTAATGATTTTATGGAGGAAAATTTATAAAAGAATAAAATGTTATTTTTCAAGCATCTTCCTGCATCTGAACGCTGTTAATATATTGTATATTTTGAGAATCAAGGGAAGTAATCCCTTTTCTACCTCTGTTGCTGGTTAAACTGGTCAGAATAGGTTGATCTGCTCATAGCTCATTAAAGATGACTTTGTCTCTCTTAATGTTTTGTATCTTGTGGGTTGTATCTAGGTTTATATACCATATTTTTATAGTACTGCTATACAAACTTAATGTTAGATAAAAATGATTATTTGTTTTCTGTAAGAAATGGCAAAACCTGTTTTAAACCAATTCCTTGAAGGCTGAACAAAAATTATTTCCCTGTTATAGTTAGTGGTGCACCGATCATCGGAAACATCGACTAATCAATTGGGCGTCATCATCCGATCCGATGATCGATTCTTAAACCTTGTGGTCGATTCTGATTCTATAGTGTCTGAAATATAATATATATGCTTAACTTTGTTCTTTGGTTGTTGTTTTTTTGTCTCCATACTGACAAAAATATTGCCGTTTTATCCCAGCTGGGTTTTTTTTGCCCTCATACTGACAAACATCTGGCAGTTTTGTCCAAGTGCACTTTTGACACTCAGTCAATACACATATTTGGACGGTTCAATCAACCTATGCCAACATTTTGAAAAATAGGTATAAAAAGGTAAGAAAAAGGTTGAATAGGTTAATTGTTATATAAACATGACTAGTCATGTTTAATTAGTGTAAAACTGGGGGAGGTATCAATGTACTCCAAGTCCACAATTAACTTTTATTAAATGTAGAAGTTTTCTTGTTTTTGAGTGAGTATTGAGTGAATAAACTAAGTTAGAAGTATTTTTTGGAAATAACAAAATAAATCAGTATATCAGCACACACATATGAGCAAGAATATGGTTTTGAACTTTTGGTTTCTTTTGGTATCCAAATGGTTAAATACTAAAACATAAATATTTCATACGTGGAATATGATTATATCAACACTGTTCAAAAGAAACAAGTGATATCAAGGGAAAAATATTTACCCATCTTTTTAAACATTTTTATCGTGACAGGAAACCAACTGTTTATTACAAGTTATGATAATAAACATTTGGTTTCATGTCACGATAATAATGTATGAAACGGCACCATCTAAGACCATTTGGGTTTTTTCTTGGTTATTTAATGCATTTATATACCATTTTAAATATTAAAGTAGTATATATATTTTTTATTTTTTATCGCGACAGGATACCACAAGCACTGTATCGGAGTTATAATATTATCATACAAAAATTGTATAAATGTTCCGAAAATCACACTTCCATTACACGTGGTTCACTTGTGAACGGAAGTTCAATTGGGCGGAAATTGTAAATCATACCAATTTATTTAATCTTTAAATTAACGTTTCTTTTTGGATGACATGTAACGCATAACGGAACAGATGGATGATTGAATAAAAAAAATAGAAAATGAAAAGCTTAAATGTAAACATCCATGATTAATCTATTTAAACATCTCACGAGAGTTTATTTATGTTAATCGTTGTTATGGCGACTGTTACAAAAAGGAGATAACACAACTTAAAATAGCATTACGAAATCGGAAACCAATGTAACGTGCAATATATGACACCTGTAACAGAAATACTTATTCTGCTCAAAATTTTCTTCTCTCCATTCTTCATTATTAATGTTTGTCAATATTTTAACGGCTAGCTTACATTTTTGTATGTCACAGTTATGTGGAAATCCAACTCTGTTACGCAGTTCGGAGGCGAAAATAACGATAAGAAACGACGCATAAAAGTACGAAGATGGACATTAAAAATAATTTGTATTCATAAAATATTTACAATATATTAATGGTCACCATTCATCTAACACCAACCAACCATTTGGCCATAGAATTACAACATATATCAAAGAAATATCCAATTTTATCAGTTTTCTATCATTATCAGAAACGGTTCAAATACCATATTCTTGCTCATATATATATATATATGTGTCATCGAGGGAAGAACAAAAATTTGACAGCTCTAAAATCTAATTCTAACACTGTTTGGTTTAATTTTCAGACGTATATATATATATATATATATATATATATATATATATATGAATATCAATCTTTATGAAAATAAATCAGGACATTATGAGCACATATATTTTATTATCAAACTTTATGAAAATAAATCAGGACATTATGAGCACATATATTTTATTATCAAACTTTATGAAAATAAATCAGGACATTATAAGCACATATATTTTAATATCAAATTTATGAAAATAAATCGGGTCATTATTGTAACTTAGGTAATGACTGGAGTCACTGGACTCTTACTGGGTTCCCATTTATACCCTTTGTTAGCTTGGTCAACTCTGTTAAAGTAGTGAACATTATTCATTAACTACTGTAATCAAATATTATCCTAAATCACATCAATGTGAAAATGACTGATCTTATGATTGATTAAGCTTGGAGTGAGCAATTAAAAAATACTGTCCACAATTATGATAATTCTAAATTTATAAATAGGTATTATTCTAAAATTTTGAATTTAGATTTTAAGAAAATCGTTTAATTGCATAAGTATCATATAATATTTTAAATTAAGACTTTTTAAAAAGATTGTTTATTTTAATTGTTCTAAAATTTTAGATTTTCATCTTTTTTATTTACAGATTTTTGTTTAATTTTAACAGAATTATTATTCTATATATAAATTTAATATTTTCATATTTTTTTATATCATATTTTTAGACTAAAAAAAAAAGCTTTATAAATTTCACTTTTGAGACCTGCATTTCCAAATTTACTTACCTGTAACTATCATTAATTGCTATATAAACACCTGTAAAAAAATGTTTGTTGGCATACCTTGAATATGATTTTTCAAAATGGCATAGGTTGAAGACACCATTTGGACTAGTCTATTATTTATCTACTTCCCTGAATAGTCCATTTGATATCAGGTGTTACATATATGGAAAACGATCTTTTGTTTTGTTCTAAGTTAATGTTTACAAATGGAAAAATTGTAGTTTGTAAATATATTTGATTTTATTCAAATCTTTACTTTTGTCAATACAAATATTTGGACTAGTCTATTATTTATCTATCTATATCAGGTGTTACACATATGGAAAACGATCTTTTGTTTTGTTATAAGTTAATGTTTACTAATGGAAAAATTATAGTTTATAAATTTTTGATACAATTTTATTCATATCTTTACTTTTGTCAATCATACTCTTGAAATAAAGACTATTTGATTAATTATAGTCAGTAAATACATTTAGCAGGTAATTGTAACCGATGATCGATCATCGGTCGATGTTGATATAACGATCATCGATCTTGAAAATGTTATCGATTCCCATCACTAGTTATTATTACATTAAATTTATTATATGTCTCTTGGTTTTAATAGAAAAATGTTAATATTTGATAACGACTGTTACATAAGAAGTAAAAAGAACCAACACTTGTAAGCCTCAAATGTATACTAGAACTTGAATTGGAGGCAACTGCTGCAATTTTTAAAATCATGATTCTGCTGTAGAAATCTCAATGTATTAAAAATGAGTTGGAATATCTTTATCTACATACTTGAAGTTGTACAGATTTTGTGAAGGCTATTGATATATCTATAAGTTACATGTAGAGTAGAAAAACTTTGTGAATTAATAAATTATTTGATTTTGTGAAATGTTTGTGCATTTGGGTAATAAACTTTTACTATGCAGGTAGAATTAAACATGTGTGTTATATAAATACAAAATGTATATAAACCAAACTTGTGTGTAACAAATTTCATATATGTATGACATGTGATATAATATACAGTTATTTAATGGGAGTGCAGGCAATAGATCAAACTATTTTTCCTGAGGTACTGGGCAAGACCGAAATGTTCTATTGCCCAAGGCCGACTGAAAAATTAGTTGATCTATTGCCTGTACTCACATTAAATAACTGTTTTATTACCTAAATATATTTTTTACGACAAATTCAAGAAAATACTGCTTTCAATATTTTAATATTGTTAACAATTTTAACAAATAACACAAATTATTTTTTTCATAATAAAGATGAAGATTCTTATAGAATCAATAAAAATGTCAACTTTATAAAGTGATTTGAAAATGCATCATTGGAAATTTCAGCAAATTCATTTTCGCCTCCATAGTACTGCTGAATTCTTAGTTGTTCATTGAAAATGTGCAAATATATCCAGAGATTGCATAAAAAGCTGTTCTTGTGATGTTTTAGATTATGAAGAAGGAAACTTTATGATGGAAATTCCGGATTATCGATCAATCTATTGCACAGGGAAATAGACAGCATCTGTTATAAATTATAATTAGGTAATAACATAACATATGATAGTTTGATGATATATATGTCAATTTTCATGTTATACATTTTTAGCTTACTTATCTAGGATTCATAGGTGTCATATTTTGAAGATGTTACACGAAACCAGCATACACATGTTGTCTAAATCTTATACGAAACCAGCATACACATGTTGTCTAAATGTTACACGAAACCAGCATACACATGTTGTCTAAATGTTACATGAAACCAGCATACACATGTTGTCTAAATGTTACATGAAACCAGCTTACACATGTTGTCTAAATGTTACATGAAACCAGCATACACATGTTGTCTAAATGTTACATGAAACCAGCATACACATGTTGTTTAAATGTTACATGAAACCAGCTTACACATGTTGTCTAAATGTTACACGAAACCAGCATACACATGTTGTCTAAATGTTACACGAAACCAGCTTACACATGTTGTCTAAATGTTACATGAAACCAGCTTACACATGTTGTCTAAATGTTACATGAAACCAGCTTACACATGTTGTCTAAATGTTACATGAAACCAGCATACACATGTTGTCTAAATGTTACACGAAACCAGCATACACATTTTGAATAAATGTTACATGAAACCAGCATACACATGTTGTTTAAATGTTACATGAAACCAGCTTACACATGTTGTCTAAATGTTACATGAAACCAGCATACACATGTTGTCTAAATGTTACACGAAACCAGCATACACATGTCTAAATGTTACACGAAACCAGCTTACACATGTTGTTTAAATGTTACATGAAACCAGCATACACATGTTGTCTAAATGTTACACGAAACCAGCATACACATGTTGTCTAAATGTTACACGAAACCAGCATACACATGTTGTCTAAATGTTACATGAAACCAGCATACACATGTTGTCTAAATGTTACATGAAACCAGCTTACACATGTTGTCTAAATGTTACATGAAACCAGCATACACATGTTGTCTAAATGTTACACGAAACCAGCATACACATATTGAATAAATGTTACATGAAACCAGCATACACATGTTGTTTAAATGTTACATGAAACCAGCTTACACATGTTGTCTAAATGTTACATGAAACCAGCATACACATGTTGTCTAAATGTTACACGAAACCAGCATACACATGTTGTCTAAATGTTACACGAAACCAGCTTACACATGTTGTTTAAATGTTACATGAAACCAGCATACACATGTTGTCTAAATGTTACACGAAACCAGCATACACATGTTGTCTAAATGTTACATGAAACCAGCTTACACATGTTGTCTAAATGTTACATGAAACCAGCTTACACATGTTGTCTAAATGTTACATGAAACCAGCATACACATGTTGTCTAAATGTTACACGAAACCAGCATACACATTTTGAATAAATGTTACATGAAACCAGCATACACATGTTGTTTAAATGTTACATGAAACCAGCTTACACATGTTGTCTAAATGTTACATGAAACCAGCATACACATGTTGTCTAAATGTTACACGAAACCAGCATACACATGTTGTCTAAATGTTACACGAAACCAGCTTACACATGTTGTTTAAATGTTACATGAAACCAGCATACACATGTTGTCTAAATGTTACACGAAACCAGCATACACATGTTGTCTAAATGTTACACGAAACCAGCATACACATGTTGTCTAAATGTTACACGAAACCAGCTTACACATGTTGTCTAAATGTTACATGAAACCAGCTTACACATGTTGTCTAAATGTTACATGAAACCAGCATACACATGTTGTCTAAATGTTACACGAAACCAGCTTACACATGTTGTCTAAATGTTACACAAAACCAGCATACACATGTTGTCTAAATGTTAACCACATATTAACTTCAAGTGCAAAAACTTTTTCCACATATTTCAATGTTACATCCACATGAGCTATTTTCTTATATAATACACATAATACACATAATACACCATGTCACATTGTATTATGTGTCTGAGATATGAAAGTTTATCTGTGTAGGGATAACCTTATAAAGACTGCTGTATTATATATGTAAATTATGAGGGAGAAGTTTATCTGTGTAGGGATAACCTTATAAAGACTGCTGTATTATATATGTAAATTATGAGGGAGAATTGATTGGGAGTGATTTTCTGTGATATGAAGAATTGTTAATTATTAAGGGCAATTAAATATTAAAAATAGTTATCTTGTTGTTTTCTCCTAATATTTTGATACTCCAACACAATGGCCGCCATTTGATGAACAAGTTATTTAAAGGGTGTTATGAAAAGTTGTTAACCTGAGAGAAAAAGATGTGAGCAGGGAAATAGACAGCACTTGGTAAATACAGGGTGACTTGACTCTCTATCAGAGATTTAAGAGCGAAGTGATGAAAATTCTGGGAGATTTCAGAAGAACTTCCTTGTATTTTAATGTTTTGTTCCCCAATACCACATGTCCCCTGGCTTTCGCAAAACAAACATGCCGCAATTAAAGAAGATGCAATCACACAAGTTTGGAATAAAATATTGAATATCAAACAAATTTTAGCAACATGGGAGCTCCATATACAAAAAATAGTATGATTAGGGACAGGAGTAGGGCAATTTCATTAAAATCAGGGTAAAAAAAGTCGCCTGGTTTGGCGAGCCCTAATTGAGGGCATTTTTAATTCTAATAATTGTATGTGGGTATCGAACTCAGGTTTAATAATATTAAATTGTAAGGGATAATGGAACAATTTTAGCTTTTGTTTTCAAAGAAGATTTTGGTTGTGATGAAAATGCAAATATACAATGATTGGCTAAAACATTTTATTCATCTTGAGCACCTTTTAAAAAAATAATAATAATAATAATAATATGGTCCCTTTAGTAACTATCCTTCAAACCCACATTTTGTCTAACATAGTGGCATTATATTTATTGTTTGGATATTATTTTGACAGAACCACTGTTATGAAGTAGAAATTTGGATTATGATAATTTTGTACTGGGCTGTTTAAAAAAAAATGGCTCCAACATGTGAAAAAAATGTCCAAATTAAACTCACTCCTAAAAACTTTCTGCTGATAATTTTCAATGTTGTATACATTGAAGTAAATGAAACACGAAAGAAACTATGAACAGATAAGCAATAAATTTTTAAGAACCTTTTATTGAACACAAATTGGCATAAAAAACATGTAAAACACATACTTATTCTATATCAGTTAAACAATCTTTAGTCTCAATTATTTTGTATAATGGTTTCTCAAACAATGCAACTGATATAAATGACTTTTTGTGCAAAATATTGGGTTATTGGTAGTTGCAGTTTTTCTTAAAAGCTATTTTTTATGAAAAATTCTCAATATTTTTGTCCAATATACCTCACGGCTGGTAATCGGCACAAGCAGAACAGTTGGTTCTGCAAAGAAATTCGTGAGGATAACTTCCGGTTTTGGTGGAGGAGAGTTCACGAAGACGCTTCGCAAGGTATGTACATGTCAAAAATTGAAATTTTCTTTTTTACTGCTCGAAATGCATAATATTGTTATAAATAACACATAAAACAACACAAATAGTAGTTTTGGGTTCTTTTCTTCATTATTCTTCATTATTCTTCAATTAGACTCACCGCTCGAATATTGCAAAATCAGAGAATGCTATGCTGTGGCGAATGCTTTCACGATTAGAAACATGTATAGTTTATTCTTGTATATGAAGTGTAACTCTCGCAAAATCAATCGTCCCACGAAAAACATGACGAAAATTGTGACACTCTTACATTTCTAAGTTGTTCTTGACAAAGATGCAAGTTAAATTTTCAATATTTTTTCATCATGGGAGTCTAAATGTAATCGGGGATAAATTCCGATTCGTCAGAAGTAAATTGAAGTCTAGATAAATCTACAAACTGTCAATTTTCTCGTTTTCCTGCTTGAGGAGATCGGTTCTGATAGAGCACATTGCGAATGCATGAGGAGATTTGCTAGTTTTGGTAGGACACATGTAATCCACTGTATAATCACAAATTTTGCATGTCTGTCTGGTAATAAATTCACGAACTGATGCCCTTCTTCCCGTCGGGTTTTTAAAAGTATAAAAGTAATATTTCATTGTTCATGGGCTGTCCACCTAGAAAGAAACATTTCATTTAAGGAATCAATTCATAATTGTAACTGCGGTTTCCCATGATTTAACTTGTCATTATTGATCATTTGTTGTTTGTGACAACTTCCATTGTGTATTGGATACACAAGATTAACTTCCCTTACATTGGAAAAAATTGAAAATGCACTAAGATAATTTTATAATCAAGAATATTTAAGCTTAATGTGAATCATATCTTTATAATTTCTAATACAAATGATACACTCTAAATTAAATATCATACAGTTGAGAATAATATTAATTTGTGGTAAAGGAGTGGGTATGATAAGGGTAGATTTTGGCCCAATCTCAGAAACTGTTTATATAGATATAATATTAAACACAATCATTGAAAGGTAAGAAAAATATTTTTTTTGATGATTTCACTTTGTCCTTTGTTGCTTAGCGTAAATGGAGGAGGGTCCAAATAATCATTGGAAATTCAAATATGGTGGTTTTATTTTACATATCTTGCATAGTCTTTTCGACAAAATGTTATGTTCTGTGTATGTACACTCTAAAAATAATATTCCAATTCTCTCTGGTAGCATATAGTATTGTTGTGTAGTTTTGTCACCCTAGCAACGGTTTTGTAAACATTAAATTAGCCTATATTATTGCAATTAATGGTTGAATTTTGACAACTACGATATTTTGACTTGATATTTGATTAAGCGGTACATTTTTGTCAAGCTATACACAGTACAAATGTCATTTCATATTTCAAAAATACATTTTGATATTTGTATTCATAGTTATGCCCCGTCCATAGCAACAGGTTTCCCTATGCACAGTATTTTCCTGTAGATCTTCATTGACCTTTTATTTAATCAAGAAAAACAATTCTACAACAGCACCTTAGCAGATCTAGAGACATCTTATCATTTACTAACCAGTATATATTATAAGAATTCCTTAAACCTTACAATGTCCCTAGTAACCAAATATTATCCCTAGCAACCGCAGAAACTCGTCAATGCTGAGCTCTGTAAATTGCTTTTTTTAAATCTTTTTATAACCGAATGTTGATCTTTTTATTTTTTAAATCATGAGAGGAAATTATTCTCAGTAATTAGAATGTCAAAGGAACCAAGTCAACTGCATAACATGGTAAAGCAGCGCTACAGCGGCAAGAGAAGATGTAATCCATGTTGAATAATTAAGAAATAAATCATGGAAGCCAGAATGTGTTGGGAGTTTTAACATGGATTGGCGGATATTATACGTTATTAGTCTCGAGATGTTATATATCCCTTTAAAACGGGATATATAACATCTAGAGACTGATAATATTTTTATCTGAATGTTCCAACATTAATAAGTATGTCCTTATTATAGGAAAAACATAAATACGTGTATCTTTGGACAAAGATCACAGAGAGCGATTATTGATTTTCTGTCATCTTGTGAAATGTGTGTCGTCTGCTGTGCACAATATAAATGGACAGCACATAGGTGAGAGCGATTATTGATTTTCTGTCACCGCACGGCTTCCCTGAAGTTTTAAAAGTACCTTTTAGCCAATAAAAATTCTACTTGCAACGAGCACATCAGAGAATAGTATTTTATCCCGAGCCAGAAGCGAGGGATACAATTTAGTAATATCCGCCAATCCATGTTAAAACTCAAAACACATTCTGGCTTCCATGATTTATTTCGATTCTGATATGTCTAAGAGTACAACTACGGTGGTATACTTTGATTGGAAGACGGTAATTTATATTTACGGTATCTTCAAACTTTTTTTGTTGAGAAAAGTAAAACGTGATAGATTATATAAATAGAATGCTTGGTAATACTGTATTATCGGTCATGGCCCATTAAAGTAAAATCATACCACTAAAATTCCAAGTAATACTACACATTTAGCACTGACTCATAAACGATAGACTATATCAATGACATTCTTAGTAAGGATAACAAAAGGACCATTGTAATCAAAACACCGAATATGTAAATCAAACCTGACATCCGTGTACTATGTTAAAACATGCACGTTATATCGTTATATGTACTGTATTAGATGAATTATGAATTATCAAATATATTGTTTGTTTTTCCATACTTTATTGAAATAAGTAAGAATAAAATATTGATCTCACGATGTTGTTATCGGCAGTCATGTGTGCTAAACAATTACGCCACCGCAACGTTAATATTAAGTTTTATTAATTAACTTTGATTTATTAGCTTTTATATGATCAAATCTGTCAATACAATATAAAAACTTTCATTATGCCAATACGGCAAAAACCAATCCAATACGGATATTTTCCGTATTGGCCCAATTCCAGTCAGTCCAATAACAACTAGATCGGAATCCGCTAGACATTTCGACAATTGCAAGGAAAAATCCCGAGAGATATTGGACTGGTTAATTAATAAAGGTATCATTACATGATGTTTTTCATATTGGCCTAGTTAAAGGTCCTCGGTCTGCTGTATTGGCATTCGGCTGCGCCTCAGGCCAATACAGCAGGCCTCGGACCTATAACTAGGCCAATATGAAAAACATCACGTAATAATACTATAATATATAAATCAAATTTACGTTAATACAATTATTCATCGGGAATTCACTTTGCGAAAGAGCCAAATAAAATATATTTGTTAAAGAAAAGAAAATAATAATAAAAAGTAAAGGGACTACTAAAAATAGAAAGTTCCGATGTGTTTGCATGTCCAATGAATTAATTTCTAAGATAATCTGACGTACTAATTTTCTTTTTGGTTGCTTGTTTTGTTTTCTGTACTTTCTTGTGAATTGTGGGGATAATATTAAAGTATACTTTAGTATAGTAACACATGAAATTCCACTGAGGGTTAGAAAAAAAACACGTCGGACTCAATGCACAATCAGGTCGGCAGTAAATCACCTCCAAAATTTATTTAACGTCAAAACTGTTTCATGAAAACTGTTCAAGTTTTACTCCCGTAGCAAAACAACTACGATAACCAACTTTATTTTGGATGAGATTAAAAGGTCGATTTCTATTTCTGTTTATTACGGATGAAAACGGTCAATAAAAAATGGCCGCTGACGAGAAATCGACCTTAAAATTATTTTTTTATTGCAGATTTCATACTCTCCACACTCGGGTATCAACACAAAAATTAAATGAGATATGTGTTTATGTATATTAAACATCATACTAAAATATGCCGTTGGTACCTGCTTGTGGTTATACTGAAAATTGACATTAAATACACATTTCTTGTTAGATTTCATATATTTTCACGAAACGATAGACTTTTCATTGACTAGTGTGACGTCATCGCACGTGCAAACATGGAAAATTGTTACCAAAATAGTAGTTGGGGTAAAGGTCTTATAAAATCAAGAAACAACGAAAGCTATACGTTTCATTTAAAATTTGTCTATTTTTTAGGCCAATTTCTGCCCTTATCATACCTACTCCTTTGACGACAGTGGTCAAATCAGTACTAAAATTTATGATAAACGGGACGACTTCAATTTTAAGATCATAAATTTTCCAAATATGTGCAGCAAAATAACAGCTTCTCCTGCATATGGTGTTTACATCTCGCAATTGATTCTTTATGCAAGGGCCAGTAGCAATTATTCTGATTTCCTGAAACGTCATCTTCATCTGAGAAACAGGCTACTGGACCAGGGCTATAAAAAGATTCGCCTTATTCGATCTCTTAAAAAGTTTATATTCCGATACCAAGATCTTTCTCGAAATATATTCCGTCTCTGCAGAAAAGATTATAAACGATGGATTTTCATATAGTGAAAATGTATAAAGATAAGGTTTCAACAAAAATGTCAAAAATATTTTTTTTATCAATGTGTGACGTAAAAGTGTTTTTGACATTTGGCGCTGATTTGACAACTGTTTTACCTGTTTTGTTCAAGTATTGTTGTAAATACTGTTATAGTGACAGCCGGAAACTTTGAGCCGTAATGAAAGGGGGAGGCTTGGCGCTTTAAAATCTGATTCAACCCACCATTTCTTTAGAAATGCCTGTACCAAGTCAGGGTCATTACGGTTTTCACAGTTTTCCGGTTGTTGACTGATTTTGTCTGTTTATATACTTATGAGTTTTGACTTTCCCTTTGTTAGATTGTTCGGAGTTCGGTAATTTTGTTATTACCCTTATTTTCTATTATGTAGTGTGTTATGTGTACACACTTGTAAATAAAAAAATATCTCTGTTAGTAGTGGTTACAAGATGTAAAGCGCTTTACCGATTTTAAGGATATGTCCACAGTTTAATTGACATCTTGTGTTTAATTTATTCATGACTACTAGCACTAAGTGAATGTTTATTTACGTTAGACCTATGTATGTGCTGAAATCATGTAATATTATAACTTGTGTAGATCTGCGGTGAAGTTTCCGTCGTCTTTAGTAAAAAGGTTGCGCCGAAGAGATGTGTAAACCCGTTTGAAAGGATATAAATATTTTGAAATTGAAAGAGATTTTTTTAAATAAACTTGGTGTCCTGATTGATGGGGATTTTAAATTTGGTGTACTGCTACTTGTTTTTGTTCGTTTCCTTGGCGGTGATACAGGCAATCTATATCGAAATGGGTTTTTGTAAAGAGTCAATGTCAGTCCCCTTTTCCTCTTTCCCTTGAATCCTGGCATCTCCTGAAAGTGGACAGAGAATAGTTTATTTTGATTAGAGTATTTATCAGTTTTGTGTTTAAAAGTGTCAATTTAACAATTTTGCAGAAAACAATTAACAAAACTAACAAATCTCCTCATGCATTCGCAATGTGCTCTATCAGAACCGATCTCCTCAAGCAGGAAAACGAGAAAATTGACAGTTTGTAGATTTATCTAGACTTCAATTTACTTCTGACGAATCGGAATTTATCTCCGATTACATTTAGACTCCCATGATGAAAAAATAATGAAAATTTAACTTGCATCTTTGTCAAGAACAACTTAGAAATGTAAGAGTGTCACAATTTTCGTCATGTTTTTCGTGGGACGATTGATTTTGCGATAGTTACACTTCATATACAAGAATAAACTATACATGTTTCTAATCGTGAAAGCATTCGCCACAGCATAGCATTCTCTGATTTTGCAATATTCGATCAGTAAAAAAGAAAATTTCAATTTTTGATCACAGGTACTTGTGGACAGGACCCTATGTTGCTCCCTTTATTTTTTATTTTTTTTTTTTTAAGATGTTGCTCCCCCCTTTTTTTTTTTTTTTTTTTTTTTTTTAGCATAGACTTTTTTCATATAAACAACATTTTGCAACTTTCTATGTATCACTGTATGACATATATACAATAAATACAATCAAGCAGTAGTTTCTATCCATGCCGGGTTTCTGACATGATATAAGTTAGAAGGTAAGTCACTCTTCTTTGTTTACATTGGGATACTTGTTGTGTATTCATCTTAAATTTAGTGAATAAAAAAGGCCTATCTGTCTGGAAATTGGCTTATTCCTTCTCTGTATATATTATTCTCCCTGAAAACACACATCAATATTTATTTACAGCAGCTGACAACTCTCCATGGAGCATTTTCCACTAGCATTTTGCGATTTTCAGACGACATTTTTGAAAACTCGAATTAAAGCTACGGAAGTGTGTTTATTAGCGACATCTGCTGGTCATTTGAAATATTGACAATACGGTAAAACGCGAAAGTTCCGGGTAAAATTAAATTTTGCGCCAAAAAATTCCCGAACTTTTTACCCGGAACTCTCGCGTTTTACCGTATCGTCAATATTTCAAATGACCAGCAGATGTCGCTAATAAACACACTTCCGTAGCTTTAACCCTTTGGATGCCAAGCCCTTTTCACTGATCAGTGCCAAGGGATTTTTAGTCAAATTTGTTTACCGTGAAGTCATGACGTTATCAGTGTAAAACGTCACAGTACATGACCTAATGTAAAATTGCACACACGTTTTTTGACTTTGTGGGGTGTAAATTGTAATGTAAAATTACACACACGTGTTTAGACTTTGTGGGGATTTACAATGTAAAATTACACACACGTACGTGTTTAGATTTTGTGGGTTGTAAATTTACAATGTAAAATTACACACACGTGTTTTGACTTTGTGGGTTATAAATTTACAATGTAAAATTGCACAATCTTTTTTCAGACCTTAATGGGTAAAATAGAAAATTACCGATGTAAAATTGTACACTTGTTTTTTCCCTCACACTTTATTGAATCTAATAATGTAAAATTGCATGCGTGTTTATCACACTTTAAATAATGAAATAAATGTAAAATTTGACATATGCTTTTGCCCTAAAAAAAACCAATGCCAATATACGTCGTGGTCGTGATATTATGTTAGTTGGATATTTATTTTATAACTAGCTATGCAATCACTGCCTATCACTACTAACGCTGGGAGTTCGAATCCCACTCAGGCGAGGTGTACTCGATACAACATTATGTGATAAAGTTTTTCGGTGACTTCCGGTAGGTTGATGGTTTTCCCCGGGTACTCCGGTTTCCTCCATAAAAAAAAGCCTGACCACCACGATATAACTTAAATATTGTTGAAAGTGACGTTAAATAACATAACTCTCTGTTATATATATCAACATTAAATAACAAATAGTATGGAGGAAGCATGGTAAATATTCACATGTAAAGTTGAAAGAATCGACATAAATGACATGAGTATCTCTCTAGTCCAGCTCCGAGTAATGAGTGTTGGATTTTAACCTTATATATGAGAAAGTTCAACATAAATAACAGTTTAATTATTGCCTGTGATCTGTGGGTTTTTTTTCACCCGTTAAGTTTTGTTCTTTCAACACGTTAATCTATCCATCTAAAAAATATATATTGACAAAAGCTATGAATTGTCAATATGTTCAATATGTTTCTTAAAGTTCAATGCCGATACAAGCACATGGCATGAACCACTTTATTACATCTCGAGCATATAGTGATTGCTCTAGAACGTATGTTTGGTGTAGTACAGAGAATACAGTTTCGCTGTTTCCACTTTCCAAAACGTACAAGTCTATTTCTGTTGCCTTGATTAACAAGGTGGCGTCGCCTGATAACATTATCGACAGATCGAGGATTGCAGGGGGAGGGGCTCAATAATGGTGAGTAGACATGATCCGACTTTTGTTAAACTCAATGGGGTTCACCTACGATTTTTACGCTAATAGGTGACGCATGTGTTCCATCAGTTATTACTTTCGGAACTCCTCGGCTAGCATCAATAACGTAACTAATGTAAACTACGATATTGATTTACAAAAAATGTATATGTATTCGTGTAAAATGCCACAAATGGTGTGTTTAACAAGATGAGGGTAGCTATCAAGAAGACTGACCATGCGACGAGAGGTCCGTGGACGCCAGGGAAATACGACGTGGTTTGCTCGGCACATAATGACATTTCAAGCCCAATCAAGGACATCGGCTTCTCAGAGTGTTGGGATTATTATGTTAGATGTCTTCCAGTGTTGATTGAATAAAAAGTTTATATTACTTTTACTTAAAGAATGGCCCCTCTAAGCATAGTGTTCAATATATTTAATAAGGCATAAAACACTAACCATTTTACTACTGAGGAGTGGGGGGATTTTTTTTAGAATAAAAATCGTTTATTTTCCACTATGTCCAAATTTTAAAGTAGACCTGAATACACCTCAGCCCTAAAAAAATATTGCTTGTTTAGGTTAACTCGACCCTACCTAAAATTTAGTGCCTATAATCCTAGCTATTTTATTAGTTTTTCTCAACAAGCACAGTCTTGGAACATCTACATGCCCAATATATCCAATGCAAAAAAAAAAAATCCTGGTCACCTTTACCTAACCTTTTTCACAGGGTTACCGGTAACCCTAAGCACACAATTATTTGTTTAGGTCTCGTAGGCATGTATCTTTTACCTCATGTATGTATAAAAAATATTTTTGATCTACCTGATGCTTGAAAAAAAAATGGATTCTCTACTGACAGACATAAAAAATCCCATGCCCCCCTCCCTCCTTCACTAATAAAATTGTTAGTGTCTAATAAAGAAAACAAGTGAGTGGGAAAACATGTCACTCCACTCGGGCACATTAATTAATATTCCGATTCCTAGCCGGCCAGTCTTTGTTCTTACTTGCATGCTTTAATAGTAGAGAAGCAACAAATACCAATTTTATAGTCTTTGGTTTGACCAGACTGGGGCTCTTTCCCATGGATCTAACACACTCAAGGCGAGAATGCTAACCATTACACCACCGATGAAATAGGAAACCATTTTGTCTACAGACCATTGAGACCAATAACATAATACCACCACAACAAAATTTCTGTGGTCGTATAAAAATCACACTGAAAAAGGAGCAGTCCTTCAAAACTTTCATTAAGCAAGGGACTTGTGCCCAAGTTGCTTAGTTGAAGTTAGTTAATACAGTCAATATCATCAAACACACATTAAAAAGATCATAGATTAGCTTCCAGTCAGATTTGAACTGACATCTTTTCAACTTTATTGAAAGGTACTACCTTGTACTATAGAAGCCATAATGATTGTAATATTACACAAAGTACACATACAGATAAATAAACCACTCAAACAAGTACTTCAAAAGCATCTTGTACAAAGGACTGTATTTAAGACATATTATTACCTACAGATGTACATGTATTTTAATCTTCACCATAGGATAGTTAAATGTTTAAATTGTGTATTTATTGACACTGATTACATCAGGTTATAATATTCATTAAAAAGTTGTTAATGTTTTCGTGATTCATGAAACCTTTTTTTCTCTCTAGCTACTGTTAGTAGCGACTAGCCCCTTCGCTTAAATAATCTTAAGCTTAAAGGGTCAATATATTACTTTAATAACAATATATGATATAAGTATACAAATATAACATGACAAAAAGACAAATATTTAATGGCTGACAAAAAATTAGGAATACCCAGAAAACTGAAGACTGAGACGCACAAACAACTAAAAATCCGGACCGACATGAACTCAGATGCTCCCCATGAGTCTGCAGTTCGAACTTCACTAATACCACTTCATGGGTGAAAGAGCTGGGGGCAATTGCCCTCCCTACTTTTAAAAATTGAGGGAGGGATAGTTTTGCCCCCTTTTTGGCATTAAATTTAAGAAAAAAAATTTTTTTACTTTAGTATGGAAGCATATATTGTCCATTTAGCCAAGGGTATAAGGATATTTGGACAAGGGTATGCTTTGGAACCATAGTGACTTTTTTTTTATTGCTGCACTGTTGAAAATATACCAGAAAAATAACGAATACATTTTTGGACAAATTTCATAAAGATGTATACCGAATGTAATGAGCATCATTTAAATTAGTATATTTATTGAGGTAATTACACATGATTGTGTATTTATATTTCAAAGATAAAAAAAATTGTGAATTTTTTTTTTTAAATGTAAAATGTTTCTTAAAAAACATATGAGGGTATCCCTATTGAAAGCCCCATAATTTCTTTCTATTGAAAATATGCCCAGTTTTTTCACATTCTGAATGATGACATGTATATGATGCTTTCAGTGTGTTGTTTTTGAATATTTAATAAAAAGAAAAGGAGTGTAAAAAGTTGGGTAAGTTTTTTTTAATAAAAATGATTTTTTTCCCTCACCTATGCCTGGATATGAATCCCATCTGGTTTTATAAAGGCAGTTAACTTCAAAATCTTCTTTTTCAATTGTAATGGATAGCATAAATATGACAAATTCTCCTGGTCTTGTCTCTGAATCCTGTCACGAAAGCACATTCAAACTGATCTGTCATCATAATTTTAATGATGTTTTATTTTCAGTCGGGGCAACTTGGACATTCAACAAATACAATAATATTGAAAAGTAACGAACATAAATCGTATGCTTGGGTTTTCAGTGTAATATGTACCTTTCAATCAAGTAAGTTTTTCGAACGTTTGTCGATGCATTCCGGCGTAGTATATCATATTCGAGCTTCGGCACTGACCCCCCAGCTGATAGCCGTCCGCCATCTTGGAATCGAATAACTGATAGTACACATGTGCCACCTGTCGGGAATGGGATAGGTGAACCCCATTGATTCCGTTCAGATGACCCTTTATTTTTTATCTATTTATTAATTTCACTTCGTCAGTCACCACATTGTCATTGTCAAACATTGCAACATACAAATTAAACAAATTATAATCAAAGTATGCTGAGCGGGTTGCTCAGCATACCTTGATTATAATTTGTACAAAAGATGTCGAGAGAGAGACGGAGAGAAATAAAAAAAAGGATGACATCTCGGACACGCACAAGTCAACTGACCAAAGTAGGCCTACAGTAGTTGTTGGTATCAAAAGTAGTTTCTACCAAATTTGGTATATTGACTTCAGTTTAACTTTAAACTGATTAATATTCTTATGAAGGGAAGTGGGTAAAACGAGGCACGAGGGTTCCTCTTGGTAATTTTTTCCAAAGCCTCGGAATCCTATCTGAATAACATTTTCTGCTGAAATTGTTTTACCCTATGCTTTTTCAAATAAAAATGTTGTAGACTTAGACTAAAACGTGTACTTATTCAGCTGCCTAGGGCATTAAATTAGTGAAGATATGTTTTATATTTGGTTGTCGATAAAATAATTTGACTATTATTTTTAATTTATAAAAATACATCTATTAATAAATGTACCAGCTCATTATAATTAATGGTCCAGACAAATAAACAAGTAGAAAGCTGTTTTCTAAATCACAATTCATCAATTCATTTTTGCTGTACTGATTCCTTCCTTATGACACACCGTGGTGGACTTAGTTGGAGAATTGTAGGAGGGGGGCCAAGTTTCCTTTTTCCCTGGGGCCCAAAAATTCTCTTAGCGCCCTGCCTAGACCTTTAAATTAGACACAAGTTTATAACTCCTAATCCTGAACGGAAAGTTGGGGCCATTTCAGAGGGTACCCTATAGTACCCTATATATATATATATATATATATATATATATATATATATATAACGTCTAGAAGCAAGTGACAACCATACAATATATCTGTCCCACTGGATCTCAAAGTTACTTTAAAGGATACTAGGTTAATACTAAATATTATATACGTCTGAAAATTAAACCAAACAGTGTTAGAATTAGATTTTAGAGCTGTCAAATTTTTGTTCTTCCCTCGACGGGATTTGAACCCACACCATTGTTACACTGCAGCACCATTCGCTTAGCCTTACGTCCAGCGCCCTAGACCACTCGACTACATCCACTCCCACTCCCTTGTAGTGGATGTAGTCGAGTGGTCTAGGGCGCTGGACGTAAGGCTAAGCGAATGGTGTGTAGTGGATGTAGTCGAGTGGTCTAGGGCGCTGGACGTAAGGCTAAGCGAATGGTGCTGCAGTGTAACAATGGTGTGGGTTCAAATCCCGTCGAGGGAAGAACAAAAATTTGACAGCTCTAAAATCTAATTCTAACACTGTTTGGTTTAATTTTCAGACGTATATATATATATATAGGGAGTGGATGTAGTCGAGTGGTCTAGGGCGCTGGACGTAAGGCTAAGCGAATGGTGCTGCAGTGTAACAATGGTGTGGGTTCAAATCCCGTCGAGGGAAGAACAAAAATTTGACAGCTCTAAAATCTAATTCTAACTCTGTTTGGTTTAATTTTCAGACGTATATATATATATATATATATACATATAATCGTTATTAAAATGTCGAATGCGGTAGGTCGTGGGTTCGATCCCCGATCGGGTTAAAATTGGTATTTGTTGCTTCTCCACTAAGTACGTAGCATTAAGGAGAAAGAGCAATGACTGGTTGGCTCGGAATCAGGATATTGTATCCGAGTGGGGTGACATGTCTATCTAACTATAATACTGGAAATAATGCACTTCTCCGTAAATGAATTGAAGAGATGTTTGATTACTTTACACCTCTCTTTAAATGATTTGTTACGCCGTTCAGTTGATTTGATGCGCAGTGCATATATACCAATCATTATCAGACAAGAACTATTCGAAGAAATAGAAACAGTAAAACAATCGTTTTATCCGGATCTTGCGTTTTCAGAGCTACCGTCCTTTCAAAAGCTGCGGTGACTTTTGTCTTAGTTTTAGTTTTAACAGTGAGCTTGGTTTCTTGCTCGACCAGTTCAGTAAAAAGACTAATTATGTAAAATGATGAAAGAGCGAACTATTTTAATTGAGTCATGTGTCGATGATCAGGAACTCGCTTAATATTGTGTTTCTTTTATTTTATATGTCATTCTTATATTTTATTTATAATTAAGTGCAATTAAAAATATACAATGTATATAATTTTGTTTTAATGAAGAATGATAATATGTTATGACTTTTATGACAATGACAATGATGTTTTTTTATTCTTTGATGATTTCAAATGTGTTATATTCAATGTTCGTGTATGATTAATACTCATTTTAATATAGTTGTATAATTTATTATTATTAGACGTACACATTGGTACGTTGATGCTTGCCACCGTTGTAAAGGGGTAGGTTCTGAATAAAAAATAAATAAAAAAAATGTATAGAACGGCACTATCATTGAACTTGTGACGTCATGTTTACTGTGACGTCATCGATGAATGACGTTTTACGCAAAGCCTACAAATAGGCCGTTGGCACTCGAGGGGTGGTTTGAAAAGCCTAAAAATAGGCTCTTTGGACATGTAAGGGTTAATTCGAGTTTTCAAAAATGTCGTCTGAAAATCGCAAAATGCTAGTGGAAAATGCTCCATGGAGAGTTGTCAGCTGCTGTAAATAAATATTGATGTGTGTTTTAATTGTACATGCGCGTAGACGATACCAAAAATTACAAGAGAGACAATCCAGTGTCTATGACACGAAGAATACAGAATACAGAATCATGTCAGAAACCCGGCATGGATAGAAACTACTGCTTGATTGTATTTATTGTATATATGTCATACAGTGATACATAGAAAGTTGCAAAATGTTGTTTAAGAAAAAGTCGATGCTAAAAAAAAAAAATAAAAAAAAAAAAGGGAGCAACATAGGGTCCTGTCCACAAGTACCTGTGTTTTTGATATGTACATACCTTGCGAAGCGTCTTCGTGAACTCTCCTCCACCAAAACCGGAAGTTATCCTCACGAATTTCTTTGCAGAACCAACTGTTCTGCTTGTGCCGATTACCAGCCGTATACCTGATAAAGTTTTTATTATCAAAATAATAATGAATATTTTTACTTAAGACAGCAAAATTTTCAAACCTTGAAGATAAGTAGCCATTTGTAAAAAAAAATTGCATTGATTCTTTGAACGATCGCAAAATAATTGGTTGTAGAAAAAACATTTTGTCTATTTTTGTTGCACTCGTGACATTTTATAATAAAGAAAAGAAAGAAGAAAATTTTACATTTTAAAATGCCAACATTGAAAAGTGATGTTACTGTTAACTCATACAATAATTTTTACCTGTTTCAATGAAATATTTGTACAGAAATGACAGTATTTGGAAATTTGTAACAATTTTTTGCCATACCACTTCTTTAATACCCAGTTTTAGCAGCAATATTTTTAATACAAACATTTGAAAATTTGTATTATACCACTCTAATATATTAGAAAAATCATAAAGAAATAATTAGAATATTTTTATAGGCTAGAAAAGGCAATTTATTATAATTTATCATTATTTTATCAGGATATGTTGTATTCCTGACATTATATTGCCATCAAGAAAAAGAAGAGTTATTAACTTAAAAACAATTCACATGGGAAAAAATCAGTTGGTGTTCTTTCAAGCATTAGTTTTACCAAGTTTTAATGATAATTGTTTCTTAAAGTAACATTTTTCGAGTTATTTGTAACTTGCTTACAACCATACTTCTCGAAAATTCCAACTTATTTTTTAAATATACTATACAAAAACATTTAAAACATTGTTTAATGTACAATTACAAGTATTTTTTGGATACTTAGAAAATTGATTATATCAAATTTCAATGATTTTTAAATATTTATGTCAGGAGTGCAACATTTACATGGTCAACCATAAATTATCTTTAAGAAAATAGATAAATGCATTAATCATAAACTTTATCAAGTCAATTAATCTCCAATAGCTAATGAACCTAGAAAACATGTTCCCTTGTCAGAGAATGTCTCTAGTATTAATACCTAATAGATATTAAAACCATGAGACCATTTAAAATGAACAAAAATGCTTTATTACATAAAATTAAAAGCACATAAAATGCTATTGGCACTTAATTTTTTCAACCATTATTCTAAACTTGACAGAATCTCATTTTATTTAAATCATCCATATAAAAAGCTATAAATTAGACTGTGTAGAAGATCACTACTAGTTGCACTCCTGACATGAGTCAAATGCTTTTCTGTGAGAGATATTTTATGTATCTCAAACAGGTAAATGGGTTTTATCTGTTCCCTTGGTCAGTCTCTGTTGAAATAGAAAGACAAATGTGATTTTAGTTACATTTAAAAGAAAATATGTCTAAGAAAATATCAAATGTTGCACTCCTGACATTTGAGGGTGCTGCCTTTAATGTGACATTCTTGGCCTTACTACTGATTTTAGTGTATCCTTTAACTATGGTTTTGAAGCAGCAATGATGTATTAAGATTTATTTATACCCCATATCTTTGAAAACTAAAAGACAACATTTCTACAATGTAATTTAGGAAAACTTGCATAAATGTTTGTTGCACTCCTGACTAGGTACATCTTTTTTACAAAGCCATATTTTTATGCAATAATAAATGTGAAGCATGATCTATTGCTATCTTAAAGTATGTCAACATATCAAAGTTTGTGATGAAATAGATTTTGATAACATATTGTTTGATTTAGCACTGTGGTAGGTTGTTGAAAATTAAGGATTTTTTAAAGTGTCACAAAAAAGGGTTGCACTCCTGACAATTTTGACATGTTTTTTGGACATATTTTTTTTATTATTCTAGATATCTTAAAGATTTTTTGCAGTAACAAACATCAAATCATTACAGATCTTTTGAACTATTTAGATCCAATAAAATCATAAAAATGAGTAAATTAGACAGCTATAGCAGTAGGAGCCATTTATTTTTTTGAAAGTGCCCTACTGTCTTTTTCATAAGCTGGTCTCATGTTATTGTTGGTTGTAGTGTCTTTGTGTCAAGAATATATTCAGTACAATTGCTGTGTAAAAACAATCTTCAGTTTGTTACTCCCATTAGTTATGCGATATCTTATGTCAACTTTTTCTATGACATTATGTTTGCAGTCAAATTATGGTGTGGTGTCGTTTTCTGTCTGCAAACACAACATATTTTTACAATAAAACTTTTGCCGGAAAAGAAATACCTATGTCTCACTTTCAATAGACAAGACAAAAATAAAATATTAAACATCCTTCAAAATATAAGCCCACTATCAACTTGATTTGAAGAAACACAAACTCTAAAAATAAACTTGAAAGAAATTAGGTGCAACAATGGGGTAAAGTGTCTTTACAGAATCATCAGTATAAACAATGTTGCCAATGATTCTTTGTTTCTGAAATGTTATTTTTGTTGGTTAAGCACTCTTGTAGTCATGATATGGTTGTTTTCTTGTATAAGTGTCTTTTGACCATGAATAGGGATCCGATGGATCAATATGTATGTGCGAGATACAATGCAAAACTATCAATGATTTGGACACATTTAGTTCATAAAAAGTTTTTATTTCTCATATATATATTTATTACATTCATTATCAATCAACAAACAAATTGTTTTAATAAATTTGTTCCCAACTTTTTCTTCATTCATCAACACATATGACCAGCAAGATTTATAGACAAGTAAAATGATGACAAACAGAAATACAGATCAGCTTTGAAAACATACAAAATTATAAATATCAATACATTGTAATTGATTTTACTTGGTTTTATAGAATTTTAATTGTAAGAGTGACAGGAATTTCCATTATGCGACACTACATATACTGACAAACGTTATCACCTCTGGTTCAATGTGATATAAGATTGTTGATCAGTACAATGAGTGCTTTAAACATGTTAAACCAATTAATTATTGCTACATTGTGTTGGAAACAGTGATAAATTTAGTAGACTGAAAATGGTCTAGAGCCTCTGAATTATGAATTTTAAACCATATGTCTTTGGGTTTTTTTTAATCTCTCCTGGGCTTCATTTTCAATCAACCTTACGTTACAATTTACGTTGAGATGTTGATGCTGTTGAGTGACTTTGCTCCCTCACCCACAACCCATAAAGAATAAAATACAGAATGAAATGATTTCACATTTGAAATGTTGGCAAGTGTGTGATAATAAAAATAAAATTAAGTGTCAAACAGCATTAAATAAAATACCAAAATTATCCATATTTGGCAGGCACTACAGCTAAACAAAATGTTTTGAATTGGTGTGCGAGCGTTGTACATGTGTGAAGACTATTACAGCTACATATAGATTATTTGTAAGAGTATACAATCTTAATTTTCAGTATAAATTGTATTTATAAGACTCTTTAAGGTTATGTTCACATTTAGATATAGGATTGCATTATTAAGAATTAACAATGATGATGAATTGAATTTTCACTATGAACCTAAACACTTTCCTTTCATACTCAAAACACTTTGTTGGATAGAGAAGCTTTTCTTGAATGCAGTAAATAAATTTGATTTGATTTACTCCTACCAGGTGGAATTATAATTAATCTACACGTCATAGGTGCCTTGAGATATTTGATGGTCATTTTTACTATACACAACAATGATTTTCTCTACCATGTGGTAAATATTTTAAACCTTATTTTAATGATTACATGCATTGTAGAAACCAACTAATCTTTGTATTTAGTTATTTTGACAGTCGGTAAAATTGGCTAAGTGAATAAGTACAGATTCGTTAGATTATCATAAAACTGGTATGACACCAAAGGGTTAGATTTAAATCCCTTCAATTTACTAACAGTTAAATTAATATCAATACCTACTTTCCTTCTCTATCTTAGATCAATTTCATGGTTGGCTTGTAGTATTTCAATCAGCAATTTTACTTGAAATGTTTTATTTATTATATTTTGTGCCTTTTCCTTCCCTATCAAGAACATTTTCTGAAAAATCGACTTTAAAACCATGGAAGATTTACTTATGTTTGAATTCTGTAGTACATTTGTGTTTTTTGTGATTATAATTCCAGAATTTCTTGTTTTATTAAGGATGACATCCTAGTCAATCTTTCAACAATAAATATTATTATTATTATTATTATTTTAATTAAATCGCATCAAACATCTGTGGTAAAATGTTAAATACAACAGATAAAGCAATAAATATGATGTAACCAAACATTTCAGCTGCCAATATCAATTTCTATGTATGTTTACAATGAAATGTTAAGTTATAGCATAAGAAATACAAGTATTTAAATAGAGATTCACATTACATGCTGATCTACTGTATACAGTCAAACCTGTATTAAGAGGTCACCTTTGAACAAAGAAAAAGTGGCCTCATAAGTCAGGTGACCACTTAAATGAGGTTCAATTCATATGAAATGTTCTATGACAGGAGACGAAAAAGGTGACCTTTTAATACAGGTGGCTGCTTACTAGAGGTGACCGCATGGGCAGGTTTAACTGTATATACAATGTAGATAATTAATGAATACTCATAGATAGTGTGGTATTCTTGTTTGTCAATAGTGATAAAATGTCAAAACTATGAGGACTCAAGTTTGGAGTTAATTCTAATATGAACAATAATATTATCTGGTTTCACCCTGTCTGTCTCATGCTAGGACCTGCATGCATAAAGATTAATAGTTTGAAGTGAGAGGTAGTTGTTCGTTTTGTTGATATTAATTTAGTAACTTGCTTAAAAATTTCTTTCCATAAAAAAACTTTTATGAAATCCTATTCAACAAGTCAAAAATAAGGTATACTAATAATGTATTCCATATGTGCAGATACATGTTGATGCATCAACTGTGAAGAATCACAAAACTCATATTATTTATTACGTGTGTAAATGAGGTCAAGGTCCAATGATATATGACTGGCTGACATATGTTTGTTGTATAATTTAACTACAAAACAAACAAGATATGATTATGAAGTCTCCCAAACTAGCCACTGACAACCGGTTTAAAATATAAATTAAAAGCTACCTTTGAAATTGAACAATGTTGAATTTTTGCGGTATGGTGTCGGCCATTTTGAAAATGGAGACAGGTAGAAATTTTTCAATGTCGGGAATCAATTCAGGACGTTGAAATCGAACAATGTTGAATTTGTGCGGTATTGTGGTGGCCATTTTGAAAATGGCGACTGGTAGAAATTTTTCGATGTCAGGAATCATTTCGGGACATCATAATCTACCCACATATGAAATGTCGTTGAAATTGGACAATGTTGAATTTGTGCGGTATTGTGGCGGATATTTTGAAAATGGCGACTGGTAGAAATTTTTCAATGTCGGGAATCAATTCGGGACATCATTATCTACCCACATATCAAATTTTGATGATATCGGACAATGTTAAATTTTTGCAGTATTGTGGTGGCCATTTTGAAAATGACAACCGGTAGAAATTTTTCAATGTCGGGACATCATTATCTACCCACATATAAAATTTTGATGATATCGGACAATGTTGAATTTTTACCACCCATTTTTTATACCGTATTTTGGCAGCCATTTTGAAAATGGCAGACATCTCAAAAATTTTATGTCTCTATCATTATACATTTAGAAGTTATCAACATTAATGTACGAAATTTCAACTTTCCCATAGGATTCTTTAGTAACCCTCAACCCTTTGAACCCCTCAAAATATGACTTTGACCCCCTTTACCACAAAGCTAGAAACATATATCTATAACTCCACCAAGTTTCATGAAATTCTGTCCAGTAGTTCCTGAGATCTGCCGTGGACAAGTTCATGGTCCTAGGAAAGAAAGGAGAAGAAAGAGAAGAATAATAATAATAAAAATAATAATAAGAAACGGAGCAAAAACAATAAGTCTCCCAAACTTTGTTTGGGAGACTTAAATATTTGACCATAAAACACATGGTTACTGAGAAATGAATCTTAACATAAACAATGAAAAGTTAATTAAGCATAATAAAGGGCATGGCCAAGTGCAGCATGATACGACTGTAGCAAGTTGGCAATTAATTCTTCCTGCACCAGTTTTGCTGAAATCAAGTTTAACTTGAAAACCATACCTGATATAGAAAATCCAATGGAATACTCCTAAAGTATTTGTCACAATTAATTCCAAGAAAAAACTTACATCAAAATAGATGAAAAATGAAAATTGTGTAAACTTTCCAAATTTGGGGTCCTTTTCCATAAAAAAAAATAGTTAATTGCCTTTATGGACTCATAAGTAATTCATGAAAACGAATACTTTCTAAAAACACCCATTAAAATTGGATAAAAAAAGATTTTTTTTAGAATTTGTTCCTTTTTAAAGGGTCTTTCGATTGAGTTTTTCTCTAAAGCATTAAAGGATAGAGTAAATATGCCAACTTACTACTGGAAGCTCTCAGTCTCAACACAATCTTTTCTAAGAAAACACATACATTTGTACATCAAATTCAGATGAAAATTCTCTATATTCCCAATATGGGAAATTTCAAAATTTGAGCCCATTTTCATAATAAAAAAGCAAATTGTGTGGCTCCTCAATGATCCATCAAGATTACAACTGGCATAACAGAGGATGAAAAATGGGGGGGAAATTTTAATTTAGCACTCTCACCCCATTTTATGTCAAAAATAAAAATAGTTACATAATAGACATTGTAGCTATGCATTTTTCATATTAAAGAGATTTTTCTAAGGAATTTGAAAAACCTAATCAAAAACAGATAAAGAATAAATGCTCCACATATGAAAAGCAGAAAACACCCTTTTTGGCATCTTGTTTTGAAACAGGTAAGGCTACAATCAAACAAATCAATCCTGGCAAGGATGATTGTGTTAAAATTTCAGGAGGATTCACCATTGTGTCTACAGACAATGACAACAGACATATCACATAATATAACCGCAAAATTTGTGTGGTTGCATAAAAAGAAATGTCATGATCTGACAGGTGTCCTGGCAGATATGTACACTCTAGGTCAATAATGTTTGACCAACAATTTTTGATTTAAAAAAAAACCATATGCAATTCTAAAAATTTTCAATGAAAACTTCAAGACTTAAATGAAGACCATGAACAGTGAATATGAGGCCAAGGTCAGTTCATATATGCCTAACTGACCTCTACAAACCAGGAGGAATGTCTTGACCAGTTATAATTGACCTATAACATATATGCATGTGGCTCCTAAGAAACAGAACTACATGTAATTATATATAATCATATATGCAACTGTTAACACTGGCCACCAGAAAAGTATTACATAAGTATATTCAGGTGAGACAAAAACTGTGTGCATTAATGGAGTCTTCGAGACATTATTAAACAATACTTCCTGAATAGAATTGATATTTAAAATCTATGACATAACGTTGTAAATTTGCAACGTTATGTTAGCCAAATTTAATCCCAATTAACAACGACAGAAATATTCTGTTGTCAAAGATACAAACTGTTTGCTTATTGGGTTTAATTTGACCAGTCATTTAGTATTATTCATTTCAAAGAGACAAAAAATTGACGATTGTCAACTTTATATCGTGACCTAATTTTGTTCTAAATAAAGATTTGAAATATGTTAGTGGCAATTTTCACCTCACTTTCAGAAAACAATGTTTAAATTATATTACTATAAGACATATAAATTAGTCTGACTCATCAATGTTATACGCAGGCAGCTTTAATGTACAATATCCAACTCCAGTTAGACTACGTGGCAGAGCCCCAACTGTTTCCCAGATCCCTGTATACAAGTCATATCGTGACACAAGTTTCTGTCCAGTTTTAGTCTGAACATTATACCCTCCTAGTACATAAATGTGATCGTTATATACAACACACGATGCTTCCTTGTGTGATACAGACAATGGAGCAATTATCGTCCATTGATCTGCCATCGGATCGTAACATTCAGACTGCATCACAGGCATAGCTTGTTGGTTTACATTAAGATTACATCCTCCAAATACATACAATTTATCCTGAGCTGAACACATGACATGCCAACCACGCTGTGTCAACATGGCTGCCATATCCTCCCACTGATTGGTTGAAGGATCATACCGCTGCATATCTGGTGTGAAATGATTTCCACTGTAACCCCCAGAAATATAGATAAAGTTCCCATACACTGCACCGGCATGGGCATGATATGACATGGGCATTGGAGAGATCGGTTCCCATACATTATCAGCAGGGTTATATGCCTCAGCAGTTGCTAGACTGCCATCTTTGAATTTCCCTCCAACAGTATATATTCTGTCATTTAGTACTCCAGCGAAGAAATAAGCACGTTTATTGATCATAGGGCACACCTGAAACCAGGTGTCAAAACGAGGGTCATATCGTAAGACAGAATTAACAGCTGACTCTCCGTGGGCACATTGTGTTGTACAACCACCTAATACATACAAAAAATTATTGTATACAACAACCTGCATATGACTAAGTGCACTTGGTAGTGATGCTAATTCTGTTCTGTTTAACAAACTATTGGATGTAATTTTGGAATCAAAGACTAAAATTTCATCATGAAGTCCAGGGTTCGGGTGGATTTCTCTACCACCAACACTAACTAATCTCTCTACAAAGCTACGTAATTGTACATTAGTTGTTTTCTCTAACGGTTGTGAATGAGGAACAACATGATAGTTCAGTGCACTAAGTACCATTTGACGAAGTTCATGATTAGACATCATCATATCCACCCTCTGAACTGTCTGGACCAAATCTGCAGGATTAATCATAGGAAAACGAATAAGTTTCATCAATGCTATCGCTCCCTCTTCTAGATTACTATTCAGTAAAAACCACTCCCATGTGATATGAAATATATCAATTTCTTTAAGTCCCAGCTGATCACTGTTCAAACAATTAACCATTTGTTCATTAGTCAATAAATGCAAGGTGCCCTCTTTTGATATATGCATTAGATTACTTGCTATAAACATATCTATTTGTTTCAATGCATTGTTCATACTATACAACTTAGCAGTATTAATAAAGTCATAAAAATTGGTTGTATTCATTCCACTAAGAAAGTTTCTTTCACAAAATTCTATTACAGGAGTGACTTGTAAATGAGTAGCAGCAGCTATCACGTCAAATATATCATCACCTTCTAGTGACGTGGTAGATGTATAAATAATCTCCATTGTCTTGTCTAATCCCTTACTAGTAATGCCCCGTAACTCTATTTCTTTCTGTGTACTTTCCTTCATACCACTTGTAAACATTGATCGGAAGTAATCTGAACATGATACTAGTACAACACGATGTGCTTCAAATTTATGACCTGAAATGATATTACAAAAGTAAAACATTTATACGGAGGATTTGTTTCATGTATCTCTTATACATGTACTTCTCAAACAATAATATTTATGAGGAGGTTTTGTTTCATGTATATCTTATACATGTACTTCTCAAACAATAATATTTATGAGGAGGATTTGTTTCATGTATATCTTATACATGTACTTCTCAAACAATAATATTTATGAGGAGGATTTGTTTCATGTATATCTTATACATGTACTTCTCAAACAGAACCATATCAGTAGTGCAATGGTTAGCATGTTTGTCTTGAGTGCAGTTGATTGTGGGTTTAATCCCCAGTCGAGTCAAACCAAAGACTATAAATTTCAAATTGCTTTTCCACTAAGCATGCATAATTAACGAGTGAGAGCAAGCTTTGTTGGCTTGGAATCAAGATATGTTTGAGTGGAGCGACATGTCTACCCTCTGACTTGTTTCAAAAAGCTAATACTAATTAATTATGTTGGTCTAGTACAAAGCAAACATCATCATCATCTCAACGGAATGTAGCTTGTTTTTGCCATGATATACTATATTTGTACTTATTTTCGTGTGTACTAAATCATAAGTTTGTATGTATTTAAATTCACAATTTAATTTGAAATCGATGAACATGGTTACTTTTTACATGAAATTATGCTGTATATGGAAAAGACTACAACAGTAGAGAGTACAATCATGTAATATATACAAAATAATTTTGTCATCGTTCGTATATACTACTCAGTAATTAGCGCAAGGAAAACATGAGCCAATTGAGAAGATTTTTGAGTTTATTAATCGGTGCATCAAACCTTTGGTTGACATAAGCAAGGGATAATCCCCTAGAGAATGGGACATGAAACTTTAATTCGGTGCTAGACAAAGGCTGGGATTTCAGGTGTGTGCACAATAAAATAACTCTTGACTTTAATATTAGCTTTATTATATTTTTGTGTTGTAAATATGCTTAGATGTTTTATAATATTTTATTATGATGTATGGCACTGTTTTTCAATGAACCAATACCACCCATGAGGATGATTGATGTCCCCTGTTTATATCTGGTGTTTCCATTTAACAACTTGGTGTTTTTGTTACCTGCAGATTAGTGGAACTTTTTTCAACCTCAAGGAGACCTTATCATTTTTTATCTTTTACATATCAGCCTTTCATCAAAAAGAATCAGGGCCATCATGACCACATGGTAGTAGGATTTACAACTACCTATGCAATCAGTGCCTATTCAGGCGAGGTGTACTCGATACAACATTATGCGATAAAGTTTGTCAATCACTTGCGGCAGGTCTGTGGTTTTCTCCGGGTACTCTGGTTTCCTCCACAAATAAAAATGACCGCTACAATATAATTGAAATATTGTTGACAGTGGCGTTACACACCATAACCTAACCTCAAAAAGAATCTGATTTTTCTTTTAAACATCAGTTTTACATCAAAGAATATGTTTATATTTACCTTCAGCAATAAGTGTGACATCACAAAGGATTTTATCATTTTTCAGCTTGTTAAGGCCTTGTAATATTTTCATGCCATGCTCTGGTCGCTCTTCAACACGACAAACTTCAATGACAGGGGTATCTTCTACTTCTTCAGCCATTTTTTATAATTTCAACCTTTTTGCACTACAATAATGACCTTGGCTCATCTAACTCCATACTAATGTGAAGATAATCTACAAAGGTAAATCTGTTTTAGTTATATGTACAATACCAATACCCTACAACATAAAAGGTTGGAATTCAGGATCACACATCGGAGAAAATAACATACCATCACATGAACCTATACATACATTGCAAATGTATTTCCAAAATATGGTACTGGTATCTTTTTATATACTCATTCACTACCCTTTTGCAATGAACATTCAATAAATATCTCACCCCAACATTAATGGTTCATGTTAGATATTATCTCCTAATGAGTAATGATTTGAATAAATGAATACATCCTTTACTTTCTTTAAGAAAATTAACATTATTTGTAAGAGTAATAGTCTTTCACCAACATATTCTACTTTTCTATTGCTAGCTAGTAGTCAGTTAACTATGAGCATTCATTGACCCTGCAACTGTACTGTCCATGTTTATATTGTCATTCATTTTTATGATAGTATGTGGTCTTTTTGAGTGGAAGTGAATCTGTGTAGGGCTTTTATCTGTACAGTGTATTGCCTTGAAGATCTATTTATCAAGAGGTGGAGGGTTGGGATACCATTTACCAGTTTGACACACCACATTTTTGTGTTTGTACTAGCCAGGAACTGCATTTCCAATGTCATATGTCATGTTCTCCTTCTATGTTCAATGATTTGTGGTGAGGGGCAACTGTCCATTTTCTTGATATTGGTGGAATTGTTGTCCTCGATTCGTTGATTTTACTTCATACATTTTTAATAATTACTTTCTGTCTATGTTAATGCATATGCAAGTTTATTTGTGAATTTAAAATGATCAAAATTGTTTCATGTCCTCTGCTTACATGATTTTGGTTTTAATTTTATTTATTGGTCGACATTAAGAATTCTAAGAACTTACAACTGAATGCTCCCAGGTTAAACTCCCATTAAAAACAATGGTTGAAATGCCAATATGAAATATTTGTAGAAACATATAGCACCTTGTGACCTGTATCAATATATGCAAAACCATTCAAATAAAGGATACCAATTAAATCTGTCAGATGTACTTTAGTTTGGTGTAACACATTTTTATTTGAAATAATTTCCAAATCCTTTAAGCAAACTTTTGAAATAAAAACGTAGATACATGTATCTAATGACACGTTTCTAGAATAACCTTCACAACTCCGCTCATGGTGAAAAGATTTGAAAACAAAATAATTTAAATGTCTTTGGGAACAAGTAAACTAAAAAAGATCATAAAAAAATCAGCTAATGTTACCTACATGTATGTCTGAGAGAGGTCGACATTAGCTTTAATATTAATTAGGAATTGTAAATTTCAAACATTATACAATAATTTTTTCTAAATAAACCATGTCACTGCCAAAGAGTATAATATTGAATTAATAATCGAGTGATAGCTCTCTCTTAACGGTATCACTATGTGTGGTAAAAAAAAAACAGTTTAATACTATGGAAAAAAAATTCTTCATCAGAACAGGAAATTATAAAAAGTTTTATCTGCCATTTTGGTTGCTTTCGAGACGTTTCGGCCATAAACCAGTTCATCCATATACCGATTCGTCCATAGACCAGTTCGCCCATAGTCGTTCAGGGTATTCAATAAGATTGTATTGAACAGGCTGAAATGAAATTTGAAAAGAGTTCAATGATAAAAGGGGGAGGGGGGTATGCCCCCCCCCCCCTCTAAATTGTTTTTCACTTACATTCAAAATGGTGCATTCTGAGGCATTTTAAGGTAGTTTACAAGTGCATGAAAAAGAAGGTTTCATAGAAATGATTTTTTTTTAATTTTAGCAAGCAAAATGGCACTTTTCCATTTGCGTATCTCATGAGTTATCCATCGATAACATAATTATCTTTCGATGTGTCTCTAGATTTTTCAATTGAAATATCTCTATCATTTAAACGAACATCAAATGATAATAAGTTAAGCGTAGAATTGACACCGATCAATGATAAATTCGGATAAATTTGTTTCATTCCCCTAGTATTAGATAACCCCTGACAAATGCATTGATATCGATCCTGAAATGCATTGTTTTTTGTATAATTGTGGATTTTAAAAATCTTTAAGATGAAAGAGTGAATAAATATTGTATATTTCTTTTATTTAATGAAAAAATATTTTAGTTTCTAATAGTCGAACTGACGATTTCACTCGTTTGAAGCGGCGACATATTGCTGGTCCTTATTGAAATTCCTGTTCGTTTCGGCCATACTTTTCATAATGAGACATATACTTAATAGCATCATTGTTTTGTAGTATTCTTAGTAGTTTTCATGGTTGGAGAAAAAGCATTTTGGCACCGATATTTAAACTTAAAGTATCTAGCTGTATGATAATGTCACATGGACGATGTGATGATGAGACGTTTCAGTGTACGACAGTGTGATGAAGTGGTGGCTCTAAGAGCAACAGCAGTGATTTAGCTAGCGCTCGTCACTTTCGTCATTGATGATTGATTTTCGAAAGTGACGAGTATTTCCTGTACCCAATTCGTCACTTGAATTTTCAAAAAACCGTAGAAAAATGTTTGTAACAATCAATTCTTCTTCATTTGCTGATTAAGACTAATTAGTCACTACAATGACAATTTTATTACATGTTACAAGCTAATCAACGGATAATAGAATTTTTGCTTTGATTGCATAATTTTTTATCTCACCTGGCTTGATTTACCTGGACAAAGAATTCAATCAACGATAATAATTTTTTTATATTATAGTTAATGTTATGACATGTACTCAAAATGCCACAGTATGTATTTAAAGTAGACATATTTTTGTAATCGTCATATGGGCGCAAGTTCGCATTGGTAAAGTTGCTGTCAAAATATATAATTACATTTGTAATAGTAATCATAATTCATTGCACGATTCGTCTCAATGTCTGCCATAACGAACTATTTTTGCCAAATTTATGAAAATGTCGATATCATGTTTATTGAAATCTATTGTATCCATTAAATATTTTGAAAGTGATTTTCTCGAAAAGTCATAACTTTGATTAAAGAAACCAAGGCCGCCCTCTGAAGAAACTAAATTTTTTTTTTTAAATGGCGCAATAAACAGGATTTTGCAATCCACCTAAGCTACTTTTAACCAAACAAACTTTTGATGTATTTATTCTCATTTCTGTGAAATGCAATCTTAGTTCTCATAATATTTAATATGGTCATTTATATGCAAAGGTTGGTCATTCACTTCGTTTAAATGCACTGCACGAGGACACATATAAGTTTTTTTATATATTGATCAGCACCCGGGTAACAATTGCGTTCTATTTATAGAACTATTTACAAACAGACACGTGTCTGCAATTAAAAAAAAACTACAGTATTTTTATTCCAATTGTTGCAATTTGATTATGAGGTCTGAGAAATAATTATTTATTTTACAACTTGCTTCAGTTTTTGACGTTTGTTCTATACTGATTTCCTACAAAGAATCTAGATAGAAGTTGGACCATTGGCATTGGGCAAACTGGCAGAAATTTTTTTTCTGCTGAAGACTACACAAATATGAGTTATTACAATTGTTGTGGAATTAGACCAAAGCCCAGTAACATTTCAAAAGGGGTGGGGGAGGGGGTTATTGCAATTTGTGTGGTATTAGACCAAAGCACAGTAATATTTCAAAAGGGGGGGTATTACAATTTGTGTGGTATTGAGATCAAAACAGTGGCAATGTTATGTTTTATCAGTTGGTTGTTAATTTGCAGAGTATGTTCCCATCTTAGGGGGTTTTCAATCTCCATTACTAACCAATAAGGCAACGTTACTGATTATAAGATTAAGCTCATTATATTCTTGTTTATTCATAATTTAAAAAAAAAAAATATGTTCTGCATAAGTGACTAATGGTCTCAAAATCCTGAACAGTGTAAGCGGGATAATTATTTATTGTATTCTATACTTTAATCATCAATGTTCCAGAGATTCTCGTGGATTTAGCTTAGTATGTTTGTGTTAGTTTGTAGATAAATTTGTTGTGAATATGCAAAGGGAAATAACTATCTATTTCCATTATCCTAATCATCATGAAGTAATGAACATAATTACATTTTATTGTCTTACAATTAACAAGTTGATCTACAATATCTAGTTTATATTGATCATTAATCATAAAATGTTTTAGAAAATTAATATTTCGAAATTTCATGATTAATATCAACAAATTTATTATATAAATAAAATAAAACTTAAATTTTGAGCTTAGAACTTGTCAAATACCGTATTAAATATTCCATGGCCGAATCGACTTTAATTCTATGGCCGAATTGGTAGTGTGGCCAAAACGACTATGGCCAAAACGACCTGCACCCTTTTGGTTATGCACAAGAAAAATCAGGATTACTTCGGCTTCTAAAAAAGCAACAAAAACAACAAAGTTTGTACTTAATTATATGTAATAAATTATTTAAAAAAATCATTTGAGTGAAGTATTTTGACAAATCAATTCTTTATTTGAATTGCAAATGTACCCTAGAATCAATCATATGACATTGTCTTGACTATTGATGTCAATGTGGTAAATATAGCATATATACATTTTGTGGATTCAAGTGCATTCAAGTCAATATCACAATCAAAACATTAAATATTTTGTAATACCTAGCTTTTTATGATTGTTTTATTCAGATTTTGCCTCGAAATTAAATGAAAACGGAATTCTTGCAACATTATGAAAAGCTATTTTTGGTCCACTATTAAGAGAAATTTTGGAAATAAAAGTATTTACATGTTCCTTTGAGTTTGAGTGTCTACACTGTATACATAATATTACATTACATTTGGTATAGACGCAAGTCTTATGACATTATGACTTGTCTATATATCGCTAGCACCTCCTCTTAATAAATATGAAACTAAGTCTACTTTTATCGAGGATCACTTTAGTCTGTAGAAGAGTACTACTGTTTGGATCGTTAGATAGATCTCTCTTTGTATTATAAATACTCCCAGACCCACTAAAAAAACAAACTATAATTGAGAATTGTCATTGGTCACATGATAGAATTGGAAAACACTTTGATATTAGTGTACAAATGCATTTGTTGTGCATAATCTATGCAACTACAGTACAGACAAGTTTTATCAATGAAAGAAACCTCCGGGAAATGACTGAAATCATGAAATGGTTTTTTTTTGCCAGGGCCCGAGTTGCAAAAATATCAAGATTAAATTAGATTATTCAGATAACAGTTTCTCCTCATTGTCCTAACTTATTGTGAAACTATTCGTACATCTAGTCTCCTATCGTTGTTGCATTATCATCTTTGTAAATACTGTCATATTTATTTTCAGCCCATGATTGATGACCATGACCCTAGAACACCAAGCACTACCGGAAGTGACATCATATTGCTGAATCACATATACGCTTTCTTACCGGTGTTACTGGTAAAAAAATGAATGTATTGTTGCGCTCGGAATTCGAGTCTATCTATCTTTTTTTCCTTCTCATATATGATTTTTATTTGATCAAAAACAAAGTATAAACAGTTGATATTATCAAATTAATAATTAGTGGGAAAAACATTTTTCATTTATTTATTTCTACTTAATTTAACCCAAAAAAAACAAGAAAAAACAATCTGCGGTGATTAATGTTTTTGTACCAACTATGGTCTGAAATGATACGTTTTCATGTGTGCAATTTTATTCACTTATCAGACTGAAAAGGCATTTTTACAGATTCCCAATTAAAAAAACACATATATTTTTAGACCGTCTTAGGGTACATACATCTGAAGATTGCATGCCTAAATTTCTGCAATATTAAAATGTTATTTTTATTTTACTTACATAAATTATAATAACGAATGATGATAAAGCAAGAATTAATTATGTCACAGTTTGGTTCAAAAGGCTGACAAAGAGTACACATGACTGGTGAAATATTTAGTCATGTCACACATGGAGTGTATATTTTCAACAAACTGTAGACAGAGAGAACGTACTAGTATTGGACACTCATAAAATAAATTAACACGAGTTTCTTTTGTTTCAAACAATAATTCTGTTTCAGAAAATATACATTTAAGAAGTAAACTGTTAATATTTATAATTCTCAAATTAATTTTGTACTGAATGTTAATACAAGTTCCAGTTTTCATTTTCAATTATTTGCTCCAAATTCACTTGCCATTTTTTGTGTGTTTTAACTGGCTTTACAAAAACTTCTTTGTAAGAACAAACCGTAGAAAGGCTTGACAACCTTCTGACTGGAACACAATATCAATGTGTGTCAAAATCTTTATATCTTGTCCCCGATGGACTTATATATATATGCAATAGAAGTTCCACTTGCTGCACGTTATGTTTAATTGAACTTAATGGCGAAACAAAAGTAAAATATCAGAAAGAAGGAATCGATCAACCTTTACCGAGCATCTGACCCCTTTCGGTCATAAAACTTTCGAGCACGAGTAGTACATCAGAACATTGCATCAAAAATACTTTTTTTGGAAAATCTGTGATTCGGAGTACGAGTACGACAATCCTTTGTTTTACAAAATAATCATATTCCATATCTGTATTTCTGAAAATTGACAGCGTTATCGATTCAATGGTAGTAGTACTATTATTATTTTAATGCACCAGAAACTGTTTCTTGCATGGTTTTCGACCCAAGCATTAGGAAGCAATATCAAAATAAAAGACCAGAAAAATCCCAAATCTGCAGCCAATCCCTGCAATATTTATCCATGAATATAGGAAAGGACGTCACATGAAAAATATGTCACAGAAAAAGTCAGGGTTTTTAAAGTCACGGGAAATAAGGTCACAGAAAAAAAAGAAACAAGAAAATGTCGCGAAAGCTTCCAATAGTAATAGTAAAAAAAAAGTCATTCATAAAAGGCTGCAAGTCAAACATACCTAAATTTGTCCTTCATGATACATATTCCGCATTTTCTATAATTTTGCCCAAAAAAGTGAGGAGGGCAAAAACATAGGATGTACCCCCTCTTTGCTCCATCCCGTCTCTTACGCCCCTGTTTAAATAGAATGAATATAAACTACAAAGAAATGTTTAAAGAATAAAGCAAACATTGAAAAGGTGAAAGGTAAGATTCGTTAAGGAATATATTATATTATATATGGAATATAAGTTACTATGCAATGTAAACAATCAACAGACACTTTATGATATTCTGCAAAAAGATAGGCATTTTCCGTTGCAATTGTTGTACATTTTTCTTAACCATATTTGTGACTTTTAGCCTGCTGCCTTTTTTCTTATGACTTTTTTCCTGTGACTTTTTTATACTTATTTTCCCAACGACCTTTTCCATTTACATATCCGTATGCCCCAGGATGATAAACTATTATGTAAACTGTGCTAAATTGACCCAGTGCCGATGTGTCCTGTTTACGATAAACCTTCGTTTTCAGTTAATTTCTCATATATAATGTTCATAAAAATTTCTAAAATTGCACTAGTTAATTCGAAGATTCACTAGCTACTGGCCAGGGACGTAGATATATTGACGCAAAAACGCACATGCCTATGTAAGACAGAATTTTTTCCGGTTGAAATTTTATCCGGTGGAAAGAATTTAATATCAAATTTTATGTTACGGTAAATATTTTATAATAAAATACTTTCCATTTCTATAAAAAAAAAAGCATCCTAGTGTACAACAAACAGGTACAGACAATGGACATAAGTATTCGTCAGCCTCGATTTTACGCTATATATTTCATATAAAACCACATTAAATTTTTTTTTTTATTGTGAAGTCATTTCTAAACGGATTATGATCATTTTTGCACCAGAAGAAGCAGAAATGTTTAGAGATTATTTGTGTATTTTAGCATGATTTTCCGTTTTGCCTTTATTTTCTTATGATTTAAAGACAATTTTTGTTTTCTGACGTCAAATTTACTATATTTTTTAACAAAAGTAAAATCGGAAAAATCAACATTTGTGTTTACATCACCAGAAAACAAAAACCATGCAGACAACAATTACTATCAGAAAAAGAATTAAATTCAAAGAATTATGTATCATTTGCGCACTTTTTTTTATATTGAAAACCCTTCCTTTAGCCAAACTTTGCTTTTTTATATATATTCCAAAGTTTGTTGCCCCCTGCTCACCACGGGGAGGTGGAAGGACGAGCAGGATCTTTTATATACAGTAAAAGTCACATAAAAACAGTCGAAATTAGTAAGTAAAACCTGTTTCTAAAGTATACAAATCTGTTCTGGCACTAAACCTGTATCCAACAATTTTGATGAAGTCATAGCGGGAAATCTCATTTGCCTGAAATTTTCCATACTGTTCCTTGAGAAAACATATTTTATCCTTTTCTATTCTACGTATAGGTGCCTGATTATCAAATCGTCTCATTTTGATATAAGTTGCAGCCTGGACCTTTCGCAATACATCAGTGAAAATAAAAATTGTAGGACGGGCACTGTAGAACTGCTCATTAAAATGAGCATGGAAGGATTTAGCCCCGTTGTTTGTCCGCTTGTCTTCTGATGGTTCACAAGCCCACATTTCAGGAGGGAATTTGGAGTCAACGGTGACGTAATTATCTACCAAATAATCAGCAAACTTTTCACATCTGGGATTAGGACATTCAGGCATGATGTCTTCTACATCAAATGGTTTGAGAAAATGTAAGCCAAAGCATCGTTTTAACCACTTTCCTACTTCACTGTTATTTTCCTTGTATTGTGAGCTAAGTCCCAAGACTCGTATTTTGCGCCACTAAGCCTGGCCGAGATGGAATCTGCAGCATAGAATTCTAGAATTTGTAAAAATATCTCTTAATACGTTGTGCATAGCAACTTCGAAGGCCTTTACATAATGATGCAACTGAAGTCCACATCTTACGATAAACTAATTCAGATTTGTCAGACAGAAGAGTAAAGACAAGGGGAACATAATGTCCATTCTTTAAGCCATGAATATTGTACATTTGCAGGAAATATTTAGAGCAACATTTGAAAGTACCATCAATGAATATTTCCTGAACTTCATTGCATAGACATCGAAGATTACTAGTGCATGCGAAAATAATTATCCCAGTGTGACACAAATGGTTCATCTGTGTTTGTTTTGATATCCATTTTGTCAATAGCATCATGCACCTCATCTCTGAACGTTGGTAAGGGTGGCAGTTCTCTTCTTCTCTCTCTGTAGATGGCCAGCTGAGGAAGTTTCAAATCACCTGTCTGTATGTTCTGGTTATCTGAAGACTGCAGCTCTGTACGGATAAGCTTGGTTGGTCTTGATGTCACATCTTCGGCTGCTTTTAGTTTTACAGACACTCGAAGTTGTTGTCGTTCACATTTACGTTTATCTGATTCGTGACAATGTTCACCGTTCGTTTCAACAACCATCAAATTTTCACCATCTGTTTTTAGAGTTGCTTTGCAAGACTTGTTGGAACATTTCCATGACACATTACCATTCTTTAGGGTTTATGGAAACGATATCTAAAATATTTCGATATTAAACATTTATTCCCTCGATTTGTTTCCGTAATTTTAAATTCCATGTCTTATGTCTTACACATCTAATTTCAAAATCAAAACTGCAATCAATAGGATTAAATCATGTTTATTTACCTGTATAAACAGGTATACTGGTGCGCAAATGATATGTAGAAAATGTGCGCAAAAGTAATCTACACATTTTCTCAAAAGTGCGCAAATGCAATACGCCCATCAAATGAGCTAATCCGGATAATATTTTATACTAAAGGTATGTAATATTATTTCCGACACTGATTGATAAATCACCTGACCCATCCAGAAAATATTTTATAAATAAAATGTACAGGTAAATATATATACACGGAAAATATATTATAGCCAGAAACTAGTATTTATGAATTCGTAAATCCAGTTTGTATGTTTGATTTGCAAGTATCACCACAGTTTATTAGTGAAGAAGATAATGAAACGGAGGGTGAAAATGAAAATTTGTTTACTCTTAAGCCAAAGCGGCTGAGGAAAAGTAACAAAAGAAAGTCTAGATCTTATGAATATTATTAAAACATTGTAATTGTAATGATTTATATATTTATTTAAAAAATACTGCAGTAATAAAGAAGTATTTCACTAGTATTAAGTATATATTTATTTGTAGCAATGTTAATTAATTAATTGAGAAAATTAGTAACTTTCTTCTATAATATGTTTTCCGGTTGAAAAGTTATAATGTGCAATGTTATCCACGGATAAATTTTGATATTAAGTTTCTTCCACCTCATCTGGAAAATATATAATAGCATTGGAAGAAATTTAATATTGAAATATTGTACAGGGATAATATTTTATATTAAAAATAATCCGCCGGAAAGAATATTATGGAGGATAAAATAAGATGTATTTCGTGTTAGGAAAGTTTAAATATTTTTTTCATAACACCGGTAGAGCAAGAATTTTCATATCATTTTTCGAACGCTACTGCATGTTTTACCTACAACACCAACAAAAATGCATAAAACTTATCTAATCCCAACAAGGACTATGTATAAAGTTCAACATATCGAAATATACATATTTCTGTAATCTTAGTCAAGGCTTCTGTTTATAATGATTATATTATTGTTATATTTTAAATGCACGCAAGGGATCGGAAGTTAAGAACAAGGGAGATAATTCATTTGCCAGATGGCGGACGTAGAAAGTTCGGATAATGTTGGTAGTCAAAATGGTAAACTTAACACACCGATAGCAAGATCTGGTGATGAACAACCAAACAATGTAGCTGACTCCTACAAAAGTGCCGAATTGCCTACATTCAAAGTTCCGGAATTACTACACCAATCGAAACAATCAAGTCGAAATGAAACATTTGAGACTGAAACTGAAAGCAAAGACAAAGTCGAAGAAGACAAGGAAAAAATTACAAGCAAATTTGACAATTTGTCACCTGCTGAAATATTGAAGGAATCACAGACACCAATCCCATACAAAGAACCTTCTTGGGGAGGGTTGAGTAAAGATAAATTTAGTTTTGAAGTATTGAAAAATGGTGTAATTATTGACACAATAGATCTAACAAAATCATTTTATCTTATTGGTAGATTACCAAGTTGTGATATTACTCTTGAGCATCCATCACTTTCACGACATCATGCAGTAATTCAATATTGTACTACAAAAACAGAAAAACATAATATTGGTTGGTACGTATATGATCTTGATAGTACTCATGGAACATGGATAAATAAGAACAAAGTTTATGCTAAGAAATATTATGGGATACATGTTGGACATGTTCTGAAATTTGGAGGCAGTACAAGACTTTTTATCTTGCAGGTAAGTTGTATATAGATTTTTACGAACCGCTTCGGTGGTGTAATGGTTAGCATGCTTGCTCGAGTGTGGGTTCTCATCTTGATCGGGTCAAACCAATGACTGTAAAATTGGTATTTGTTGCTTTTCCGCTAAGCATGCAGCATTAAGGAGAAAGAACAAAGGCTGGTTGGCTTGGAATCAGGATAATGTCACCATCATTGTTGTTTCAGTGAGCTAGCACTATAAAAATCCAACTAAGCATGTTGTTCTAGTACAAAGCGGACCTCATCATTATCTCATTGAAAATTAATGTGTTCTCCCCATGATATAGCTGAAAAATTGCTGAGTTGGCATTAAACAACAATCACTCATTCACTAGATTTTTACATTGTTGCCACTGTATTATTGACTTGATCAAATTAGGATACCGCTCAGGGGTGTGGAATTGCCATGCCCGACTCATACATAGAACCTGCCGGACAAGTAGATTTTCCTGGCTAGTTTGTCCGGGGACAAGTAAAGATCAACAAATAAAAATAATTTCTTAATAAAGTATTCTGGAAAGACAATTTCTCAAATGATATTATATTGTAAAATATTGACGGTTATATAATTATAGATAAATGTTTTATGTGTTTTTTTTTTATTGGAAACGATTGCGTTAGTGGTGTTCTGAAAGCAGATAAAAATAACCAGAATTGTACAAGTTCTAAGTTGAGTATTACGACCCGATTGCAATGATAAGGCCCCCAAAAAAATATGTGTTTCTGATTGCATGGTCTTCAAAATTAGGGTCGGTAGGTAGGGATTTTTTTTTTTTTTAAATCTACAAGTATGCTCCTTCCTCTAAAATCACACAAACTTGTTTCTTTCTTTCTTACTGGTTTCAAACATCAATCAAATGTACAAGGAAATGAAGAAAATTCAAGCAGGAAACTGGTCTTTAATAAATCCATTTCAATTAAACGCTCATCAGAAAGCGTCAATATCGCAACAGTCAAGCGTCTATTGTTGAAGTCGGAAACAAACACGGAAATAGAGACAAATTTCCAGATTTTGTCGATCTATTATGTTTTTTGGCATAAAAAATGTTAGGGTCGGCGGTAAAATTTTAGGGATGGTCGGTCGATCGGAAACTCTCATATTATTTTTTTTGGCCTAATTGTACTGCCTTTACTTAGCGAAAACCGAGACCGTGTAACAGGTTTTTATTGATGTTCCGAATGTGGCGTTTCCTTGCTTGTCCATGGCTTTTCGTAAAAAAAACAGGGCCTAACATCCGTGAACATACATTGTATAATACAAATTGGGTTGCAGTTGTTACAATGGATAAATATTTGATAATAAAAAAGACTGGGAAAGGTTCTGGTCACAATGAGAAAGCTAACAAATGCAAAACTCTAGTGGAAAAGGACACATAATTTGAGGAAAAACACCCAACAGCGGCAACAGACTGTTCAGTCAAAGTGGTTAGCCGATTTCTCATAGTTACTGTTGGATTCTGATATTGTCTCATATTGCAATTATCTACAGCAAATATTTTGACTTTGCTGACCGGAAATCATTAATGTTTATTGACAAAACCGTGGACAGAATGGATACTTATCTTCCGCAAATATAAAAAAAAAACAAAAAACAAGGACATAAAGAGCTACGGTTCCGCAGCTACGTTTGGGCAGTGATCACTTAGGCAGGGATGTTTGTGTTAACTTTATTGAAACTATATTTCAAATTTTACGCAATGATGTAATAGACAATATAAACAAGTTCAATTTAGTTAGCAACTGTGTTTGCAAGTATCAAATGTTTATAAAGAAAAAACAGGACAAGTAGGGTTTTTTCCCGGACAAGTAACTTTTTTCAGATAACTTGCCCGGGGACAAGTAGAATATTTCAGTATTTCCACACCTCTGCCGCTATATATAATCATTTTGTAGTTCAATTGGTTGATATTTGGCTGTATTAAAACATTTTGATCTCTTGAACTTTATAATCGCAATACTTGTATATGATGGACGCCAAGTGATGGCAAAAGCTCACATTAGCTTTGTGAAAAAAAATCATAATCATAGAGTTCAACTTTTTTTGGGGAAAAAATAACAATACTTGTACACTGCGTCCGTCGTATACAAGTATTGCGATCATAAAATTCAAAAGATCCAAACATTGTCATGCAAACGTCTGAACATTCAACTCGTCAGGATTCAAACCCACACCATTGTTGTACTGCAGCCTACTCTGCCAAATCCACTATATAGACATAATAGCTTCATTAATCGTGGCGATACCTTGTCATGTAATGTCAAACTATTGGCTGTTATATTATACATGTGTTTAGGCATATGTCGATGCTACAGGTGTGTATATTCATAGGTTTTTTTTTTATTAATGTGACATCTAACTACATTTTAAATTATACATATTATATCATGTACAAATGTAAGTAGTTTTTTTTATGGATTATAGTTTTATTCTGGCATCAACTATTTGGTATATTTATTTTGATTTATACATGTATTATTTTAAGGGTCCAGATGAAGATAGAGAAGAAGAATCTGAAATGTCAATAACTGAAATGAAAGAACAGAGGGAAAAACAGAAAAAAGAAGCTGAAGTTTTAAGACATGCAGATATAGCTGCACAAGAGAAAAAAATGGAAGCACTTAGAAAGAAGGAAGAGGATAGAGGTTGTTCATGGGGAATAGGTAATTATTAACACCAGAAAATTAAATTTGCCCAATTAAAAAGTTACTGGATGCAAATTAAATACATGTGTTTAGAAAATTTCAGAGCAAAATATATTATAATGGACCCATTTGTTGCTTGCTTAGACAGAAATTATTAGTCATATTCAGAGAAATGCCAGTGTTTCAGTGTTTTTCTTTACACAGAGTTTATGGCCGATCATGCACAATAAAATCTATATTTTAAGTTGCAAACACACAGTTGTTTCACTGTAAAATTTCACTTAATTTCTGAGAGCAGACATTGTAGAAGCAATCAAATATTTAATTCCAAGGTACTATCTGAATCAAATCTGATACTTGCTCTGTCTCCTCTAATCACCATTAGAGACTGGCCTTATTCCTATTGGAAATGATAGTGAGGTGACACATCTGCTTGGAATCAGACATTGTACAGATGATATTAAACAACATTCAACCACTCATACTCAGATTAAATGCTTCTCTACTCATGGTTAATTATTCAATATAGTAGAACACCATTGTATCAAAGTCAAATAGACCAATGCAGACCAAAGCTATTATGAACAGACCAGATATTCAAGGATGCCAGTTTGAGATAATGTGGTTCGACTGTATATTGTTTGTTGATTTATTTTAATTAAGTTCACCTTTTAACTAAGAAATAATTGTTTTACTTATAGCTGATGATGCTGTTGATGAAGAAAACACCAATCCATTTTCTGAAGAAATAAAGCTTGAAAATGAAGAACTATATATCACTGATCCTAAAAAGGCACTCAAAGGATTTTATGAGAGAGAAGGTAACATTAATTGATGAAAAGTAAGATGTTTGTTGATACTTGAATTAATCATTTAGATTTGTACTTACCCATACTGAATTTCCTGGTGGAGTAGTATCCAATGAAAATAAGGATATTCCCAGTAACAAATTGGAATCCAAGTCAACTCACCCCACTTCCTACTCGCCCCCCTTTTCAACCAATTCGCCCCCCAAGCAAAAAAAATTATTTGCAACTCGCCCCCTTGTGAAGTGTGGTAGACTGACTTGGAAACTATCAAGTTCCCTATACTAGGATGTCGGAAGGGTGTCTATGGGAATGTAATAGAGACTCCTTTCTGTATTTTTACAGCATAACAGGCGCTGATTTACTCCAAATTGGCTTGTCTGTCTGTGTATGAATACTTGCAGTAATTATTAACGATCTCAGGAAGTTATTACCTCAGTGTATGTTTCTCATGTAACATATTCCTGTTGTTTTACAATTGAACACCTGGATTACTAATGACTGGCTTTAGTTTTTCAGTGTTAACATGTTTTGGTTTAGTTTTAGTTCTCTTCTCTTTTCTCTTTTGTATGTAGATACCGTTGGTCATGTAAATAGATTGATCATCCAATAAGATGCAACACCACAGATATAAAATAAGAATCCAAACTGAACAACATAAATGTGCATGTTTCCTTTGTTTTTTCCCCATGATTTCCAAGTTGAGGTGATACTTCCACTGGTACTTTGACATCTGTATTTGTATTATTATACATTATCAATTAGTGGCTCATATAAATAACAATAACAAGTTTTTAAATATTTATTACTATAATGTACTTTCCAGACCAGTTCAGACACACAAAACAAGAAAATGTAACAAACATTACAAAATAAATTACATAGAGCACTAGAAAATTGCACTATAAATAATAAACTAAACATCAATAAGCAGCTTATACACACTGTCATTTCAGCAATAAGTTAGTCCTTAAGCTTCCACAACTGGTCCATTTACATGACCGCACTGATTTAATAATCTACTTGCTGAGATGCTGCCTGCAGTGTACTCATCTCAAAGGTTAAACATAATGGCCTGGTTACTTCTAACTTGTTTTCTTTGGTACATTGAGAGCTTTCCTTCTGACACCAGTTTCCTTTGGATAGGAAGTAGCTGTGCTTCTTCATACAATCTTCTGACGAGTAGATAGAAGGGTGGCTTCTCATCATCTGTCTTCTTATTAAGGCACCTGTGCCACCCTTCTACGTCATTGTTCGTTCTTGTACTCTGTTTAAAAACACACCATGAAGCTATCTGGTAGAATCCCGTTATCCAGGTTTTTTTGAAATAGCGGATGAGTTTAAGGAGGGTCGCATCCTTTGTCTGTTGTGTCAGATGGTGAAATGCTGGCTCTATATGGTTAACGGGCAAGAAGGGTAGTGACATTAGGTTTCTGCATAATTTAAAAACATCACCACGTCTGTTGTATGCAAACTGAAAAAAAAAGAGATAAGAAAGTGTTATTTTATTTTTAGAATTAAACATCAGAACCTAGGAGGAAATCTGTCATCAATTAATCAGTTGAAATGTTTTCAAGATGCGCAACCTTCTTTTAATTATCCACGCTATTTCCTTATAAAACAATAACAATGGTATTGTGATTAACAATCAATGAGCAGAAAAATGTTACACTTCTAGAGCACCCCATTTGTTTCAGTATTTAGTTTTAAAGCGTTTTTATTTTCATTGTTGCTTGTTCTTGTGATGTATTGTAGTTAACATTGTCTGTTATTATTATTTTTTTTGGCATCCTATCTATATTTTATTATTATACCTCATAGATATAAGAGTTCCTATGATTAGTTAAAAAACATCACATGTCAGGAAGACAAAACTTCATGTATCCCTAGAGAAATATGACTTCTTCCTTCGGGTAAACAAACCTTCATATCTCCCTACAACAAGGGCCATAAATGTATATTATCTTGTATCTTATATTTAATAAATCTGAAATTAAATACTTACTGCCAGTCCAAGTTTCTGGATACGCCTCCATATTGCCTGGTTTAAGTGGAAACAGCAGCCTTTAATCGTGATGCCAGGTAAGACCAGACGAATGCCATTCCACCTGCCCTTCTCAAAGTCTACAACAACAACCTGGACTGCTGGAAATACCTTTCCGACAACCTATGGGGAACTTGATAGTTTCCAAGTCAGTCTACCACACTTCACAAGAGTTGGAAATAATTTATTTACCTGGGGGGGGGGAGTTGTATCGAAAAGGGGGGCGAGTTGGTTGAAAAGGGGAACGAGTTGGAGGAGGGTGAGTTGACAGTGGGGCGAGTTGCTATGATTCCACAAATTGCATATTCTTTCCAACATTTTACATTACAATAATACAGTACAAAATGTATTTTATTCCTCCTAAACGTAGGCAGTGCGAGTTTATGATCACATTAACTTAACCTCACATTTTTGTTGGATGTCTAGAATCTGCATTTCTTTTCATAACATATGTGAGCTTTCAATATATTTTACACTAAATTCATATGGAGATATTCACTGGAAACATTGAACCATGCATATTTATAATTTTAGAAGAATGTTAATTTTCAATAGTTATATATCACTGTTCAAATGATGAGAAATGCCATTCACCTTGGGATTCATGTTCTAACATTGTTTTTCTATTGCAACTTACCAATGTCATTTCACTGTGCTAGTGGGTAAAAAAAACATGTTCTCCTTGGTGAAACTTTGAATGTACCTGAACTATCATTGCTATGACATAACGGATGTTGATGTTTCTAACATATTGTGCATCACAAAAACGATGTCTGATATGGAAACAGGCTTTATGTATTTTTTTTTTAAATGGACATGAAAATGTCTGAAATTTAAAAAATTAAAAGCTAGCCTATGCACCAAAATATAATAGTTATTCAGAAGCTAAACAGGGAATATAATGTTGCATTATATAAATCTGAAGATGGGAATATGACACTATATAATTGCAAAATGTACCACATAGAAAAATAACTTGTCATCATACCTATATATTGACAGGATATGAAGAACCAGAATATATTGTAACAGATGGAGGCAGTGGGAAATACAAATGTGCAGTGGAGTAAGTGCAGTAATATCAATGTAGGCAGTGTTCAAGGTAATATTCTATCACCACTAAAGTTGTGAGTTTGAATCTCGTGCATGGCGAGGTGAATTTGATGGGAGGGGAACACTGGAATCCATAAAATGTACTCAGGTGTACCATGTGCTATGTTCAGGAAGTGGTTAAAAAAATGATCACAAGGACTGCCTTTACCCCCAGCAAATTCAGAGTTTTCTGACATTTATTTTTGTATGCATGATTTTAATGGTATTAAAGCAACAACTGAATTGTATAATTTTCTGTGGAATTTCTCTATTAAAATGTTGTCACGAAAATAGTGCACAAATATTGACAGACAATATCAGAGGTTGACTGTGATTGGTCTATATCATTTTACAAATATCTTAATGGAAGTTTCTGATTGTGAGTAAAATGTCTGCTGTTATCTGAAGACGAAAATTGGCTGAATATAAAATGATTAATCCTAGTAATAATGTCAAAGACAGCTTTGTAGCAGTTACAATTGAAGCAGTTAGATTAAAAAAAAGTGTGAAAATTAAATCAGAGAATGAATTATCACAACAATTAAGAGGGGAAACAGGGAGACAATATTTAATTGAATATTTAATTTTTTTTTTATTACAGGTTACCAGTTGATGGTCCAAATGGAGAACCAGTAATTGCAGAAGCCATTGTATCTGGTAAGAAGAAGGAAGCAGTGCTGCAGTGTGCTTTAGAAGGGTGTAGAATATTGGACCGTATGAATTTGTTACGAGCCTCTACACATGGTAATTATGTCTTTAGACCGTATGAATTTGTTACGAGCCTCTACACATGGTAAATATGTCTTTAGACCGTATGAATTTGTTACGAGCCTCTACACATGGTAAATATGTCTTTAGACCGTATGTATTTGTTACGAGCATCTACACATGGTAAATATGTCTTTAGACCGTATGAATTTGTTACGAGCCTCTACACATGGTAAATATGTCTTTAGACCGTATGTATTTGTTACGAGCATCTACACAATGGTAAATATGTCTTTAGACCGTATGTATTTGTTACGAGCCTCTACACATGGTAAATATGTCTTTAGACCGTATGTATTTGTTACGAGCATCTACACAATGGTAAATATGTCTTTAGACCGTATGTATTTGTTACGAGCATCTACACATGGTAAATATGTCTTTAGACTGTATGAATTTGTTACGAGCCTCTACACATGGTAAATATGTCTTTAGACCGTATGAATTTGTTACCAGCCTCTACACATGGTAAATATGTCTTTAGACCGTATGTATTTGTTACGAGCATCTACACATGGTAAATATGTCTTTAGACCGTATGAATTTGTTACGAGCCTCTACACATGGTAAATATGTCTTTAGACCGTATGTATTTGTTACGAGCATCTACACAATGGTAAATATGTCTTTAGACCGTATGTATTTGTTACGAGCCTCTACACATGGTAAATATGTCTTTAGACCATATGTATTTGTTACGAGCGTCTACACAATGGTAAATATGTCTTTAGACCGTATGTATTTGTTACGAGCATCTACACATGGTAAATATGTCTTTAGACCGTATGAATTTGTTATGAGCCTCTACACATGGTAAATATGTCTTTAGACCATATGAATTTGTTACCAGCCTCTACACATGGTAAATATGTCTTTAGACCGTATATGTATTTGTTACGAGCATCTACACATGGTAAATATGTCTTTAGACCGTATGTATTTGTTACGAGCCTCTACACATGATAAATATGTCTTTAGATCGTATGTATTTGTTACGAGCATCTACACAATGGTAAATATGTCTTTAGACCGTATGAATTTGTTACCAGCCTCTACACATGGTAAATATGTCTTTAGACCGTATGAATTTGTTACGAGCATCTGCACATGGTAAATATGTCTGTAAAACAGTTGAATGGGATAAATCAATTTTCAATACAATGGTATATATATATATATATATCTATCCTATGACACATTTCTCCATTTTTTTTATTTTGCTTGTAAAAGTATTACATGTATTTATTTGTTTGCAGCAGATGACTGGGAAAATGTGGATTTTTTTTTTTTTATTGCAGACAATTAGATTCAATGGAAAAAAAATACTTGTATCATTGGTCTTAACAATGTAACCTTGGAGGTATTTATTTTAATTGACAGAAAGTAGAAAGAGAAAACAGAAAAACTGGGAAGATGATGATTTCTATGACAGTGATGAAGATCTTTACCTGGACAGAACAGGTGATATAGAGAAGAAGAGAAAACAAAGGATGAAGAAGGCAGGGAAAATGGAGGGAAAAACAGAGACCTATCAAAGTCTTGTAAGTAATTCCAATAGTTTGGTGAATTTAGATTTAATAAGAAAGGTATTTGGTAAATAAGCATGAAGAAACATCTATGTTTGAGTAAAAAGTCTTTGAAGATATGTTTTTATGTATTAAATTGTAGAATTTTGTATTGTACTGTATACATTAGGTGTGGAGGTTAATGTTTACTTAGACACAAAGGATAAGTAATTAAATAAGTAAGTGATTTCATTGATTTCAAAACTATAAATTGTTTAATCATTATTCCACTCATTAGAAGTACATTGTACCAAGAAATTTACTTACCGGTATTTAAGAAATGTCAAGTGTGTGAATTTCTTTTTAAGCATGATCATTGGTACCCTCAAAGTTTAAGTCTTCCATGATTAATTGGTATATAAAAAAAACTAGTTCCACTAGTATTCACTAAGTTAAGATCTGGAATTATTGGTATACTCACAGTCAAGGTATTCCATATTTTCTGATGCTAGTTTTCGTTAACCAAAGCATAATATATATATATATATATATGACATTAATCTGGGTCCTAGCATTCCTTATATGGGAATAATGTTGTAATATTTTATATTATGAAAAGAAAGTTTAAGCAGTGATGGTCAACAATTCCACCAATATCAATAAAATGAACAATCACCTCTCATCTTCATTCAATGAACACAAAATTTAATTTTACTGGACAACAGAAATAATACTATTATTGATTGAAAACAAGAAATGGTTGACAAAATAACTAAACTCAACAACAAAGCACTTAGCTTGCTCTTTTTAATTTGATTTTTGTTCTTGTATTTATAGATAGAAAAACATGAAATCATCATTAAAGAAATTCAAGATATAGAAGCCAAGTTGGAAAAGGCCAAGTCAGGTATCAAAATTCAAGAGAATATTTCCCAAAGTTTTTATTTTATATAATGTTACATCACAGAAAAAATGAAACCAGCAATTATTCAAATTTTTGTTTGACAGAATAATCATAAAATGAACAAACCAATTGATTAGAATTCGTTATAGAGTATAACTAGTTGCAGAACCGGAGCTCTTATGGTTCTTTTTTTTATAGAACATAGAATCAACTTTGGAATACTTTGCAAAATCTTACACGTAATTTCAGCTAAGAATTTAACCAGATTAGTGATACACTCTCAGGTGAACCTCTATTTCGGTGAAGTCATGTGTGACAAGATATTAAATAGAAATCTGAAAATATCAAAACTTTACCTCTAACCTACTGTTGACCAATTATTTAGTGGGGACATGATGATGTAGTAACTATTTACCATTTTTAAGGGATTTTAGAACTAACTCTTTCAATTGCCAATGGGTCGCCAGCCATAAAGATGAGCAAAATTCAAATCTATACCACACAGAAAGGGTCTATTAAATTGTTGTGTCTGACAAATATTGTCAAAAGATGTGTGGAAAATGATGGAGACACAAATATTTTTTTATTTATGCTTTAACTTGGAAGAATAGATATATGAATTCAGCCAGTCCAACATTTTATTTTTCATATACTGGTACTTATGTCTCAAAATCTATTTATGATGTATTATTTCTTATTAAAAACTCTTAGAACATACATGTATCAACAATAAAATAATGTTTTATCAGATGCTGCAGCTGTAGATAGTGATGATCTGGATGCTTTAGATGCTTACATGATGGCCATAAAATCAGGAGTGATGGACACAAAAACAAAAATGGCATTAAAACGACAACTAATGGAGCTTAAACAGGAAGAAATGAAAACTAGAATGTATATTAATATTGCTAAACCAGCGTCTCTTCCAGAATTAAAAAGGTATAAAACTAGAATGTATGTTAATATCACTAAAGTGAAATGAAAGGGTAAATGAAAATCCAACTGTTATTTTTGTCCTCACTTTTTAGCTCACCTTGCCAAAGGCAATGTGAGCTTTTGCCATCACTTGGCGTCCGTCATCCGTCGTCCTTTAACTTTTCACATTTTAATCTTCTCCTCTGAAACCCCTCAGCCAAATGAACTGAAACTTGGTAGGAAGCATTTATGGAAGGTCCTCTATAAAGTTTGCTCATTTTGTCCCAATCCATTAACAAACATGGCCGCCACAGGCAATTCTTGTTTCTGATTGGCCGATTTTTAAAAATCTTTTCCTCTGAAACTGCTTGGCCAAATGAACAAAAACTTGGTAGGAAGCATCTATGGAAGGTCCTCTGTAAATATTACTCATTTCGTCCCGATCCATTAACAAACATGGCCGCCACAGACGATTCTTGTTTCTGATTGGCTGATTTTTAAAATTCTTCTCCTCTGAAACTGTTTGACCATATGAACCGTAACTTGGTAGGAAGCATCTTTGGAAGGTTCTCTGTAAAGTTTGCTCATTTCATCCTGATCCGTTAGCAAACATGGCCGCCATAGACAATTCTTGTTTCTAATTGGTTGATTTCTAAAAATCTTCTCCTCTGAAATCGCTTAGCCAAATGAACCGAAACTTGGTAAGTATCATCTATGGGCGATCCTCTATAAAGATTGCTCATTTCGTCCCGATCCATAAACAAACATGACCGCCACAGACGATTCTTGTTTCTGATTGGCTGATTTTTTAAATTCTTCTCTGAAACCGTTTGGCCAAATGAACCGAAACTTGGTAGGAAGCATCTATAAGCATCCTTTGTAAATATTGCTCATTTCGTCCCGATCCATTAACAAACATGGCAGCCACAGCCAATTATTGTTTCTGAATTGTCGATTTCTAAAAATCTTCTTCTCTGAAACCGCTTTGTTAAATGAACCGAAACTTGGTAGGAAGCATCTATGGCAGGTTCTCTATTAATAATGTTCATTTCGTATCGATCCATTAACAAACATGGCCACCACAGGCAGTTCTTGTTTCTGATTGGACGATTTCTAAAAATCTTCTCCTCTGAAACCACTTTGCCAAATGAACCGAAACTTTGTAGGAAACATATATGGAAGGTACTCTATAAAGATTGGTAATTTTGTCCCGATCCGTTTACAAAATGGCTACCATAGGCAATTCTTGTTTCTGATTGGTTGATTTCTAAAAAATCTTCTCTGTTAAAAGAAAGATAAGTCTTGCCTAAACTGTTAAAAGAAAGATAACTCTTGCCATTATCTCCCTTAGAAATTAACTAATGCTGATATAGTGTAACATGTTTATTCTATACATTACAAGTAGGTATTCACATTTTAATATTCTTTTTAGCAAACCTTGCCAAAGGCAATATGAGCTTTTGCCATCACTTGGTGTCCATCGTCTGTCATCTGTTTACTTTTCACATTTTAATCTTTTCCTCTGAAAACTCTCAGCCAAATGAACTGAAACTTGGTAGGAAGCATCTATGGAAGGTCCTCTCTAAAAAGTGCACATTTTGTTATGATCCATTACCAAACATAGCCGCCACAGGCAATTCTTGTTTCTGATTGGCCAATTTTTTTAAATCTTCTCCTCTGAAACCGCTTGGCCAAATGAACCGAAACTTGGTAGGAAGCATCTATGGAATGTCCTCTATGAAGATTGCTCATTTCGTCCTGATCGGTTAGCAAATGTGGCTGCCACCGAAACTTGGTAGGAATCATCTATGGAATGTCCTCTATGAAGATTGCTCATTTCGTCCCGGTCGGTTAGCAAACATGGCTAACACCGAAATTTGGTAGGAAGCATCTATGGAATGTCCTCTACGAAGATTTCTCATTTTGTCCCGATCGGCTAGCAAACATGGCCACCACATGCAATTCTTGTTTCTGATTGGTCGATTTCTAAAAAACTTCTCCGTTGAAACTGCTTAGCCATATGAACCGAAACTTGGTAGGAAGCATCTACATGTATGGAAGGTTCTGTATTAAGTTTCCTCAAAGCAGAATGAAAGGTGAGCGACACAGGCTCAGCCCACTTTAAAATTATTTCCCCTCGATTGTTACCAATTAATCATAGAAATGATTTATAAGGATATATACCAATCAATATTGACCCATCAAAATTTTTTTGCCCAAGAGATATTATATTTTCAAAATTTGGTGGGAAAAAATGTACAAAAATATGTTTAAAATACTAAAATATACAATGTAGCTGACTAAAGGGGGGTAACTTTTTGCATATGAAAAGATATATGTAACAGCATTGCAAAGAGAATCACAGGAAATACTTAATGTAATTAAAAAATACAATATTCTGTGTGTTCTTGAAATATTTTCTTTTGTTTTTTCAGTCCATCAATCACACCTAAACCATCTTTACCACCAAAACAGAATCAATTACCAATAGTTGGTAAAATAAAGTCAAATAAAGTACAGAAAAGATCACTAGTGGTAAATATAGATAAGTCAATCAACTCGAACTATCTGCATCGCATAGATTATAGATGCTTAATGACATTTTCAACAATGTTTCAGTTATATCATGGCAGTCATTTTTATTGATGGAGGAAACTAGACCTGAAGAAAACCACAGACCTGCCACCTGTCAGTGACAAACTTAATAATGTAATTTTGTATCAAGTACACATCTCCAGACAGGAATCAAAGATGGATTTACTGATAATAGGCACTGATTCCATATGTAGATATAAATCCAGCTACCATACAATTACAGCCATGACAGTCCATTCTATGTATAAGTCTATGTACTGTAAAACACAAAAGTAGACTTTTATGAGATCTTCATGTGCAATATATCAGAAAAGGAGGAATAATTAAAGATATGATTTTAATAAGATTGAATCAGTTTGCAGGTTTTTTTCTTTTAGTTTATTGCAAAATTTGGAAAAGTGTATTAGACTTGTTGTATAAGACAGAAGTTTTCAACAACAAAAAAATATTTTAAAGCATTTTTTTTTTACTATTTTTTTTTTTTAATAAAGATATCAAATTCTGTGAAGAAAAAAAATGAAACAGAGGAAGAATTTGTAGAGGAAGAAGATGAGGATGAAGATGAACTTCCTGAGAAATGTGCAAGGGAAGATCCCACACCAAGGCTGCAAGAAAAACAATTAGATGGTCCATCATCTAGATCACAGCAGACAAAATCATTAAACTCACAAGAATTGGTGAAAAACGACCAAAAATCTACATCAAGTCAGATTTCTCAGGAATTCAAAAATGTGTCTGTGCCCAAATTAAAAGACACTGTTTCTTTGACAGATAATCCAAAAGTAAAATTAAAAATAGAATCAGATAGTTCTACAAAGAAAGAAATACAACATAAAAAAGATAAACAAACCACACAACTTAAAACAGAGGTATGTATACCGGTAGTAACTTGTCATATAATCCATGAGGTTTACAGACTAATCAGAAAGATAAGGTTTCAATTTCTGTAAGGATAAGAATGAGGGCTGTGTAATGCCATTTTCAAAAATATTTAAGTCGATTTATTTCAAAAGCTAAACTGGAGTAATCGTAGAAAATCACAGATCTGCCACAGGTCACTGACCAACTTTATCAAATAATGTTGTATCGAGTACACCTCACCATGAGCAGAATACAAACTCACAATGTAATTGATGATTGGCATTTTTTGGCATAGATAAATGTAAATCCAATAGCCGTCTGATCTTGGCATGACAGCCCCTCAATTTTTATAAATTTGTAAAAATGTTAATGCTTTTCATAGATTTTAACATTTTTCTTCATTGTCTTTTAGTTTAATGATAGCAGATATGAATATTATTTTTCAGATTTTGCCACAGCCTCTGAAACAAAATATCTGAATTACAGATATATTGTATTTATAGCATTTCTCTGGCACAAAGAAAAGTTTGAAGATATCAAAGGGTAATGAGAAGCCATGAATACAATGTAGGACAGACAATGCAATGAACATATACATGATATACAGATACAGATGAACATTGTCATCTCATTCTCTGATAACTTATTTCTGTTCATAAATATACGAGAATACCAAAGGGACAATCAAGAATGGGTAATCCAGAGACACTGGAAACATTGGGCACACAAGACACAGAGTGAAGACAAACAAAACAAAAAAAGCAACAACGACAAAAAAGTAGTTTTTAGCCTAATTTATGAGTGATAGTTGTATATTAAAGTGAATCACCCTCAGACATAGGTAACATTAACAGATTTTGGCTATCCTATTTAGATTCTTTGTTTTACTTGGTCCTAGCGACTTTTAAATTATTAGGCTTTCTACTCTTTTGACTATTAGCATATGTGATTCCAGAAATTACATATCCACGTTATATTATATATCAAAGTTAAATTATCACTTCCTATGAGTTGATTGATTGATTGTAGTTTAATATCAAAAGAGTAGAATTTCATCAACATGTTTACAAATATTTAACTTAGGAGGTTTGTCTGTATTTTATTATTTTCAATTAAAATTTGAGTCGTTTGTTAAATGATGAAATGTGGTATGTACTATATAAATCAATGAAAACATTACATTCTTCAGTTTGTTTTCTTCTTTAATATTATACGAGTCTATGAGAATTTAATATACAATATATTGACATTTGTTTGTTGATTAACAGGGGAAGATAACTGGTGATTATAATTCTACAGATCCAGATTATGCTGTGTGGATGCCTCCTTCAGGTAACATTTTAAGCTATAAATATTTTATTCCCAGGTTTGTAAATATCTAGTAACCCAGTGTCTCTCCGTTCATCTGTTTGTACATCTTCTTCAGTGTTCTTATGAATTAAACCACATAATGTTTTATGTTTGCCTGTCATAAATATGATAAGTTAAGCTGTAATGGTTGACAATTCCAACAACCACAATAAAATATTGACGACTTGATAAGCTCACCATGAAGCCTGACCAAAGTTAAAAGATAATCTTGGTTTTAGCTGATAATAATTGGTAAATATCAAGGAAATCATGATGTTTAAATTTTATGTTTTAATTTGTGATTGTTATAATTTCTGTTATATGTATTTCTTGTGGTATAATATTAATGTTTTAGACAAAGAGATAAACACATCAAGATAATGTGCAGCACTTTTCACTGTATTTGTCTATATTCTGGGTATTATTTACAAATGGTAAAATGTTGAGTAAACAGCATTCAAACATTGATATACTTTTCCCCCCATTTTAGAATCGCTCATTAATTATAAATGAAGACAAAGAATTAACTCACTTGTTTATTACTTATTGTGAAATTCAAGTTCATACATGTTGTTATTATAAATTATTTTTTATTAGATAAAGCAGAAAATATTTTTTTATTACATTTCCTTTCAGCTGACATTCCTTTTAAATATGAAGCTACAGTGCATGATTACTTCATTGGTTTGATTTTTATTGCATATTATTTTCACTACAGATCCTGTTTTATTTCTGTTCTTAACATGGTTGTTGTTGACAATTTAAAAAGGCAACTGAAACAATTATATTATTTCAATGAAGAAGTAGATTGTAAAATGACAAGTTTCAATGCTCATTTGTTTTCATTAGACACCTTTAGAAAATTGCAATTAAAACGTAATGACAAAGCAAGAACACTTGATCCAAAACACGACATGACAATAGTGTTTCACAGACAATTATCATTATGTATTGTCAGATGAAATGAAAGTTTACACAAGTAATGACTGTTGTTTGTTGTATCAAGGACAATTTATATTGGCATAATTATTGACATAACTTAAAAATGACTTTGTAAAAAAATCATTTTTATTTTATTTTATAAACCTTCAAAATAATATTTTAAATGAGCACATGATTTTGAATTTGTTTTTGCAACCATGATTTTGTTGTTTTATTTTATGTTTCTGAATTTATTATTAAAATTTAGCTAATTGTGTTCCTTAAATTTATATTTGCAGGTCAAACTGGTGATGGTAAAACAAGTCTCAACGAAAAATTTGGTTACTGACATTTTGTTAATAAATGTTTTGTAAATTTTGTGACAATATTAATGACTTTATGAGATATAATGTGTCAGTTAATGGGGGTTTCTGTTTATTTTATCAATGTTGTAATCAGTATCATCTCCATGTAGAAGTGTAACACTCAATATATTAAAAAGAAACTAAAAATGATAATAGTGAAACAATTCAACAAGTTCACAATATGAATTCAAAATGATGAAAGTGGGGTGAAAAATGTAGTCTTTGTTGCAGGAACAATGTCCCTACTCTTTCCAAATATACAAGTAAGGCCTTTAGCATGCAGGGAGCATGGCACTCCTGAAACATGTTACCCACTATTGTCCATGGTCAGACTTTCCGTATTATAACTTGACAAACCTCCATCAAGAGGGTACCCCCTTTCCACCCACCACCTGGGGATGCATGTATCAGCTCTTGGTTTGACCCCTGCCCAGAACAATAATATGAAAATCATCTCTGAGATACTTAGATAGATATATCTCATTTATATCTACTGATTAATTATTCATGAATTTACCAAATAATTTACATGGGGGTCAGGTAAGGTAGAGTTGGGCACAGCGGGGATTGATAAACACCCATTTATATATTCCCTCAGCATGAAAACCATACCCTTTCATATATTCGAAGTACGAAAGACATACCTATTCATATATTTTGCAGTTTTTGGTGACCCATTCATATGTTAGATTAAAATACGAAATAAATGCATAGATATCAAATTTACACCCTATACAACAGAATTTTAGAAGAATTTGTTTAAACAAGAAAATTGGATTTCAAAACAATTTGTTTTAAGAAAAATCAAAAGATACAGAGGAGTAATTAAAAGTGAAAATTACAAAGCATGATCAAAAGAAAAATGCCAAGGATGAAATTGGAAGTATTCTGTTTAAACATGTTTTTACCAGTATATAACTTAGCTCAAAAGGGAGGGGTCTGCCTATGAATGTTGTAGGCTCTGAATGCATTACAAAGTAAGAGTTCTTCTGGAACTTCTTAATATCAACTGGAAGGTAACACTAAACAGAGTTTTCATTGCTGTTCAGTCACCATGATCGTCCCGATCCGTTAACAAACATGGCCGCCACAGACGATTCTTGTTTCTGATGGGCTGATTTTTTATATTCTTCTCCTTTGAAACCATTTGGCCAAATGAACCGTAACATGGTAGGAAGCATCTTTGGAAGGTCCTCTGAAATGATTGCTCATTTCGTCCCGATTCGTTAGCAAACATGGCCACCACAGACAATAATTGTTTCTGATTGGTTGATTTCTAAAAGATCTTATCCTCTGAAACCGCTCAGCCAAATGAACCAAAACTTGGTAAGTATCATCTATGGGCGGTCCTCTATAAAGATTGCTCATTTCATCCCGATCCATAAACAAACATGGCCACCACAGACGATTCTTGTTTCTGATTGGCTGATTTTTTAAATTCTTCTCCTCTGAAACCGTTTGGCCAAATGAACCAAAACTTGGTAGGAAGCATCTATGGCAGGTCCTCTGTAAGATTGCTAATTTCGTCCCGATCCATTAACAAACATGGCCGCCACAGGCAATTCTTGTTTCTGATTGGTCGATTTCTAAAAATCTCCTCTGAAACCGCTTTCCTAAATGAACCGAAATTTGGTAGGAAGCATCTATGGAAGGTCCTCTATAAAGACTGTTCATTTCGTACCGATCCATTAACAAGCATGGCCACTACAGGCAGTTCCTGTTTCTGATTGGGCAATTTCTAAAAATCTTCTCTTCTGAAACCGCTTTGCCAAATGAACCGAAACTTTGTAGGAAACATATATGGAAGGTACTCTATAAAGATTGGTAATTTTGTCCCGATCCGTTAACAAACATGGCTGCCATAGGCAATTCCTGTTTCTGATTGGTTGATTTCTAAAAAAAAATCTTCTCCTCTGTTAAAAGAAAGATAACTCTAACCAGTATCTCCCTTAGAAATTAACTAATGCTGATATAGTGTAACATGTTTATTCTATACATTACAAGTAGGTATTCACATTTTAATATTTTTTTTAGCAAACCTTGCCAAAGGCAATATGAGCTTTTGCCATCATTTGGTGTCGGTCGTCTGTCATCTGTTTACTTTTCACATTTTAATCTTCTCTGAAAACCCTCGGCTAAATGAACTGAAACTTGGTAGGAAGCATCTATGGAAGGTCCTTTTTAAAGAGCGCACATTTTGTTATGATCCATTACCTAACATGGCCGCCACAGGCAATTCTTGTTTCTGATTGGACGATTTTTTTAAATCTTCTCTGAAACTGCTTGGCCAAATGAACCGAAACTTGGTAGGAAGCATCTATGGAATGTCCTCTATGAAGATTGCTCATTTCGTCCCGATCGGTTAGCAAACTTGACTACCACCGAAACTTGGTAGGAATCGTCTATGGAATGTCCTCTATGAAGATTGCTCATTTCATCTCGATCGGTTAGCAAACATGGCCACCACATGCAATTCTTGCTTCTGATTGGTTGATTTCTAAGAAATCTTCTTCTTTGAAACTGCTTAGCCATATGAACTGAAACTTGGTAGGAAGCATCTACATGTATGGAAGGTTCTGTATTAAGTTTCCTCAAAGCAGAATGAAAGGTGAGTGACACAGGCTCAGCCCACTGAAGAGTAATGCCAACTGTGCATGTTTCAGCTATATCAAGAACAAGTTACTTTTGAATGAGATAATGATGATGATGATCGTCTGCTTTGTTCTAGAACAACATGCTGAGTTGGATATTTATAGTGCTAGCTCACTTAAACAACAGTCTACAGGTAGACATACACTAGATGATGGGCTTCTGTTTTGTTCTAGAACCACAGTCTACATGTAGACATACACTAGATGGATGATGGGCTTCTGCTTTGTTCTAGACCAATGCGCTGATTTGAATATTTATAGTACTAGCTCTCTTAAGTAACAGTCTACAGGCTGACATACACTAGATGATGGGCTTCTGTTTTGTTCTAGAGCAAAAGGGTGAGTTGGATGTTTATAGTGCTAGCTCTCTTAAACAACAGTCTGCAGGCTGACATACACTAGATGATGGGCTTCTGTTTTGTACTAGACCAATGCACTGAGTTGGATGTTTATAGTGCTAGCTCACTTAAAAACAACAGTCTACAGGTAGACATACACTAGATGATGGGCTTCTGTTTTGTTCTAGAGCAAAAGGGTGAGTTGGATGTTTATAGTGCTAGCTCTCTTAAACAACAGTCTGCAGGCTGACATACACTAGATGATGGGCTTCTGTTTTGTACTAGACCAATGCACTGAGTTGGATGTTTATAGTGCTAGCTCACTTAAAAACAACAGTCTACAGATAGACACACACTAGATGATGGGCTTCTGTTTTGTACTAGACCAATGCACTGAGTTGGATGTTTATAGTGCTAGCTCACTTAAAAACAACAGTCTACAGATAGACACACACTAGATGATGGGCTTCTGTTTTGTTCTAGAGCAAAAGGGTGAGTTGGATGTTTATAATGCTAGCTCTCTTAAACAACAGTCTACAGGCTGACATACACTAGATGATGAGCTTCTGTTTTGTACTAAACCAATGCACTGAGTTGGATATTTATAGTGCTAGCTCACTTAAAAACAACAGTCTACAGGTAGACATACACTAGATGATGGGCTTCTGTTTTGTTATAGAGCAAAAGGATGAGTTGGATGTTTATATGCTAGCTCTTTTAAACAACAGTCTACAGATAGACATACACTAGATGATGGGCTTCTGTTTTGTCCTAGAACAACGTGCTGAGTTGGATATTTATAGTGCTAGCTCACTTAAACAACAGTCTACAGGCTGACATACACTAGATGATGAGCTTCTGTTTTGTACTAGACCAATGCACTGAGTTGGATATTTATAGTGCTAGCTCACTTAAAAACAACAGTCTACAAGTAGACATACACTAGATGATGGGCTTCTGTTTTGTTATAGAGCAAAAGGGTGAGTTGGATGTTTATATTGCTAGCTCTCTTAAACAACAGTCTACAGGCTGACATACACTAGATGATGGGCTTCTGTTTTGTTATAGAGCAAAAGGGTGAGTTGGATGTTTATATGCTAGCTCTCTTAAACAACAGTCTACAGGTAGACATACACTAGATGATGGGTTTCTGTTTTGTTCTAGAGCAAAAGGGTGAGTTGGATGTTTATAGTGCTAGCTCACTTAAACAACAGTCTACAGGTAGACATACACTAGATGATGGGCTTCTGTTTTGTTCTAGAGCAAAAGGGTGAGTTGGATGTTTATATGCTAGCTCACTTAAACAACAGTCTACAGATAGACATACACTAGATGATGGGCTTCTGCTGTGTTCTAGAACAACGTGCTGAGTTGGATATTTATAGTGCTAGCTCTCTTAAACAACAGTCTACAGGTAGACATACACTAGATGATGGGCTTCTATTTTGTTCTAGAGCAAAAGGGTGAGTTGGATGTTTACATTGCTAGCTCACATAAACAACAGTCTACAGGTAGACATACACTAGATGATGGGCTTCTGCTTTGTTCTAGACCCACAGGTTGAGTTGGATATTTATAGTGCTAGCTCACTTAAATAACAGTTTACAGATATACATACACTAGATGATGGGCTTCTGTTTTGTTCTAGACCAACGTGCGGAGTTGGATGTTTATAGTGCTAGTTCACTTAAGCAATGGTCTACAGGTAAACATACACTAGATGATGGGCTTCTGTTTTGTTCTAGACCAACGCACTGAGTTGGATATTTATAGTGCTAACTCATTTAAGCAATGGTCTACAGATAGACACACTAGATGATGGGCTTCTGTTTTGTTCTAGAACAACGTGCTGAGTTGGATGTTTATAGTGCTAGCTCACTTAAACAACAGTCTACAGGTAGACATACACTAGATGATGGGCTTCTGCTTTGTTCTAGAACCACAGTCTACATGTAGACATACACTAGATGGATGATGGGCTTCTGCTTTGTTCTAGACCAACGCGCTGAGTTGAATATTTATAGTGCTAGCTCTCTTAAGCAACAGTCTACAGGCTGACATACACTAGATGATGGGCTTCTGTTTTGTACTAGACCAATGCACTGAGTTGGATGTTTATAGTGCTAGCTCACTTAAAAACAACAGTCTACAGGTAGACATACACTAGATGATGGGCTTCTGTTTTGTTCTAGAGCAAAAGGGTGAGTTGGATGTTTATAGTGCTAGCTCTCTTAAACAACAGTCTACAGGTAGACATACACTAGATGATGGGTTTCTGTTTTGTTCTAGAGCCAAAGGGTGAGTTGGATGTTTATAGTGCTAGCTCTCTTAAACAACAGTCTACAGGTAGACATACACTAGATGATGGACTTCTGTTTTGTTCTAGAGCAAAAGGGTGAGTTGGATGTTTATAGTGCTAGCTCACTTAAACAACAGTCTACAGATAGACATACACTAGATGAGGGGCTTCTGCTTTGTTCTAGAACAACGTGCTGAGTTGGATATTTATAGTGCTAGCTCACTTAAACAACAGTCTACAGATAGACATACACTAGATGATGGGCTTCTATTTTGTTCTGGAGCAAAAGGGTGAGTTGGATGTTTATATTGCTAGCTCACTTAAACAACAGTCTACAGATAGACAAACACTAGATGATGGGCTTCTATTTTGTTCTAGAGCAAAAGGGTGAGTTGGATGTTTATAGTGCTAGCTCTCTTAAACAATAGTCTACAGATAGACATACACTAGATGATGGGCTTCTGTTTTGTTCTAGAGCAAAAGGGTGAGTTGGATGTTTACATTGCTAGCTCTCTTAAACAACAGTATACAGGTAGACAAACACTAGATGATGGGCTTCTGTTTTGTTCTAGAGCAAAAGGGTGAGTTGGATGTTTATAGTGCTAGCTCACTTAAACAACAGTCTACAGGTAAACAAACACTAGATGATGGGCTTCTATTTTGTTCTAGAGCAAAAGGGTGAGTTGGATGTTTATAGTGCTAGCTCTCTTAAGCAACAGTCTACAGATAGACATACACTAGATGATGGGCTTCTGTTTTGTTCTAGAACAACGTGCTGAGTTGGATATTTATAGTGCTAGCTCACTTAAACAACAGTCTACAGATAGACATACACTAGATGATGGGCTTCTGTTTTGTTCTAGAGCAAAAAGGTGAGCTGGATGTTTATAGTGCTAGCTCACTTAAAAACAACAGTCTACAGGTAGACATACACTAGACGATGGGCTTCTGTTTTGTTCTAGAGCAAAAGGGTGAGTTGGATGTTTATATGCTAGCTCTCTTAAACAACAGTCTACAGATAGACATACACTAGATGATGGGCTTCTGTTTTGTTCTAGACCAACGCGCTGAGTTGGATGTTTATAGTGCTAGCTCACTTAAAAACAACAGTCTACAGGTAGACATACACTAGATGATGGGCTTCTGTTTTGTTCTAGAGCAACGCGCTGAGTTGGATGTTTATAGTGCTAGCTCACTTAAAAATAACAGTCTACAGGTGACATACACTAGATGATGGGCTTCTGTTTTGTTCTAGAGCAAAAGGGTGAGTTGGATGTTTATATGCTAGCTCTCTTAAACAACAGTCTACAGATAGACATACACTAGATGATGGGCTTCTGTTTTGTTCTAGACCAATGCGCTGAGTTGGATGTTTATATGCTAGCTCTCTTAAACAACAGTCTACAGATAGACATACACTAGATGATGGGCTTCTGTTTTGTTCTAGACCAACGCGCTGAGTTGGATGTTTATAGTGCTAGCTCACTTAAACAACATTCTACAGGTAAACATACACTAGATGATGGGCTTCTGTTTTGTTCTAGACCAACGCGCTGAGTTGGATGTTTATATTGCTAGCTCACTTAAACAACAGTCTACAGATGGACATACACTAGATGATGGGCTTCTGTTTTGTTCTAAACCAATGCGCTGAGTTGGATGTTTATAGTGCTAGCTCACTTAAACAACAGTCTACAGGTAAACATACACTAGATGATGGGCTTCTGTTTTGCTCAAGACCAACAGGCTGAGTTGGATATTTATATTGCTAGCTCACTTAAACAACAGTCTACAGATAGACATACACTAGATGATGGGCTTCTGTTTTGTTCTAGACCAACGCGCTGAGTTGGATGTTTATAGTGCTAGCTGACTTAAACAACATTCTACAGGTAGACATACACTGGAAGATGGGCTTCTGTTTTGTTCTAGACCAACTCGCTGAGTTGGATGTTTATATTGTTAGCTCTCTTAAACAACAGTCTAAAGATAGACATACACTAGATGATGGGCTTCTGTTTTGTTCTAGACCAACCCGCTGAGTTGGATGTTTATATTGCTAGCTCACTTAAACAACAGTCTACAGATGGACATACACTAGATGATGGGCTTCTGTTTTGTTCTAGAACAACCCGCTGAGTTGGATGTTTATATTGCTAGCTCACTTAAACAACAGTCTACAGATGGACATACACTAGATGATGGGCTTCTGTTTTGTTCTAGAGCAAAAGGGTGAGTTGGATGTTTATAGTGCTAGCTCACTTAAACAACAGTCTACAGATGGACATACACTAGATGATGGGCTTCTGTTTTGTTCTAGAGCAAAAGGCTGAGTTGGATGTTTATAGTGCTAGCTCACTTAAAAATAACAGTCTACAGGTAGACATACACTAGATGATGGGCTTCTGCTTTGTTCTAGAGCAAAAGGGTGAGTTGGATGTTTATAGTGCTAGCTCACTTAAACAACAGTCTACAGGTAGACATACACTAGATGATGGGCTTCTGTTTTGTTCTAGAGCAAAAGGGTGAGTTGGATGTTTATAGTGCTAGCTCACTTAAACAACAGTCTACAGATAGACATACACTAGATGATGGGCTTCTGCTTTGTTCTAGAGCAAAAGGGTGAGTTGGATATTTATAGTGCTAGTTCACTTAAATAACAGTCTACAGGTAGAAATCCATGTCCTCGAATACTTAACTCCAAGAGTCTTTCAAAAGATATTTATCAACAGTTTATGCCATCTGAGTTAGATTTTGATACTATCAAGGTGGAGATCTGAATTAGAAACAGATATCTACTTTGATAATGTCTTTAGTAACATATCTAAAATCAATGATGATTATAAGCCTCAGAATTTTCAGTATAAATTACTACAACAAATCTTACCCACACATACTTTTTTGGTTAAAATTGGAATCAAGATTCTGATCTGTGTAGCTTTTGTAAAATTACTACAGATTCTATTATGCATTACATTTGGCAATGTCCTAATGTCCAAGAATTCTGGCAACAAGTAGGAAGATGGTTGGAAGAGATATTTGAAATACCCATTCAATTAAATATAGAGAACACAGTATTCAATACAGATATGAACGAATTTCCATACGAGATCATCAACTTTATATTACCTTTTGCAAAACACTTTATCCATTGCTGTAAATGGTCCAACCACTGAGCTTTTAAAGGCTAAACTGAAAAGTAGAGAAAAAGTCGAAAAATATACAGCAGTAATTACAGGAGATTTGATTAAACATGAAGAAAAATGGTCAAAATTATTGAATAATATAGGTTAATAATATGTCTATATTGATACATTTATATATGTCCATTGTTTTACCTGCATTATTTATACATTTCTCCTTTAGTCTTTTTTATAAGGTTATATTATAACTTGTCAGTATATTTTGTCTTGTTGTGTAATTGTTCAGTATTGTCTGTAGTATCTGTAAAAAATGAAAATTACAACAAGAACAAAATAAATAAAAAATAAAAATTTAATAGTCTGGTTTGATATGACAGGAGTGAAAACCCATTTGAAGTGAACATTATAACCTAACAACAATGATGAGGCTGTAGGAAATTCAAGATTACCATTACAACAGGGCATATCTTAACATGACATCCTATGGGAGAAAGCTATAAAACACTCATTTAACCATTAAACCATTTGAAGAAAAAAAATAGATGGAATATTCTTTGTATGGTCATCTACGAAACTGATGTTTTTTGTGTCAATTAAATCCAAGATGACTGTCGCATAGGACTTTAGTACAAGACCATATGAGAAATGTATAAAACAAAGCTTCTCAGAAGCTACAACTCTAATTGAACTCAAACTGTTCATAATTAGTCAGTTGATGGTTCTTTACAAATTCATTTGAAATTCAAAATGGCCACAACTACATTTCAAAGTTTAGAATATAACACTGGGAATTTTCCCCTCTCTAAAACTATTGAACGTTTCGACAGCAAAATTGGATGGTCTGCTACATAGTGTACGTGTAAGGAATAACAGTATTGTATTTGAAGAGTTGACTGTCAATTGGGCATTTGAGGGTCACAAATGCAGTTTTTCTTGGCGACGCATAGCCAGTAAAACGGTAGTTGCGACCGTCAACCCCCACGTGACACTAGCCAGGGGCGGATTCAGGGGGGGGACGCACCCGGCGCGCGCCCCCCTAAAATTGGAAAAAATATGATTTTTTTTGCGTAAAATCGTGATTTTTCACATGAAATACCACAAAAATTTCGCGCGCCCCCCCTAAAATTGGAAAAATATGATTTTTTTGGCGTAAAATCGTGATTTTTCACACGAAATACCCCAAAAATTTTCGCGCCTCCCTCCGCTCGGCGCAATTTTTTTAAGTGCGCCCCCCCTAACTTGAAATCCTGGATCCGCCCCTGCTAGCAACTCTTCAAATACAATACTGTTATTTCTATTATAATGCAAGACGAACATATTTCTATTGGGCTTATGAAAAGGTCTGTAATTTACAAAAAAAAATCTAAAATGCCGCGAAATATTATCTATAAATTTGGCACATCAACGTCATATGACTATTTTCAACGTAAAACGTAATTTCGCAACATGTAGGCTTCAATTTCGGATATAACTTGACAGGAAATTATCATGGAGGTAGGCAATGTCTATATTTTTCTATATGTTGGATTTCAAGAATTCAGTATGATGGCTTATTCGCAGTACAATCCTGAGTTGCACATGTGAACTGTTGATTTGATAGCAAACATTAGACAATGGAATAAAAACGTGTTCCTTGCGTTATAATGAAAACGTAGATATCAAATTTAAAGTGGACGACGCGTTTATAGAATAATCTTCATCATGTGCCCTCAAAATCAATATATTTGAAAGCCAAATAATATAAAAGTCGTTGGGAGCAAGAAAATCCAACTTTTGTATCGACTGGAGATCCAAGATAACCGCCACTGGATAACATTTTTTAAATAAACTTCTAGTTACTATGGGAAATAAATAAAAAGCTACCGGTTATTATGAGAATCTGCAAACATATGACTGAACATGAACTGAAATCGCAAATTAAAATTGGCCATCACCACCGGACAAAGCTTAACATATGATCCCATGACGAAAATGTTTATGCATACGCCTCTGAAACCACGTACTGAACAATTCACTTTGAAATCAAAATTGACTGGAACATTCCCTGGACGGTTCTCTACCATGTTTGTATTTTATGCTGCTTTGAAATCAAAGATGGAAACCACTACAGGAAAAAGATCCACAAACTGCACACAAATCATCACTGGACTTGTAACAAACAGACAGTTTATAACTAGACAAACGGTACACAAATCATCACTGGACTTGTAACAAACAGACGACAGTTTATAACTAGACAAACGGTACACAAATCACCACTGGACTTGTAACAAACAGACAGTTTATAACCAGACAAACGGTACACAAATCATCACTGGACTTGTAACAAACAGACAGTTTATAACTAGACAAACGGTACACAAATCATCACTGGACTTGTAACAAACAGACAGTTTATAACTAGACAAACGGTACACAAATCATCACTGGACTGTAACAAACAGACAGTTTATAACTAGACAAACGGTACACAAATCATCACTGGACTTGTAACAAACAGACAGTTTATAACCAGACAAACGGTACACAAATCATCACTGGACTTGTAACAAACAGACAGTTTATAACCAGACAAACTGCACACAAATCATCACTGGACTTGTAACAAACAGACAGTTTATAACCAGACAAACTGCACACAAATCATCACTGGACTTGTAACAAACAGACAGTTTATAACCAGACAAACGGTACACAAATCATCACTGGACTTGTAACAAACAGACAGTTTATAACCAGACAAACGGTACACAAATCATCACTGGACTTGTAACAAACAGACAGTTTATAACCAGACAAACGGTACACAAATCATCACTGGACTTGTAACAAACAGACAGTTTATAACCAGACAAACGGTACACAAATCATCACTGGACTTGTAACAAACAGACAGTTTATAACCAGACAAACGGTACACAAATCATCACTGGACTTGTAACAAACAGACAGTTTATAACCAGACAAACGGTACACAAATCATCACTGGACTTGTAACAAACAGACAGTTTATAACTAGACAAACGGTACACAAATCATCACTGGACTTGTAACAAACAGACAGTTTATAACCAGACAAACGGTACACAAATCATCACTGGACTTGTAACAAACAGACAGTTTATAACTAGACAAACGGTACACAAATCATCACTGGACTTGTAACAAACAGACAGTTTATAACTAGACAAACGGTACACAAATCATCACTGGACTTGTAACAAACAGACAGTTTATAACCAGACAAACGGTACACAAATCATCACTGGACTTGTAACAAACAGACAGTTTATAACCAGACAAACGGTACACAAATCATCACTGGACTTGTAACAAACAGACAGTTTATAACTAGACAAACGGTACACAAATCATCACTGGACTTGTAACAAACAGACAGTTTATAACCAGACAAACGGTACACAAATCATCACTGGACTTGTAACAAACAGACAGTTTATAACCAGACAAACGGTACACAAATCATCACTGGACTTGTAACAAACAGACAGTTTATAACTAGACAAACGGTACACAAATCATCACTGGACTTGTAACAAACAGACAGTTTATAACCAGACAAACGGTACACAAATCATCACTGGACTTGTAACAAACAGACAGTTTATAACCAGACAAACGGTACACAAATCATCACTGGACTTGTAACAAACAGACAGTTTATAACCAGACAAACGGTACACAAATCATCACTGGACTTGTAACAAACAGACAGTTTATAACCAGACAAACGGTACACAAATCATCACTGGACTTGTAACAAACAGACAGTTTATAACCAGACAAACGGTACACAAATCATCACTGGACTTGTAACAAACAGACAGTTTATAACCAGACAAACGATACACAAATCATCACTGGACTTGTAACAAACAGACAGTTTATAACTAGACAAACGGTACACAAATCATCACTGGACTTGTAACAAACAGACAGTTTATAACCAGACAAACTGCACACAAATCATCACTGGACTTGTAACAAACAGACAGTTTATAACCAGACAAACGGTACACAAATCATCACTGGACTTGTAACAAACAGACAGTTTATAACCAGACAAACGGTACACAAATCATCACTGGACTTGTAACAAACAGACAGTTTATAACCAGACAAACGGTACACAAATCATCACTGGACTTGTAACAAACAGACAGTTTATAACCAGACAAACGGTACACAAATCATCACTGGACTTGTAACAAACAGACAGTTTATAACTAGACAAACGGTACACAAATCATCACTGGACTTGTAACAAACAGACAGTTTATAACCAGACAAACGGTACACAAATCATCACTGGACTTGTAACAAACAGACAGTTTATAACCAGACAAACGGTACACAAATCATCACTGGACTTGTAACAAACAGACAGTTTATAACTAGACAAACGGTACACAAATCATCACTGGACTTGTAACAAACAGACAGTTTATAACCAGACAAACGGTACACAAATCATCACTGGACTTGTAACAAACAGACAGTTTATAACTAGACAAACGGTACACAAATCATCACTGGACTTGTAACAAACAGACAGTTTATAACTAGACAAACGGTACACAAATCATCACTGGACTTGTAACAAACAGACAGTTTATAACCAGACAAACGGTACACAAATCATCACTGGACTTGTAACAAACAGACAGTTTATAACCAGACAAACGGTACACAAATCATCACTGGACTTGTAACAAACAGACAGTTTATAACTAGACAAACGGTACACAAATCATCACTGGACTTGTAACAAACAGACAGTTTATAACCAGACAAACGGTACACAAATCATCACTGGACTTGTAACAAACAGACAGTTTATAACCAGACAAACGGTACACAAATCATCACTGGACTTGTAACAAACAGACAGTTTATAACTAGACAAACGGTACACAAATCATCACTGGACTTGTAACAAACAGACAGTTTATAACCAGACAAACGGTACACAAATCATCACTGGACTTGTAACAAACAGACAGTTTATAACCAGACAAACGGTACACAAATCATCACTGGACTTGTAACAAACAGACAGTTTATAACCAGACAAACGGTACACAAATCATCACTGGACTTGTAACAAACAGACAGTTTATAACCAGACAAACGGTACACAAATCATCACTGGACTTGTAACAAACAGACAGTTTATAACCAGACAAACGGTACACAAATCATCACTGGACTTGTAACAAACAGACAGTTTATAACCAGACAAACGATACACAAATCATCACTGGACTTGTAACAAACAGACAGTTTATAACTAGACAAACGGTACACAAATCATCACTGGACTTGTAACAAACAGACAGTTTATAACCAGACAAACTGCACACAAATCATCACTGGACTTGTAACAAACAGACAGTTTATAACCAGACAAACGGTACACAAATCATCACTGGACTTGTAACAAACAGACAGTTTATAACCAGACAAACGGTACACAAATCATCACTGGACTTGTAACAAACAGACAGTTTATAACCAGACAAACGGTACACAAATCATCACTGGACTTGTAACAAACAGACAGTTTATAACCAGACAAACGGTACACAAATCATCACTGGACTTGTAACAAACAGACAGTTTATAACTAGACAAACGGTACACAAATCATCACTGGACTTGTAACAAACAGACAGTTTATAACCAGACAAACGGTACACAAATCATCACTGGACTTGTAACAAACAGACAGTTTATAACCAGACAAACGGTACACAAATCATCACTGGACTTGTAACAAACAGACAGTTTATAACCAGACAAACGGTACACAAATCATCACTGGACTTGTAACAAACAGACAGTTTATAACCAGACAAACGGTACACAAATCATCACTGGACTTGTAACAAACAGACAGTTTATAACCAGACAAACGGTACACAAATCATCACTGGACTTGTAACAAACAGACAGTTTATAACCAGACAAACGGTACACAAATCATCACTGGACTTGTAACAAACAGACAGTTTATAACTAGACAAACGGTACACAAATCATCACTGGACTTGTAACAAACAGACAGTTTATAACCAGACAAACGGTACACAAATCATCACTGGACTTGTAACAAACAGACAGTTTATAACCAGACAAACGGTACACAAATCATCACTGGACTTGTAACAAACAGACAGTTTATAACTAGACAAACGGTACACAAATCATCACTGGACTTGTAACAAACAGACAGTTTATAACCAGACAAACGGTACACAAATCATCACTGGACTTGTAACAAACAGACAGTTTATAACTAGACAAACGGTACACAAATCATCACTGGACTTGTAACAAACAGACAGTTTATAACTAGACAAACGGTACACAAATCATCACTGGACTTGTAACAAACAGACAGTTTATAACCAGACAAACGGTACACAAATCATCACTGGACTTGTAACAAACAGACAGTTTATAACCAGACAAACGGTACACAAATCATCACTGGACTTGTAACAAACAGACAGTTTATAACTAGACAAACGGTACACAAATCATCACTGGACTTGTAACAAACAGACAGTTTATAACCAGACAAACGGTACACAAATCATCACTGGACTTGTAACAAACAGACAGTTTATAACCAGACAAACGGTACACAAATCATCACTGGACTTGTAACAAACAGACAGTTTATAACTAGACAAACGGTACACAAATCATCACTGGACTTGTAACAAACAGACAGTTTATAACCAGACAAACGGTACACAAATCATCACTGGACTTGTAACAAACAGACAGTTTATAACCAGACAAACGGTACACAAATCATCACTGGACTTGTAACAAACAGACAGTTTATAACCAGACAAACGGTACACAAATCATCACTGGACTTGTAACAAACAGACAGTTTATAACCAGACAAACGGTACACAAATCATCACTGGACTTGTAACAAACAGACAGTTTATAACCAGACAAACGGTACACAAATCATCACTGGACTTGTAACAAACAGACAGTTTATAACCAGACAAACGATACACAAATCATCACTGGACTTGTAACAAACAGACAGTTTATAACTAGACAAACGGTACACAAATCATCACTGGACTTGTAACAAACAGACAGTTTATAACCAGACAAACTGCACACAAATCATCACTGGACTTGTAACAAACAGACAGTTTATAACCAGACAAACGGTACACAAATCATCACTGGACTTGTAACAAACAGACAGTTTATAACCAGACAAACGGTACACAAATCATCACTGGACTTGTAACAAACAGACAGTTTATAACCAGACAAACGGTACACAAATCATCACTGGACTTGTAACAAACAGACAGTTTATAACCAGACAAACGGTACACAAATCATCACTGGACTTGTAACAAACAGACAGTTTATAACTAGACAAACGGTACACAAATCATCACTGGACTTGTAACAAACAGACAGTTTATAACCAGACAAACGGTACACAAATCATCACTGGACTTGTAACAAACAGACAGTTTATAACCAGACAAACGGTACACAAATCATCACTGGACTTGTAACAAACAGACAGTTTATAACCAGACAAACGGTACACAAATCATCACTGGACTTGTAACAAACAGACAGTTTATAACCAGACAAACGGTACACAAATCATCACTGGACTTGTAACAAACAGACAGTTTATAACCAGACAAACGGTACACAAATCATCACTGGACTTGTAACAAACAGACAGTTTATAACCAGACAAACGGTACACAAATCATCACTGGACTTGTAACAAACAGACAGTTTATAACTAGACAAACGGTACACAAATCATCACTGGACTTGTAACAAACAGACAGTTTATAACCAGACAAACGGTACACAAATCATCACTGGACTTGTAACAAACAGACAGTTTATAACCAGACAAACGGTACACAAATCATCACTGGACTTGTAACAAACAGACAGTTTATAACCAGACAAACGGTACACAAATCATCACTGGACTTGTAACAAACAGACAGTTTATAACTAGACAAACGGTACACAAATCATCACTGGACTTGTAACAAACAGACAGTTTATAACCAGACAAACGGTACACAAATCATCACTGGACTTGTAACAAACAGACAGTTTATAACCAGACAAACGGTACACAAATCATCACTGGACTTGTAACAAACAGACAGTTTATAACCAGACAAACGGTACACAAATCATCACTGGACTTGTAACAAACAGACAGTTTATAACCAGACAAACGGTACACAAATCATCACTGGACTTGTAACAAACAGACAGTTTATAACCAGACAAACGGTACACGCTCAAAGGAATCTGTAGTTCAGGTTTATCTGTTCAATAACAGAATAGAGGCATACAAATAATTTAACATCATATTATCATGTAGGTATAGTTAATTTACATTTCATGTATATTATCTCACTTGTCCAAAGCCCATGTGCAATGTTGTGATCACTTAGAACATCTTGTATAGTAGGTGCTTGTGGTAGGGAATTATCTCATCGAGAGTAAAATTACACACATTCCCATCTTTTCTATTCCATTGCTTGTTTACATATTTGTTTTCTGGTCAACATTCATGCAATCTCATGGCAGCAACATCTTACATGTTCCACCCCTTCTACTCAGGGGTGGCATGTGTAAGCTGTTGTTTATCTTTACTATCCACGTGAATGTATATTCGTGTTGATTAAAAAAGATACATTGATAGAGAAAATAGCTTGTGTAGTATTAATTACCATAGGATTGTTTAAATGTCAACAATAGCAGTTAGATAAAAAACATAAATATAAAGAAATTTTACTTTTTTAAAAATTTGTTAACAGAAACACATATTGAGGGTGATAATCGATATATTGATTATTTGCGGTCATCAATATATTGTAATTAAGAGGGGCATACCGAAGACAAAAGTTATTCCATGGCAATTTTGCGTCATGTGTCCCAACACGACGAAATACTAGTAGTCTCGCCTGGATAACACAGTACCTAATTTGAGGATAAAATAGACATTTCCAGATATACAGAACAGGATAATCAAAATTAGCGGTGAAATGGTAGACGAAAAAATTATAAGAGCGTGTAACGGCTTTGAATATTTTGTTTTAATTGGCGATGAAGCAACTGGTGTTTCAACACATGGAAAAGTCTCCGTGTGTGTAAGGTTTGTTGAATGGCGGTAAAGTCATACTTAGTGAGGAATTTCCTGGTTTTGTGAGTGCAAGCGAAACTATCGGTGAAAATTTTGCTGAGCTGTTTTAACTAGTCTTGTGAATTTCGGCATATTTATTGATAATATGAGAGAATAATTTAAGGGTATGATGGAGCATCAAACATGTCGGGTATTCATAGAGGTTTTCAAGCCAGTATTAGGGAACGAATTCCAAACATTCTAAAGCATATGCTTTAAACTTAGCTATTGTACATTCGTCATCAGATGTATCAGAAAGGACCATGATGGCTACTATGCAAGAAATCGAATTCGCCTTCCAATACTCTTCTAAAAATGGATAAATTTGAGCAAGAATTATGTAGGAACGACGGGTAAAGTAAACTAAAAACCTCGTGTGAAACGCGTTGGTGTATTCGTGCAAATGCATTAGCAACTTTTGTATCTGCATTTCCTGTCATAGTCAGTAACCTAGAGTATTTACAAACCAATGGTGACGGAAATTTTAGCGAATTGACTTTATTTTGCCACTAGTGGTTTACACTCATATTTAGCACACTGTTGTTTCGATTACAACAATGTTACAGAGGATCTCCTGTGATTTAATAGAGGCTTTAAATGAATGTCAAACGTTGATTCGACATTTTGAGACAGAGAAATGTCATTAGTGTTTACAACACTGAATATGATGAAGCTGTAGATTTAACGGTGCAATTTGGTGTTGTCTCGTCTAAGCCGCGGACAACCGGCAGACAACGAAATCGTGCCAATCAACAGGTAGCAGACACCAAGGATTACTGGTTCCTAGATCAGTTGTTAATCGAGTTAAGGTGCCGCTTGGTGAAAAACGCAGATCAATTTCTGGCACAGTTATTGATACCGATCAATTTAAACAAACTAAAACGGGAGGATGAATTGCATATATATGATGCTTATAGAGTAGATTTACAAACTCAGCAAGAGTTTTCATTTGAAGTAAAAAGATGGAAAGCAAGGTGGGAATTATATCCCACAGACCAGGTAAGACCAAGCCATCTTTAGTGAGACATTGGAACTAGTCATGTAAGCAAAAAATGGTATCCGTATCTCTATTGTATTTTGAAAATTACCTTACAATGCCATCCTCTACAGCAACAGCCGAAAGATCTTTCAGCGTTTTGAAACGTGCAAAGACATTTACGCGCCACAATGTGACAGGAAAGACTATATCGGCCTTGGCATTGCTACATATTCACAGAGACATTCAGCTCCCATTGGATGCAGTCGTTTTTGATAATATCAGACAAAGAAAAATGCTTTCTGCGTGGTTGTTCGTAAACATTCATTACATTATTAACATGAATAAAGGATATTAAAAGTAGTTTTAAATAGATTTTCCTGCTATCTATGTATCATATTTTTAAAATATACGGCACCCCTATTCTTTGGAGGGAACAACCACAGTGCGTGCACTTTTTAATAACCCCTTCCTAAATAATTTATTTAATTTTTGTTCTTAAATCAACATATATCATGACTTTACCCGATTTTCATTAGATTTAACTAAATATAGCAAGTGATATTTCACATATTAGATTTAATTACTTTTTTAAAATTAAATAACAACCTTAAAGAGGCCCCAACTTAAGTGTTAAAACAACGATCTACACTAAATGTTGTTTTAAGAATGTTGGCGTTCAGGCATCTTCGCTAGCAGAGGGTTACGAGGAGCGGATCGTAACCCTTGGCTGGTTCATTCAACCTATGCCAACATTTTAAAAAATATATATAAAAAGGTAAAAAAGATTGTTGGCATAGGTTGAATAGGTTAATTGTTATATAAACATGATTAGTCATGTTTAATTAGTATAAAATCGGGGGAGATGTCAATGTACTCCAAGTCCACAATTAATTTTTAATGTAAGGTTGTCTTGTTTTTGTGAGTATTGAGTGAATAAACTAAGTAGGTATTTAAAATCATATTTTATGGAAATAACAAACAAAAAATCAGTATATCAGCACATATCAAACTTTATAAAATTAATATATTTAGGATATTATAAGCACATATATTTTAAGATCAATCATTATAAAAATAAAATATGATATTATAAGCATATATATTTCTATATCATACTTCACGAAAATAAATTAGGATATTATAAGCACAGATATTTTCTTTTATCATACTTCAAATTATCTTATAAATAATTAGCTTGGAGTGAACTGAATTATCTTATGATTAATTAGCTTGGAGTGGGCAATTAAAAAAATACTCTTCAAAATTATGATAATTCTAAATTAATAAATAAATATTATTAAAAACTTTTGAATTTAGATTTTAAGAAAATTGCTTAATTGCATGAGTATCATATAATATTTTGAATTCATACATTTTAGAAAGATTGTTTATTTAAATTATTCTAAAATTTTATATTTTCATCTTTTTTATTTACAGATTTTTGTTTAATTTTACCAGATTTTTATTTTATATATAAATATTTACAAAAGTTTACTTATTTTTTTTTCTCAAGTTGTTAAATTTTAACAGACTTATTCTTATATATTTAGATTGTTTTTTGTTTAGTTTTTTTTTATAATAAATTTCACTTTTGAGACCTGCATTTCCAAATTTACTTACCTGTAACTGTCATTAATTGCTATATAAACACCTGTAATATAATGTTTGTTGGCATACCTTGAATATGATATTTCAAAATGTTGGCGTAGGTTGAAGACACCCCTTGGCTAGCGAAGATGTAGTCTAAATAGACATAATGCAAAAAAACAAAAACCTTTCCACATAAAATTCAACATCGGGATTTAAACTTGTTTAATGCGGAAAACAGGGCATCGTCTTCACAAAATTCCGTAGAAAGTTGGGGTTGGCGAGTGCGTTTGGCTAAAAAAAACCATTTGTCACTTTCAAACTTAGAAAAATATTTTTAAAAATTGGTTGGACAAGGGAGATAACTCTAAAACATAACCGGAAGTTAATGCATCACTACGCGTTAAATGGGGGTCTATTTATTTGATTATTAAATTATTAGTTAATAAATAAAAGATGTAGAAATTGTTCATGTAACACAAATAGACGACGAATTAAATAAAAATATTAACTAATAGTAAAATTAACGGGAATAATGTCACATTATGATGTACTATTTTATCAGACATTTGGTTGCTACGAGCGCGCATTGTGTTTAAATAAGCTGTTGTTAGTTCCATTCCAAAAATCAAAATATAATGGCATCTGAAGCCGACGAAATCGATTCGTTACAGCGTGACGACACCAAGAGTGTTGATCCAGACAAAGATGAAAACGAACAAGGTGAAGATGAGGAAGGGAAAGATGCCCTAGAATTGGAAGAAGACGCAGAAGCATTGAAAAGGGAACTCGACAAAATAGTGGTGCACCCTCCGACTATCGAGGAGTATGTTTTCTTATCTAATGTTGATTCTGTATGCAAACTCTGCAGGGTAACCCCTTTAGCTCAAATCTAGTATCTTGGATCCAATGTCATGGATTGATTTTTGAAATCTAATTCTACGTCAAGCTATATTTCAGAAAATTAGTATTTATCTGACTTAATGATGACAGAAAGTACTGAAATGACACATGCATATAACAGGATACTTGATTGTACTTCATCTCACGTCAATGGTGTCAGACAGTTAGTTGAAACATATGTCACTTGTGGTCTGTTGTCACAGAACTGTGTGAGCAAAATTTTGATTCCCTGGTTCTAACTTCTAACTTATCTAAGTTGGAATTTGTTTAGTTTGGTTGTCAGTTGGAATCAACATTTTCTACTCCGAACTGGCTACCAAAGTGTACAGGACACCTTTTCTCTGGATTTGTCAGCAGGGACATGAATCTCTTAGCCATTCTCTTTGGCAAATGAAATAAAAACTAACGTTTACGCACATTTTAATATGGTTAAAAGTATCTAAATTAAGTACATTTTACAGACATATTAACTTTTTTTTTATATCATTTTATTGATTGTGTACTAAAGATGGCGCTTATAAAAAAGTACCTCCGTGGAAGAAGCTTTTATAGTGAAAGACCTTTTCCTAGTTTTGCCATATAATATGAGGCAGGTGCAACCTGAAACGCTCCCGAAGAACAGTAATTTTTCTTCCTGTTTACAAAATATCAAGCTTAAAAATAACACCACCTAAAACTCCAAACTCCGGACAGTTTTCGTATCCGCTACCGAACATTGTTTCATTTTTATTTCGACTAGAGTTCCGGTTTAGGTCACGTGATTTTTCTTTTAATTTATTTCCGGTTTGGCAGCCATATTGTTGAAGATTTTGAAGTGCCAGAGTAGTACATATTCATACTTCTACCATTAACGCTCCCGAACTTCGGGAGCGTATCAATACACAAAGCACACTGACATTACTTATAATGTATCTAAACTGTCTTTTTACTTTGGAAAGGTGTACTGTATTAAAATGATTTACAGATGCAATCATATATGTTGTGGTATTAGGAAACATGTACCAGACTCATTTTATTTATTTATTCATGAAAAAATATGTGCAGACTCATGCCTAAAGTGTGTTGTGGCATCTATCTTAGTATCTATACCACTGCAACAGACTCAGTTTATCATAAACAATTTATTATTCCCTTTGTGCAATACTATTTCCTAAAACAAATTATGCATGAAATTAGCACTAGCAGTACACACAATTTGAAATATTTTTGTTGTCCGAGTTAAAATACATGTTTTTATTTTTTCAGACTTACAGCTCAAGAATTTGATCCAGCAGAATTCCCTGCCTCCTACAAAGATAATCTACCAAAGGAAAACCTAGTTTTGCAATATGCTGAAAATTTCAGACTACAATATGTTCATTTATACAGAGATAGGAAACCACTTCTCATCAACCCAATCAATGAATGTGGCACGGAGGTTAGCTTAAAATTTGATCTAATCATGCTCATTGAAAACTAAATGTTAAACAGTAATGGTTGACAACATGACTATGCTGAACGGAAATTTTATTTGCCTGTTTGATTGTTAAGCATATTTCAAATCTCTAACTCAGTCAGGAACTCTTGGTCTTGACACATAATTTTGAAAATCTATTGCATAGTTTGGTTTTATTTTACCTTTTCAATTGACAGTAGAAAGAAATAAAGAGAATTGTTCAATTGAAATACTGTGTCACTGTGGTAAATGATGTCTATGTAACTATAATTTACTTTCTGTTATTTTAGAAATTTGTTTGCACAACAATAAGACCAACACAGATCGAATTCAAAGAATTTTATAGCTGGGAAGGAAGCTCAGAGTTTGTTGCAGACTACCTCAATTTTGAGACCTTGGAGCCTCCTAATGAATTGGTAAATATTTTTAATTTATCTATTATAGTTTTACAAGGTGTATTCTCTATGTTTAAAGAAATTTCATGAACCAGCTTAACTATCGATCAGTATAATTGAAATAATTTTTAATGCAAAGAAATTTATCTGAATGAGGTCCTCTTCAGATACTAAAAAGTTCTGAAAACAACTGAATCCGCCGATAAGAGGAACTGCTGGAACAAGTGATTTAGAAAAAAACTTTTTGATAATAATGTTAAAAGTAGAGTTTATCTTACTTTGTTTCATAACTTAAATCACTTATATAAATTGTAGTTTGTGATAATGTTATCAACTGTCAAAGTGATTTTGTCTTATTTCATGCTATTCTGGACTCTGGAGGTCTTTTTTAGTTATTTATATTATATGTAGTTACAATATATACTCCATCAAACATCCAAATTTTGATATATCTTTGTACATTGTGATTTTAAAGGCCTGTTAATAACACTTGTTCAAGCAATGGTCAACAATTCCACCACAAATATCAACAGAACAAACAATTACCTCTTTCCTGAAATCACCAAGCACAAAAAAAGCCATGACGCATGCCGATGGAAATTCAGGTACTGTCATGGTACATTCACAAAATGTGGCAGAGTTAAACCAATTAATGGGATCCCAATCTCCCTCTTGACAATTAATGGGATCCCAATCTCCCTCTTGACAATTGGATCTCTCATGACAATACAGATTTAAACAAACATTTGAAAAACACTGTACAGATTCACATTCACCAAAAAAAAACCCACAATATCACAAAAATGAAAGACAACATAAACATGGACAGTACAATAGCAGAATCAGCCAACTCTCATATAATGGTCATAGTTAAATGACTACTTAGTTAGAAAGGTAGACTTTTTAAAAGTTATTTCACATGGTCAAACGATCATTGTTTCATTATTAGTATTTGTTATTTTGTTGTAATGTCAGATACTGATAATTTTTACCAGAGTTATGTTGGATTTGGTTTATGTTCATTTACATCTAAATCTTTCTTAAGCAAAAAGATTTTAAATAAAGAGAAAATGTCAATCACTACAAGAAGAATTTAGCCTACCTGTTCCTTTATGATGTATTTATATATATTTCAGCCAAAGAGATTAATTTCACCACCATCTGTATTAAAACGTCAGAAAGGTAATTGTTTTGAATACAGTACATTGTTATGTTCACTACTGGTGGGAGCAGGTTATGATGCATATGTTGTCAGTGGCTATGCTACACATGAGACATGCTTAGCTGATGAGTCCAGAGAAATTTGTCCATTAATGAAGAAGAGAGAGGAGGTAAGCTTATATAGATGATGTAATAGTTCTGACAAACGTATAATAACAGCTTTAGTTGGTCATCTTTTTATTAAAAAAAAAAATAATAATAATTTTATGTTTACATTTTAAAAGTAATTAAACTCCAAATTCAATCATTTATTTAAACAGACTGGTGTCTTTTTACATGCATATGATCGTTTTATAATATCAGTTTAATCACATTTGGCCAATGTGAGAAAGGTTATGGTAAAAGCAGGAACTCCAACGTTATACCAACACATTTGTACAGAATTATGCATTTTTATGATATTTAATGGCTTACTAAGACTCATATTGTTCTATGTTGACTTACCATTTTTGGATAATTACCTTTGAAACAGTGAAGATGTTTTAATATAGAACTATATATCTGGTTCCCTAAATTAATATTAGTATAATAGATGTTTATTTGTATCATCAAAAACTAAATTAGGGAACAAACATCCCCTTATCTTTCTGTATTTAATAAGTCAGTAGACGATGAGTAGTGAATGTCAGTGACTATTTTTTGTGTATATTCAAAAGGGGTTATATATTTGCATTACTAGTAAATGGAGCATATATCCACCACTATCATTTTTAATGCTTAGAGAAAAAATTATATGTTACACATCTAATAACATTATTGACGGTAAAGTGGTAAGATTTTTAATAAGAATTTTATTAAAAAATGGACACACTAGGATTGAGGAAGTAATCAATATATCACCAAAAATGTGTATCTATTATCATTCATTTCAAGTATAATTATTCTTTTTTGACAGAAAAAAAAGGAAGAAAAGAAAAAAGAAATTAAGAAGTACACTGTTAAACCTCCCCGTGATTTGAGAAGTAAATTTGAACTTAAACAGGCTGCAAAGGAAAAAACTGAAAAAGAAGCAGAAGAAGAAAAACGAAGGAAAGAAGAAGAAGACAAAATTGCTGTAAGTTAATTTTATGAGATTTCCTTATCTTTTTTCTGTATAGTTATACACCATATATGTTGTGTATACCTGGAAGACTTATATTATTCCACCATCACATATTATACCTTCTTGTTAAAGTATTATAATCAAATAAATATATTTCATCTTTCAAAACCACAGAAAACATGACGTAGGTAATTTGAGCTGCAGCTAGGAAGATTTTTAATTGCGCCATTGATTCATTATTCGAAAATGAATAAAACAGTTTTAATAATATATTGCACCAGACTAAGGTTGAGCTGTCACAGGTCAGTTAATGCCCTTAATCAAAATGAATTTTGGACATTAGAATACTTGATTAATGTTACCAAATATTCAATTACATTTATTACTTCTAGAGAAAAATTTATTATTTTCTGTTGAAACTGTTAGCAAAAACTGAAAACTTATTATTTGAAAATATGATTTGTCTGAATCAACAAAGAAAAAGTGTTATTTACAAAATTTAATGTCACTTGAGCCTCATATTTCATACACTGATATTTGTTTGTCAACAGGAATTAGAAAAGCCACCACCAGATACACTGTATGGTCTGAGAATACATTCCTGGGTTTTAGTTCTGTCTGGCAAGAGAGAAGTACCAGAAAGTCTCTTCATTGAACCATTCACTGGACTTTCACATCCTGTGGACAGCCCTAACTATTTAGGAATTGAGTCTGTGTGGAACCATGTTAATTACTGGGTTAACATGCAAGACTGTTCAGAGGGTGTTAAGGTAAGTAATAATGGGGCACAGTTAGTTACTGGATTAACATGCAAGACTGTTCAGAGGGTGTTATGGTAAGTGATAATGGGGCACAGTTAGTTACTGGATTAACATGCAAGACTGTTCAGAGGGTGCTATGGTAAGTAATAATGGGGCACAGTTAGTTACTGGGTTAAGTTAACATGCAAGACTGTTCAGAGAGTGTTATTGTAAGTAATAATGGGGCACAGTTAATTACTGGATTAACATGCAGGACTGTTCAGAGGGTGTTATGGTAAGTAATAATGGGGCACAGTTAGTTACTGGGTTAAGTTAACATGCAGGACTGTTCAGAGAGTGTTATGGTAAGTAATAATGGGGCACAGTTAGTTACTGGATTAACATGCAGGACTGTTCAGAGGGTGTTATGGTAAGTAATAATGGGGCACAGTTAGTTACTGGATTAACATGCAGGACTGTTCAGAGAGTGTTATGGTAAGTAATAATGGGGCACAGTTAGTTACTGGATTAACATGCAAGACTGTTCAGAGGGTGTTATGGTAAGTAATAATGGGGCACAGTTAATTACTGGGTTAAGTTAACATTCAGTACTGTTCAGAGGGTGTTATGGTAAGTAATAATGGGGCACAGTTAGTTACTGGATTAACATGCAGGACTGTTCAGAGAGTGTTATGGTAAGTAATTATGGGGCACAGTTAGTTACTGGATTAACATGCAAGACTGTTCAGAGGGTGTTATGGTAAGTAATAATGGGGCACAGTTAATTACTGGGTTAACATGCAAGACTGTTCAGAGGGTGTTATGGTAAGTAATAATGGGGCACAGTTAGTTACTGGATTAACATGCAGGACTGTTCAGAGAGTGTTATGGTAAGTAATAATGGGGCACAGTTAGTTACTGGGTTAACATGCAGGACTGTTCAGAGAGTGTTATGGTAAGTAATGATGGGGCACAGTTAATTACTGGATTAACATGCAGGACTGTTCAGAGGGTGTTAAGGTAAGTATAATGAGGCACAGTTAGTTACTGGGTTAACATGCAAGACTGTTCAGAGAGTGTTATGGTAAGTAATAATGGGGCACAGTTAGTTACTGGATTAACATGCAGGACTGTTCAGAGAGTGTTATGGTAAGTAATAATGGGGCACAGTTAGTTACTGGATTAACATGCAAGACTGTTCAGAGAGTGTTATGGTAAGTAATAATGGGGCACAGTTAATTACTGGATTAACATGCAGGACTGTTCAGAGGGTGTTAAGGTAAGTATAATGAGGCACAGTTACCAATGTTGTGGGACCATGTTAATTACTGGACCAACATGTAATACTGTTCTGAGGGTGTTAAGATAAGTGCAATGTTGGTCACCATGGCATTTTTTGTATCATTAGACAATTAAAGCAATTTGGCACCAAAATATGAGTTTAGAACTTTTATTTGAAAAGAAATATTAGTTTCTGTTTCAATCTAATAATGATAACCAGTATTATGTTGTATGTAATTATCTTTGAGGGTATTAAAACACACAAAAGTTTCTCTTTAGAAATCTGTACCAATAACATTTTAACATACTAGCCCGAAAGGCATTATGGAAAACATTTTTCTAATTAAGTAAATTTAATGCAATTTTTCACTAACACAAACCAACTTTTACTAGACTTCTTCTTCTTCTGGTATACATCAAAACATCATTTATTGAAGATTACTTGATGTCTGTGGCTTAGAGTTAGTAGCTTTTGATGCAGGTTGCTTCATTGAAAAAAAACCTGTTTTTTTATTCTTATTTAATTATGCCAACTTTATATATTTCAGTTACATGTATGGTGATATGTGAATTAGTTCATTAAATAAAAGATGTGATTTCTTTAATATTATAAGTTATAAAGTATTCATTCTTTTGAATCTTAGAACATTTCTATTTTCAGGGTTTATCCTATGATCTTGGAGATTGCACTAAATGGGAATATATGTTTCCATCAATAGACAAACCATTAAAGATTCCTGGAGAAGATGGATTTGAAGATTTTGAAGATGAAGAGGTAGTTAATATTATCTAAGCATATTTATATTAAGTCTGCAGTTTTCCATCTTAAATTAATTTTTTTCAAATCATATTTCACTACTCTTTAGTTTTATAAGAAATATATCATCTATCACATTTTATATAACCTGTAAAGTAATACAATTTTCTGCCAAAATGACCCTTGTATTTTTCATTTTTCAAGGTTTTATAATAAAGTATGTCACATGTTGTTTTTTACTTAATTGACTTTCACATTCCTCCTTGTATTTATTCTGTGTGTGATGATCTATAATATGTCTTGTTTTTGTTCACTTTATAAATTCTGGAAGTTGGGAACAAACACTATCTTCTTTACCTTCATGTTTATTATTTTCCTTATCATTGATAGAATGAAGCATGTTTTTTATGATATTTTTATTAGTCAGATGTTCTTATTATTGTAAGTTCTGCATGACTAACCGTTGCATGATCACATCATTGCATGTTACCATACTATTTTGATTTCAGAGGGCTCAAACTGAAATGAGTTATAGGGTAGCATCAACAATTAATTCTGTTACTAGGGAAACCACCAGATTAACTGAGGTTTTTATCTATATAATTGACCGTGTCTAATGAGTTGATGCTTTATGAACAATATATATTTGACAGATATAATATTGTGACTTATACAAACTTAATATTAAATATATTACATATACAAACATTTTGGAACAGATCACATTTTTTTTTTACCCAAATTGATGTCATCTTTGTTGTATTTCGACATAAGAAATTAACTGTGGTCTGTCAACCCTCTTTGTTTAGCAAGTGCATTCTTTACATGACAGTTTTTTCAATGTGAAATTGACACACAGTATCCAAACTTTTATATACCAATATATTTTTCATCTTTTTTTATTTCAGTTAGAACAAAGATTTTTAGCTCGTCTAACCAATGGCCAAGCCAAAAACCTATAATTGATTTAAGATTACAATTTTTGTTTATTCTTAGAACTGTTATAAATATAAGTACTCTGAAATGTTGTTGAAAAAGATATAGATATCTGCCAAATCTATAACCTGTCACCTCAACTGAATGTTTTCTACATATTTCAGACTATTGTTTGAGAATAGTTTTGCTGTTTTAGCTACTGGAAGGTATGCTAAATAGACCAATGGGCAATAGTACTGAAAATACAATACAGAGGATGGTACAAATGTTTACATGTTAAATTGGTGAATGAAATTTGTCAGATATATGTACAACATTACCATAAAAAATTATATGGTGCCATATAAATAGTCCATGTGCTGTCCCAATTCACATTAGTATTTGACAGTCCTTTCATTTAAGATGGTCACTGAAAATAGAAATTTGAATAATTAGACCTTTATATTTCATGTTGTTTTTAGCTTGTATTGTTCTATATTCATTTCTAATTATTTGTGACATCCAGCCATTTTTAGAATAGTAGAGGGATACCAGTTTGGTTTTAAACATAAACATCTTATTAATAATTTAATTTTATGATTTTGAACAGGTTGTAAGTATATTTTGGTAAGATTGCTGTGATTCTGTGCAAACTTTCTGTTTGTTGATGTTCCATTCATGTTACAAGGGACATAACTCATGTTTCAGCTGATGACCCTTAAAGAAGACATAGATATATGACATGATTTGAGTTTTTCAGGAACAATGGACTCTATCAAACTTGTTCTCCATTTTGTTTTGTCACAAGTGTAAATTTTGACACTTTTGTTGTGATTATTTGTTTCTGTTATGTTTGCTCTGTCAATTTTAATTAAAATTTCTGTCATGTTTCAATTTTTATTCTTAAGTCACAGTATCATTCATTGCATCATTAACCTTAATAGATTGGATTGAGTTATTTAATAAGTTTTGAGTTTTAGCCCATCATTTTATAACATTTTATAGATTTGTCAATAAACCTGCATCTTTTATAAAAAAAAACAAAAAACAAAACAATAATGCAACAATAGTAATACCAGTGATAATAACTGAGTAGCTTAAATAAATACCATTATATTTTGTTGTTGTTTTAATATATTACCTATTGGTGTAGATGTGTTTTACAATTTATATTGCATGTATTTGTCTGAAAATATAAAAAAAGTTCTACTCATAATAGCATGGCTTGAGATTATTTGTTGTTTTTCAAATGTAGAGTTCTGATATTTTAAATAATAAAAAAACTCAATGTTTTCTTCCCTCCTTTATATCTTTATTCTCATAAACCAGCATGATAGATGTCAATAAAAACCACAAAATTTCCTGTGACCCTTTTACAAATTATTTTTACACATTGACGATATTTTAAAAATGTATTCCCTTTACTATTAAATTATTCAGTTTATTTCTTGTATTAATTTAATATTTATCCTTAATAATCAAAACGAAATCCAAGTTAAATCTGACTTATTTCAAATATTGTCTTTCTAGATCTTTGTGTTTCAAGGATATTTTCCTTAATTCTTTCCTAGATTTTTTTTTATAAAGAAAACCCATCAAGAATCATTTGCTTAATAAAGTTGCTGATTTAAGAACTGGAACACACTCTTACACTGCAGCACTTTGATATCCCATGACAACGCACTTCTAATTATTCATGTTTATTATATTGATTGCAATGATTGTTACCAGTGAAATTCTGAAATTGTTGTTATAAATCTCTATAATAAAAACTAGTTAGTCTCTATGTTTGATTATCAATGAAAGTAGTTACAACTGATTATATATTACTAGAACTCACCTGTGTAATACATCCATTCATGGCCAAATGTATTACATTGTATATATCATTGTGTCACTACTTTTACAACAATCAATCATTCAAGCTAGTAAATATGTTGAATGATTACCTATTTCTACTTTTACAACAATCAATCATTCAAGCTAGTAAATATGTTGAATGATTACCTATTTCTACTTTTACAACAATCAATCATTCAAGCTAGTAAATATGTTGAATGATTACCTATTTCTACTTTTACAACAATCAATCATTCAAGCTAGTAAATATGTTGAATGATTACCTATTTCTACTTTTACAACAATCAATCATTCAAGCTAGTAAATATGTTGAATGATTACCTATTTCTACTTTTACAACAATCAATCATTCAAGCTAGTAAATATGTTGAATGATTACCTATTTCTACTTTTACAACAATCAATCATTCAAGCTAGTAAATATGTTGAATGATTACCTATTTCTACTTTTACAACAATCAATCATTCAAGCTAGTAAATATGTTGAATGATTACCTATTTCTACTTTTACAACAATCAATCATTCAAGCTAGTAAATATGTTGAATGATTACCTATTTCTACTTTTACAACAATCAATCATTCAAGCTAGTAAATATGTTGAATGATTACCTATTTCTACTTTTACAACAATCAATCATTCAAGCTAGTAAATATGTTGAATGATTACCTATTTCTACTTTTACAACAATCAATCATTCAAGCTAGTAAATATGTTGAATGATTACCTATTTCTACTTTTACAACAATCAAGCATTCAAGCTAGTAAATATGTTGAATGATTACCTATTTCCCTTGTAATAGTCTTCACTCTTTTTTTTCTTGAAAAATGATGTTAGTAATTGAATCTTTTTCTTCACTTTTTGTAGGATGAAGATGAAGATGAAGAAAATTCTCCCACAAAATTAGAACATCTAGACATGCCACCATCTTGGGTGGACGTGATCAAGTTATCTCTAAAAGGTAATACATTTTTTAACAATAATTCAATTAATTTTCATATGACATTACTATTATATTACTTTTACTTAATTTTCCCCAAGACATCTGTAACATTTGCAGATTTTGGCTATCCTGTTTAGGCTCTTTGGTTTTCCTGTTCCTAAATACATCTTTATTATTTGGCTTTTCAATCTTTTGCCTTTTAAGTGTACTAGATGAAGGTTATTTTAGAAAGGTATTGTGTGCACAGAAAATAGATATCTACATTTTTATTACAAAATGATTAAAAAAAAAAAAATAGATAAAAAGTTGATAGTTTGACACTGCAGTCTGCAATAAATGTATTTTTTGTATGAAACATATATTAATCATATAAAGGAAAATTCAACAATCCACAAAGTTTGTATTATATTTGAAATGAAAAATCTAGTGACAGATTATTATATGAATTTTGAATCCCCTTTACTCAAACTTGACAATAAACAACAATCAACCAAAACTCTTTATATAGATACATTCCTGTATAAATATACTGTGGGTTTAAAACAAACAATTTCTTAATATACAATGTATTTATTTTTTCTCTTTGCTTTTGTAGATTTCCAGATGAGATGCCCTCATGGTAAGAAAGTAAAGATGTACAAGAGAGCCAAGTTAGAAAAGTTTGCCCATTACTTAATGAAGGATGGATTAATATCCAAACTCTCCATGTATGAAAACAGAGAATGTAAGTTCACATCCAGCTATATCTTTATTATAACAGAGAATATATATTTAGTAATTACATGTATTACAATTTTTTTTAAATTTTAATTTCAAGATGAATATTATATTAAGAAGAAATTTCCTAAGGTTACAGAAAATGATGATTGATTCATAAAGCTAATTTTTTTTTATAAAATAAATATTGATGTATGAATATAATTTATTTTTCTAAAAGTAAAAATTGTAGGCCTTTGAAAACAGAATTTTTTTTTTAATATATTTTATACCCAGTTGACTATTTTCTTAAATACTTGATACTTTACAGTGACAGAATTAGTAACAGTTAAAGAATATTTTGCTCATCGAGTAGATAAACTCCTTCAAAGAGTAAATAACCATAGAACAGGCTGGATTGTGGAGTACTTTGACCCAGGACGATCAAAATGTGTTAAAGGTAACAAATCATCTTTGTTTCATTGAGTTAGTTCTCTTTCCATGTTAGCTTTAAACAGATATCTTTATTAGGAAACCTGATTCATATAGTCGTGTGAGCTATTTACATGATTCAGTTGTGTGGCCATCATTGTTGTCATCATCAGTAAACTTTTCACATTTGAATTTTTTTCTTTGACAACCACTAGGCCAATTGAGATCATCAGCAAAGTCTATTTTTTTGTGTGCCAAGATACCTACCATTGTACGAGATTTAACATAGTAGGCTATAAGAAATGTAAATGTAAACATGTCTTCTCATTATAAATTAGACTGCTGATTGAATCCTAATTGTTCATCAATTGTCATTTGTAGTCAGTTTGTGCTTTAGATGTTTTTTTCAGAAATCCAACTTGGCATTTCTGATGTAATGTAACTGATGACCTGGATTGATGTTTTAAAAACATTTTAATTCCTGTACATGCATACTCATTAGATTAAACTTTAAAAATACAAAAATCAAGAATAATCACCAATACATGTATCAATATAAGTAATGGGCAAACTTTTCTAACTTGGCTCTCTTGTAGATCTTTACTTTCTTACCATGAGGGCATCTCATCTGGAAATCTACAAAAGCAAAGAGAAAAAATAAATACATTGTATATTAAGAAATTGTTTGTTTTAAACCCACAGTATATTTATACAGGAATGTATATAATATAAATATCAATATAATCAACTAGGCCATATTCAGTTTAGAGCGTTTAGTTTCCTTTAGTGAATCCATTGTCTAACTCTAAAAATATGTTTTTCCTCTAGAAGTTTATGGGAAACATTGGAATTACATATGTAGTTCAGAAATATGCTAAATTAAATCATTCATATGAATTTTAACAAATACATGTATTGTTAGATGTATGTTGTTGTTAATGTTGCAAGAATGAATCAAGACTCATATTGTTCATTCTTGTATTGTGAAAACAGATATAAAGTTGAATTGTAAATCAGCATGTTTTTGTTCTTCATTATAGAGCACCACTATAGGTCCAGTGCCCCTGCTCCAGAGAATGAGAGAACTATGATATTTTATAATGAAGCCAGAGTTGATGGCTTAATGAAACGTGTAGAAACACCCACAGAAATGACTGAAGAATACACAGATAGAGATGACTTTTTATATTATAAGCATGTTGACTTTGGAAAAAGACCAAAGAAATTTGGTCCTCAGGATGGCTCTACTTCTAAAAATGAAAGGCCTATTATTGTAAGTTACATCAAATAGAATTATTTTTTATTATTATCTTGTAACTGACAATTCTTTATAGATATGTGTGGTACCTGTTTTCTACTAAATTTGTTGAAATACTTCTTTTAAGTAATTTCTTTTGTCATGTTTTGTACATCATGAATATTGGATTATTTAGATTTAGATCATAGACTTTTAACTTTTATTGCTAACAAAGTACAGATGTTTTTGTCTGAAGTATGTTTCATTTGAAAAATCTCTAGTATATCCAATGAAAGTAGGTACAAAGTGTTCATTTTCAAATGATCTGACCAAAGGAGATAGTAATAAGTGTTCAAAGTAGCTGCAAATTATAATCTGAAATGTGTAATTTAACAATTATCTCAGATTTTCCTATAACATATATTCTCTATGTTATCTTTTCTTCTTTAGTTGGACATTAGTAGCCATGATTGTATTGCCAGTGGTATTCTGTAGAAACTCTTGTTTGCTTCACCAATAATTCTGATTGCCAAAATAACCTGAATTATTGAAAGTGGCATTATTCTTTAATGTAATGATTTGAAGTGATAGGTAGTTGCCAATTTGTTCATATTAGTGGAATTTTTGACCAACAAGCATTTAAACTTTGTTTTCATAATTAAATTCAAACAGAAACTATACATATATTAAATGGATAATATTTGACATTTGTTTCTTTTTTTCTTACAGAAAATGATTCAGAAATTTCATCGTAATGTTTCAAAGCCAGCTTGTGAAGACATTGCTGAATTAGTTTACCTTGTATCAGAAGATAAACTACAGATCATCTACCATACAGAGGATCCAAGGATAGCCTCCTCAACTAGAGAGTATATCAAACCACCAAACTGTGATGAAAAGGGAGCTACATTAACATTCTCTTCTGACATGCATCAATCATTTCAAGTAAGAAAATATCAATGCTATCATTGAACCTTAATACTTTTTTTTCTGCCACTTTGGTTTCACATTTTAAATAATTTCTATTACAAAGGGAGATGAACTACCTAATTATTTGAATGAATCGTTGTTTGCAGAGGTTTCATATCATACAGCACCCATGTAACATGATGGCACCCATCTGATGGAGCAGGAACTATTTACCCTTCTGGAGCACCTGAAGTCACCCATGGTTTTTAGTGGGGTTTATGTTACTCAATCTTTAGGTTTATGTGTAATGTTTTGTAGATCGTTGTTTGTCTTTTTGTCCGTTTTATTTTGGTCATTGTGTTGTCTGTCCTTCTTTTGGTCATTGTGTTGTCTGTCCTTCTTTTGGTCATTGTGTTGTCTGTCCTTCTTTTGGCCATTGTGTTGTCTGTCCTTCTTTTGGCCATTGTGTTGTCTGTCCTTCTTTTGGTCATTGTGTTGTCTGTCCTTCTTTTGGCCATTATGTTGTCTGTCCTTCTTTTGGCCATTATGTTGTCTGTCCTTCTTTTGGCCATTATGTTGTCTGTCCTTCGATTTACGGATTCTGATTAGTCCTTTGGTATCTTCAAACTCTTCTTACTGTAATTCAGTTTTTATGCATAGAATAGTTTGTATCATACTGAATAGCTGAACGAGGTGCTAATGATGAAATAGTGTTATTTGATTGGTTAGCGATTCATTAAAATTTAAATACAATTTTAATACAATGGAGTCATGACACACATTTCTGTGCACTTTTCTGTTAATCAATCAATGTAACTGAGTTAATACTTACAATAAGGCAGAAGTCTATGGTTAGATAACAAGGTCTTCTGTGTAATTACCCTGTCAATAATGATGGAATACTTTACACCATTACTGCCGACAATCTTAATAATTCTTATACATAAAATGTAGTAACTCCTGGTAACTATTTGTTTTCTAAACAGACTTTTAATTTATTCTCTGATGATTTATTTTTGGGCAGGTGTTTTTGAAAATCACTGGGAATTATCTAGCTTGCACCTAGTTTCAAAAATTGTATTGTGAAATAAAATATTCATTATCAAATTGTGATTGATTGGTTGATTGTTGAGTGCTTATAGATGTCCAGTGGCAAATATTTCGTGCATATTGGAGATGATCAAAATACATTTTAATTATTGATAAATACATATACAATGATATAGATATATATTGAGAATTTGTGATAAAAATAACTTTAAAAAAGGTTTATTGTTCTGGAATTCTTGTCGAGCACAAATAAATCTTTGTTTTCCATATAATTTGTGTTAGAGAAGCTGTCTGTGACAGTTTCGCTTTGCCAGACCCATCAAAGTATTAGGTCTGCAGACATATTAATGATTGTATTGTGTGATTACAGGTAGACCTTGCTAGTAGACAAAGTAAACAAGTGGAACTATATCAGATGCTTTTGGATTTACTAAAAGCTGAAAATTTATGTAGAGGTCGTGCCAGAGAATCAGAAGATGAGGTAATTATCAATATATCTATTGGATGCCTCATTTAGCACTGTATAGGATCACTATTTGGATTATATGCTACATTTAGCACTGTTTAGGATTTCAATTTCGATTGGGTTCTTAAGATATCCATGTCAATAAGATGCTAAATTTAGCACTGTTTAGCACTGCTTATGATTTAATTTTGATTGAATGCTAAATTAAGCACCATTTGAGGTTAACATTTCAATTGAATGTTAAATAATGCAAGAACTTCCCTAAAAGCAAACTAAATAATTATGTTATTAGCATTACTTATGGCCATTTGTATAGTAGAAAGTCTGCTATAATCATTAATTATGTTATGTACATAATATGGACTCTACAAAATAATAGTTTATATATCATCTCTTGTCATCATCCTTGTTGTTATCTATCCCTTACTTTACTGGGGGACATCTTGGTCATGATCATATGGTAATTGGATTTACAACTACCTGTGCAATCAGTGCCTATCACCACTTAAGTTTTGTAATCCATTAGTATGCTTTGTTTAGCTAACAGAGATTTGAAAATAAATTATAAAATCAATTTACCCAAAGGAAATTTTAATATGGTTTTGTAATCTTTATTTAGGTTAAGGAAATTTTGAATGAGAGAACAAAAGAAGAAACAACATTAGATCTTGATATATCTGTATATGATACAGAAAGAAATGAAAAAACTAAGAAGCATCGTAGAGAATTGGTAAGATCAATATTTATTTTGCTGCTTCTAAATGACCAGCCACTATGTAGCTGAAATACTGCTAAAGTTGGTGTTAAGCATCAATCAATCAAATCAATCTATATGACCATTAATTTTATTAACATCGTTCCCTTATTCTGTAAAAAAATGTGTATGTAAGACAAATTGCAGTTGTTCCTTTTTTATCCTCAAATTACCATAATTCCAGAAAATGTGATTAGTAGAAATGTCCACTCAAGTAATATTCATGAATTCAGTAACGAGTATCAAATCTATATACTCGGTAAATGAATATTATGATCATATATGTAATTTTATGGTGCATGTATCTTGCTTATCCTCAGAGTAGTTTTTACTTTTATGGCAGCGATGGTGATAGTTGTGATGGCATAAACAATTATTAAGGTTTAGTGATCAACTTTTTTATGTAGTTTTTCCATAATTGTTGGTTACTTAAAGTTACACTACCTCATATTTGTTTTTGGTCCACTGAATTTGTAAATTGTTATGCTAAATGCTTAGTTTTGTGATAAGGTCAGTTGCTGTTAATATAATATAATCCCAGCTCCACCATAAAGGGTGGGCACAACCACATTTGACGTAGGGTATGCACATGTCATCGTCCATGCACAGACAGGCAAGACATGTTCATTTGTCCACACTTTAATAGTTTACTATATTAAGCTCATTTTAATAAAATAGACAGATGTTTTTTGCTTGACGTGTGTATTTGCTCCTAAAATATATGTAGTACTTGAGTAATAATTTGTGATGATATTGATATTCATGTCGATTTATTATTTTTTATTGTTGTGATGTGTTTTCTGATTTGTAAGGAAGCACTGTTTAATCTGAGATCCAGTTTTCCCGATGGCTATCCATACTTTGATATTATAGATAACAGTGGTTATCCACTAGTAAGATCTAGTGTAATATTGTTCATAACAACTATTGGCTGGCCTGGGGAATTTTTTAATCAAATATCTTTGGTGATTAATTATCTTCTTGATCATTACTTGTGGTATACCAAAGCTTCTGTTTAATTAGCAAAAAAAATCCTTGAATTTTCACATTCTGCAAGAAAAATATAGAATTGATATATTAAATGTGAAGAATTTTAACAGAGAAACCAAACACAATCAGTTTAATGCTGAGCTGAATATGTTTCACAATGTTTTTATTCTCACCATTGAAACATACAAGAAATGGAAATTCTTTAGAATGACATTAATCTTGTGGAGATTTGTCCTGAGGAAATATCTTTCTGGTGACAAACCATTAAGCTTCATTAGCTGTTGAAGATTGTGAGAAATTCTTGTCTTCACTAAATCAATACATCTTCTTAATTTGTTGTCACTTTCCTAGGCTGTTATCAGTTTACAATTACGTTATTAAATCATGTTTTACATTAGTTTGGAGATTAAATTTTAATCCATGTCTCAGATATATTGTCTTCATCTTTGTGTTTCTCTCCCTGCCATACTATTTGCAATAATTGGGGATTTTAGCTGGTCAGTGACATTTTTATATATCTCTTGTGGATATATATCTACATTTATATAGATTTTAATTTTAAAATATACTTTCTAAATCTGTATTTGTATTTTTTTAACGTGAAAGAATATTAACCATAATTTTGAATGAAATGTGTAGCCAAAACAGCTGAATTGACAAAAACATAAATAAATCTAGTTTTTAAAGGAGAATACTTGAAAACAATATTGGTCCTGTTTTAGTTTTAAGGGATTTGAGGTATGCTTCTGATGAAAATGACTAAAATTTCCATTATAAAAGAAATATTGGGAATCCCATTGATGACATGTTAAACTAGAGGAATATACTTATTCAAATTACACATTTAACTGTATCTCAAGGACTGTTCATTTGAACATTAAAATCTGTATATTTTTATATCTATTTATAAGAACAAGCAGAAGCTGATGAAGAATCAAGAAAATATTTTTTCAATGGGGACAAATTATACATTTATTTTGACTACTTATAAATTATGTGACTAGATTATGTTTAAATCATGAATGATGCAAAATTTCAATATCACCAGTCAAAATATAGGTGTATCTTACATCTCATTTTGGTCTAATTTTATGAGAAACATGGCAGGTGTCTTATAAGAGGCAAGAACTGCTTATCCTTTCTGAGCACCTGGGTCATCCTCCGTTTTTGGTGGGATCCATGTTGCCCATTTTCTGTGTTGTGTTTTTTGCTTTGTTTGTCTCTGTCCTGTGTCATGTGTACCCAGTGTCTCTGTCCTGTGTCATGTGTACCCAGTGTCTCTGTCCTGTGTCATGTGTACCCAGTGTCTCTGTCCTGTGTCATGTGTACCCAATGTCTCTGCCCTGTGTCATGTGTACCCAGTGTCTCTGTCCTGTGTCATGTGTACCTAGTGTCTCTGTCCTGTGTCATGTGTACCCAGTGTCTCTGTCCAGTGTCATGTGTACCCAGTGTCTCTGTCCTGTGTCATGTGTACCCAGTGTCTCTGTCCTGTGTCATGTGTACCCAGTGTCTCTGTCCTGTGTCATGTGTACCCAGTGTCTCTCCTGTGTCATGTGTACCCAATGTCTCTGTCCTGTGCCATGTGTACCCAGTGTCTCTGTCCTGTGTCATGTGTACCCAGTGTCTCTGTCCTGTGTCATGTGTACCAAGTGTCTTTGTCCTGTGTCATGTGTACCCAGTGTCTCTGTCCTGTGTCCTGTGTACCCAGTGTCTCTGTCCTGTGTCATGTGTACCCAGTGTCTCTGTCCTGTGTCATGTGTACCCAGTGTCTCTGTCCTGTGTCATGTGTACCCAGTGTCTCTGTCCTGTGTCATGTGTACCCAGTGTCTCTGGATTGTCCATTCTTGATTGCCCCTTCGGTTTCCTCTAATGTTTATTTAGAAGGAAGACATCCCTGCTCGACACATACTGATTTCATTTTAGTTAACAGGGATTGAACTGCACTCTTTAGTTAAACAAAAAATGTATTAAAGTTCCTCATTTAATATACCGGTATACATTTGTTGTATGATGTATTTGTTAAATATTAGTTTACATAATTAATAAAAGTAACATTTGTCAATATATTGAAAGTTAAACAGACAGGAGCATTGTATTGTCATATTTATTTTGTAATCATGAATCATAGACGCAATAGAAGAAAAGATATTATTTATTTCAACCCTACACATGATATGTAGGAGGTGCTAGGGGAATTATTTCCAGTCATTTTGTAATATTTGATTGCTAATAATGAAATATTAATAACTAATTATTTTATCAACCACAAAGCTTATGGGATATGATGAAACGTTCCCTCTTTACCAAGCTTCATTAAAGTGACTTTTATACTATAAACAATTGATATGATATACTGGTATAGGTATATGTTATGGTAGCTTTTAAATAATACAAAACTTTTGAACTGTAAAGTAAAACACGCCAAATTCGAAAAATTGAAATTAAGTAATATTTGTATTTATTTAAAATTGAAAGTCATTTAAATTAAATATTAAAGTGTACTGAAATTAAAAGCATGGTTGTTCCCCTTAGTCTTTCAAGTTTTTAAAATCTATACCTTGAGGGTTTCCATTTTTTGTTTTTTATGAAATAAGAAATAATATACTTTATTAATTAGGGAAAGGGGATACCCTTTTTCACCCTGGAATATCACAATACAACTTGATTATTCAAATTTTTAAATGTACATATAAACATTGACAGATTTTGAAGAAAAATATATATATTGCAAACATGGTTTGTTGTATCTATCTTGTTCTTGATTGATTGTTATTTAAATTCAATTGAGCTGTATTTTATCTATACTGTATTTTATATATACGAGAATATTATTACAAACAATGAATCAGCCAGACAAGAAAATTATGGTATTAGGATCAGCCAACGGACTGATGATTGTCAACAAACAACAAGGGAGAATAATAGTGGTGGAAAATTTAACCACCAGGCTATTATTTGTTTACATGTAAGGAGCATGGCATTTTCCATAAACAAGGCACTAATTTATTTCACATTCTTATGGTGACTTGTCTATTTGGTACATACCACACAAACAGATGATGACCGTTGCAGAGGGGCTTCTGTCATTGACATTTCTTTGTTTGGTTTGACAGAGGAGTGGTTCATATTGTTGTGGTAAATTATATGGTGGACCATCACTGTTAAGCTTTACATTTCTGTATTTGACAGAGGAGTGGGTCATATTGTTGTGGTAAGTTATATGGTGGACCATCACTGTTAAGCTTTACATTTCTGTGTTTGACAGAGGAGTGGGTCATATTGTTGTGGTAAGTTATATGGTGGACCATCACTGTTAAGCTTTACATTTCTGTGTTTGACAGAGGAGTGGTTCATATTGTTGTGGTAAGTTATATGGTGGACCATCACTGTTAAGCTTTACATTTCTGTGTTTGACAGAGGAGTGGTTCATATTGTTGTGGTAAGTTATATGGTGGACCATCACTGTTAAGCTTTACATTTCTGTGTTTGACAGAGGAGTGGTTCATATTGTTGTGGTAAGTTATATGGGGGACCATCACTGTTAAGCTTTACATTTCTGTGTTTGACAGAGGAGTGGTTCATATTGTTGTGGTAAGTTATATGGTGGACCATCACTGTTAAAACATTTTATTTTCAATTGGTCCTATTGTTTTAAAGGGACATTAATTACTGACTAAATTTTATTAGAATAACAAACAATAAATCAACTTCTGCTTTATTAAATAATGATGATAGAGAAGATGATTAGACATAGATCAATGTTTAAGTTCTAAGCTTAACTTGGCCTAATCAAAACACTATTCAGAATAAATAATTTCAGTATAATCCTCTGTTATTTTATTTCCAGTTTCACGATTCAAATCTTTTCTATTTATTCTGTTTGAAAACATTACATATTTGTTTATAATGGTTTCTTACTTCCTTGTATTAATGGTCATTGAAAGCAATTCTCTGAATGAACAAAAAGGTTTACCATTGTACAATTAATTGAAGAAAAAGGTGCATCAGATTGCTATCTAGAGGTGTCTCACAACACACAATTGGAATGAAATGATAGATTTAAAAGCAACATATTTCAGAATTACTGGGAATAAATAATAAAAAATAAATGTAAATAAAAATTGTCAATACTGATTTGTTTTGGAAACAATGATCTTTGAGAAACAATCCATTTATTTTGTATAGACTTGTGTCTCTCATGTCTAGGAAGGACAACAGGTATTTGTTAACTAATTATTATTGGTAGAAGATATTATTCTTCAGATTATTATAGGAACAAAGTCAATAACAGGTTATTGTTGGATGGAGATATATAATTTATGACATATATTTATAGGAACAACTACAACGTGAGGAGAAGAATAGAAAACAAGACATGGAAATTGATTACTTAGCTCCATTTATTGCTAGAATTGTACAAGGAGATACAATTACCAGGGAGGAAGCATACACGCTGAAAACTGAGGCATTGAAGGACCTGAAAGATCGTCTCATTAACAAGGCTAATTTGATACAAGCTAGATATGAAAAGGTTAGCAAAAAAATAATTCTTCCATTAGCTTGCTTTGAGAATTGATCAATAAATAGAGAGATATGATGTCATTGTGTTTCAGCGTGGGATTACCTGCTTTGTTAATTCTTGTTACGAGTAAGAAATGGTCAAGAGAAAATAACAAGCTTGATTTCTCTAGAATCTCTGATATATATCTCTATTCTAAAGGATGCATCCTTCTTTAATATAAGGATTCCATTATCAATTGTTCAAGATTTATTGAAAAACAACTTGATCTTCAAGCTCTGATGAGAATATGTTTTTTATCAATAGATGATATGCTTGTTAACATGTTGAGGATTTGCAGGAAATTAATTTGTCTTGATATAATAATTCCAATATCTACCATATTCACATGTTAAATTGAAAATCACACATGAAAACTGCTTTATACAGACTTTAATTTGTTATGTATAGATAATTCTGTTTTATTTGTTGGAATTTGATACAGTATGAAATGAAGGCTACGAGAGTATTTACCTTTGAAATATCATATTTCCCAGTGTTTGTAATTAGCTTGCTTGACCATCCCAAATTAATTTGTTTTTAAATTATGTAAAAAAAATTCTTCTGAAACCAGTGGAAACCACTGCCTGTGATATAGATTTAACAGTGGTTGACTAATCACTTGTTCTACATCGCTTACATTCTTGTTTCTCATTTATGATTTTATTAACAGACTCCCAGCCATATCAATTGTACACCCTTATATCTTGAAATGCAATAAAGATTAGGTTATTGTGTTTAATGCCACTGTTAACAATATTTTAGTTATATCATGGGAGTCAGTTTTCTTGGGTTATGCAATAAAAATTAGCTTTCAATTGATAATGTTGAATATGATGAATCTTTAATAACCAGAGGTTAACACATTGTTAGGACAGGCATACAGCACACACCCCATCATGAAAAACTACCATAATACTGTTAACAAAAAGACAAAGGAACGATGAAGCATAGTGTTGGACCTCTAAGAAGGGGAGATAAATCATTTTTTAGTCTTTTAGAAGTTAGATTTTTGAATGCCAGAATGTCCTCTAATTTAAGAAAAATTGTTATGATTAAAATTGTGTTTACTCGTAATTAGTTGTGATTGTTTTTCAGCCTCAGTCTACTATATAAGCAAATGACTAATATGTAGATAATATATTTCTTTGTTAACTCTGTTTTATCCAGCAAATTTTCTGAATCTCTAAAAATTTTGTGTTTAATTAATTGCTTTTCAACCTACCAGTAATTAATTGCTTGACTAATGTAGAAATATAATATTAAGTCAAGACCTGTAATTCTAGTATGGAAAAAAAATGTTTTGTAACCCTATTTTGTAGAAAGTAAATTTAATAGCTATCATATCTGTAACCAAATCACCTCTATATAATAAAGTCAGCTGTTATAAAGCAAGGCTAGAATTTGTTAGGTAGTGTAGTAAGTTTACTGTAGTAATTAGAGGTCAATGGTACTAAATCCTCAACATGATTTAAATATAGAATATTAGTACAGTAATAAAGTTCAGTATTTTTTAGAATTTTAGATAATAAATGATTGAGATTTTCATTGATAGTTATGAATTAAATGGCGACTTGAGGGGATTATATTCTCTGTTATTATAGATCGTACATTCAGTTCTTCCAGAAAAATCAATAAACTTGTTTGTTACATGATCTTGCTGTTTGGATTCGGAAACAAAAAATATAAAAAGCATAATTTTTCAGATAATTTTCATTTCTATCTTTATAGTGGTTAATATTGCCCAAAGGTAATCAGTGTGTTTGAAATTAAGTCATAGAATTAAAAGTACAAATCCAGACTGCAGGTTACATCACATACAGCCTATGGGTTAACATAAAAATTATGTTGACAAGTTAAGGACACATAAAGTTTTAAATCTGTTTATTCCATCATGACATTACAATCCAATTATATAGAATTATTCTTCATTTATCTACCCAGTTGCATTAAACTTTCAAAAGTACACTTTGTAAGTAATGTTTTTTCAGCTCTGTATCTATCCAGTAACACCAAAAACTAAAGGTGACAATTACCAGTAGCATTATACACTAAACTCTGATAAAAAAGCTCAAACAGTTATGGTGAACATTTCAACCGATATCAACAAAACAAACAACCACATCTCAACTCAAATCATTGAACGAAAAGAAATCAGCATTATGATGGCATTGGAAATCCAAATTAGGGGTTAGGGATATTGATGTTTATTTCACTCACGGATAGGGTTTTATCTATATCATGACTTAATGATGAAGGAAAGCCAGCACAGATAGGTGTGGAAACCTAAATGCTCAAGATACACTGACCGCTGAAACTCACAGTCTGGGATAGATGCAGAAACCCAAACTCTTGAGGTGGGTTGCAGGGCTTGAATCCATGTCAGTGGTGTTAAGCTTGTGGTCAGAAGTAATTTTTTTAGAACCACTTGGCCACCACTTTTCAAAATAAATAGAAAAAAAGAAATACAAATGTATATGAATGAAAATGTTTTAATCAAATATTTTTCAGGAGACACAAATGTTGACAGAGAAACAGGCTTGGTATCACCAGAACCAGTTATCATGTAATAAAGAGGATGAAGAAAAATACATGACTTTCTGTCAAGAAACTTTGTTTAAGATTCACATGCTGGAACTCAGATTAGCAAGGTACTTAGATATTTTAGTTAACAAACATAAACTTAAGGCCTTTATGAATAATCAAAGTCTCAGTGAACCGAATTGTATCAGTTAGATAACTTGTATTTTTGTTAATCTATAACTGATGTTAAAATGGTTGTTCTGCCAGTATGTGTAGTTAAGTTTCCTTGATTGGCTGTTTCCACCAAATATAAGATTAGTTAGAAGGAATGGATGTCTTTCCAGCATTAAACTATTCAAGTATGTTTTTTGTACTTTTACCTGAAAAACAGCCAATCAGAGCATTGTAGCCAATATAAACAGTGTTCTGATGAGACTGTTTTGGTATTCATGTACTGGATACAAAATTCATGCTTACAAGTTTCATGACTGTTAAAAAGATAATGTCTCTATTATGCTTTACTTAAAATTTTCACTTAAGATACATTTTCAAGAAAAACTTGACATCATTTTTCTATACCAACAGTTGTGAACAAAACAATGGAATTAAAAAAAAAAGACTTTGATTTGACAAAAACTTTAAAAAAAATAAAAATACCTCGGACAGTTATACAAATTATTAAAAAGTCTTGATATTTTAAATAATATCTTGTTCATGTTATATATATTATGTTTATTTTAGACATAAAGAAACAGCACCACACAAATACATGGCTTTAGATAGAAGATTAAAAGATGATCAAAGACTGGCAGAATATTTTTAAAACTTTCAGGTAAATGTACTTAAAATATGAATTTATGTGACAAAACAGAAAAAATCAAGCTATCTAAGGCTAATGCTAAGGTGGTTAATGAGCAGCGTTAAATAGCTGGGTCTGCCAAATACCCCATGAAATGTCTCTCCAAATCTATTCCATCAGCAGTCAAGACCAGTCTTCATGGTTACTGTTACACCAGCTACAACAAGGATGGTGTAAATCAGTGGATTCTGAAAAATTTAAAGATCTGTTAGAGTATATACAATCAAGGTCCCTCCTCATATAATAGCATTAAAACATTTGACTTCTCTACACTTTCCACAACTATTGTCCACTCTAAGCTAAAAGACAGATTAAAAGAATTAGTTCAACTTTATTTCATAAAAAGAATGGCCAACATATGTACAAGATATCTTGTTTTAGAAAGAGACAAATCTTACTTTGTAAAAAGAACACCTTGATTAGAATAAAATGTTCTCTGAAATTGATATCATCAAAATGCTGGAGTTTTCATACGCCCGTCTTTAAGACGGGACGTATTATGGTATACCAATGTCCGACTGTCCGTCCGTTCGTCCTTTTCACATGTCGCGCTCTAACTTAAGAACCCCTTGGCCAATTCACTTCAAATTTCACAGAGTTATTGGAATTTATGGTCTTACAGTCTGTATACTTTATGGTGAAATTTCGATTTTTCATTCCAGAGTTATGGGACTTTATTCATCAAATTGTAGGCGATTTTTCGTATGTCGCGCTGTCAATTGAGAACCCCTTGGCCAATTCACTTCAAACTTCTCATAGTTATTGGAATTGATAGTCTTATGGTCTGTATACTTTTTGGTGAAATTTCAATTTTTCATTCCAGAGTTATGGGACTTTATTCATCAAATTGTAGGCGATTTTTCGTATGTCGCTCTGTGAATTGAGAACCCCTTGGCCAATTCACTTCAAACTTCGCACAGTTATTGGAATTGATAGTCTTACGGTCTGTATACTTTTTGGTGAAATTTCGATTTTTCATTCCAGAGTTATGGGACTTTATTCATCAAATTGTAGGCGATTTTTCCTATGTCGTGCTGTAAATTGAGAACCCCTTGGCCAATTCACTTCAAACTTTGCATAGTTATTGGAATAGATAGTCTTATGGTCTGTATACTTTTTGGTGAAATTTAGATTTTTCATTCAAGAGTTATTGGAATGTTGACGACGGGCGTATCATGCTCTCTTGGCGCAGCTGTTTATTAATTGACAAGATAATTGTTATGTTTGTTGGACATGTTTTTCAACTATCATCATTCCTATGGGTACCAACTGTGTTCCTCATCACACCAACTTCTTCCTCATTCATGACTTATCACAAATTATAACTTTTTTTGTGAGGTTCCCATTGCTCAACGTTTAGTTTTTGGTGTAATACTTTGTGGACCATTGTTGGTCTGTTTATTTTGCCCTGTGTATTATCTTTCCTTCTTTGATTGACAGCTTCTGATTATCCCTTTGGTATCTTCAAAACTTTACTTTGCCCATCATTGCCCAAATTGTAGTACTGGTATATCGTCAAAATACCAAAATTGTCATAGTAACCCACAAAATGCTAAAATTGTCATAATAAACCCCAACATACTAAAATGTTGTTAAAAACCAAAACATACCAAAATTGTCATAGTAGCTTCCAAGATACTGCAGTTGTCATTGTAAACCGTCAACAAACTACAATTGTCATGGAAATCCTTACATACTAAAATTATCACAGTAATCTCAGTTTGTGTACAACATTTGTTAATTTGTCTAGAAATTGGTTCCTGTCAAAATATTATTATTATTTAAACTCTGTCAACAGTATGTGTTTTCTATGATATTCTTTTCAACAATTCATGTTTATTCATGATGTAAATAAACATTAGAGAAAACCAAAGGGGCAATCAAGAATAGTTAATCCAGAGATAGTGGCAACAGTGGGCACACAAGACACAGGACGAAGACAAACAGAACACAAAAACACAACACAGAAAACTAAAAAGATGAGCAACTAAAAACCAGGGATGAACACAGGTGCTAGCAAAGGATATCCTGCCTCTTATAAGACACTGTGTTACTCATATAGTCAAGACGTGTTGGACCACACTATGCACAAACAAACACAAATAACATAAATATTATTCATGAAATTTCTAGTATATATACAATATACGTACATTGTCGGTAAATATAAAATTTATTTGTACGAGCATTAGAAACAGGCAGAATAGCGAGCCTTTGGCAAGCTTTTCAGGCCTGTTTTGCAGCGAGTACAAATGAATTTGATATTTAACGACAATGTACGTATATTGTGTTTATCCTGCAATGTCAAAAAAGTCGGAAAACTTGTCAGATTTAAACAAAAAGGACAGAAACAAGCGTCATTCCTCGCCTTTCATAAATGTTGTCAAGGGTGTCTTCATCGTGGTCCGCGATACATTAGTTCCAGTTTCATACTTGTCTGCGCCCTCCGCTGTACATAGCTACAGGGTACCAGGAAAGTTTATTCGTAGGCTGAAAAGTTTATTCGTATAGTACGAAAAGTTTATTCGTATAGTACGAAAAGTTTATTCGTCTAGTACGAATAAAGCAAAAATTTATTCGTATAGCATATTTGTACAGCAAATGTACTGATTGCAGGATAAATTATAGAATATGACAGTAGCTATATTTAGGACCATTAGTATTTTTAAAAATAGAATATAAAAGTAAAATATATTGATGGACATTCTAGAATATAAAGTAGGATTTCATAATGTTGTCTATGGCCTTTCATATGAATAAACAATTTTCAAGGAAAATATATTTTATATATAACAGATGACGTCAACAGCATTCTTATTTTTTTCAACATTTTTTTGTATTGAATGTCATTTGCTGTATACAATGACGTCCGAGTTAAGATTTATGTTAAAGTAATGTTACATATCTATTCAGGTAATATGCTATTTTAGCTTCATTCTATAAAGAAGTCTTTAGAATATATGTCAGATATCATCAGTACAAATACCACTCATAAACCTACATACAAATATATAATAATCATCAATATTCTAAAATATGAAAGGGGGAATAATGAGGAATATTATGAAATAGAAGTCATTAATGTTCTAGAAAATTATTTATGAATTTTCTAGAATATGAAAGTAGAATATTTATGAATATAGTGATATAATTTTTATCAGTATTCTATGATAATTTTTGAACCCAAAAATCAGGTCATTGTTAAGTTTCATGGATTTCATTCCATTGATAACTACTGGTACTGTTGTTTTTACATTAATATGTAATTTTGTAGTTTAACATTGACATTAACTAAATATTGTTTTATGTTATGTATAATAAATTTTTCAATATATTTGGAAACAAAATTATGAGTCATTATTTATAGGATTTTGTGTACATTATTTGATACAGAGAATTACAGAATTTTCTGATCTATTTTTTTATATTTTTGTCATCAGATGTTACAGAATTTTTCTGATCTATTTCCTTTTTTTTTTGGTCGTCAGATGTTACAGAATTATGTTTTCTACGATTGTTAAGAAATAATGACAGGAAGTCGACTAAGTAAGAGTATGCCAGTATTTAGTGATAAGTTTTAATTATTGATGATCTTGTTTACGTTTTCAGATATAAAGAAACTGACTTCACATTAATGTCAAATTGCCCATAGGAAATTACATGACAATGAGAGGTTTCCACAATATCAGTGAAGTTGTTTTGTAGACGTGAAAGCTTGACGTCAGATGCTGATAACTAGATTATCTCTAACTAACGGGCCATTTATAGTAACTTAATGAAGAGTGAAGTAATATCAGAAGCTAATATAAAGTGCTTAAGTACAAACTAGAAATCCATTTATGTATTGAATGCATTGCAATCTTGACATGTTTTTAGCCTAAAGGTATTCAATTACTTCTGTGAATAGAAATAGATTTGACAGAAGCTCAAGTTGTCTTAATCAGTCTTAAGGTATACAAAATCATTCAATTGACAAATATTTCTATGTTCTTACAACTACTTTGATCAAATTACCCAGATTTCACCCAGGATTATACTAGTGAAAAACATGTTTATATAAATCTGTGATATATTGTTGTATATTTTTGTCAATAAATTCATGTTTTTTTTGTTGATGTACTATAAACAGACTTGTCTATTTCCTCTTTTGCCCAATCTCCATTTTATTTGTTGATGCCAGCTATACAAACATCTCTACTAACTCTCTCATTCGTCTCCATATGGGGGCTGTTGTAGCCATGATTGTATGGCAGTTGGAATAACAACTACCTATGCAATCATTGCCTATCACCACTGATGTTGCGAGTTTGAATCCTGATCAGGACGAGGTGTACAACATTATGTGATCAAGTTTGTCAATGACTTGCTACAGGTCGATGGTTTTCTCTTGGTTCTCTGGTTTCCTCCACCAATAAAACTGACCGCCACAATATAACTGAAATATTGTTGAAAGTGGCATTAAGCACCATAAAGCCAAACCAATCCAATCCATCTCCCTATGATTAGACAACAAGAAATTATTCAAAAATTAATGTTTCAAGATATTGTCGAATGAAGACACTACCAAAGTGCAAAAAAAAAAAAAAAAAAAAAAAAAAAAAAACCAACAAAAAAAATAAAATAAAACAAAAACAGTACACTTGACTTTTATTTATCCACACCATTAATGATTAGAATTGTTCACCTTATCTTTCAAGCCTCTCTTAAATACAAGAATAATTTTATTACTATTTGGTATAGTGTTTTTATAATTGAGCACCCAGATGGACATGTAATAACTTGGTTATGATGGTCTGTAACGTTTCTGTGTGTATAAAATTATATTCTAGCTTTTTTAAAATAGTCTTTGTAAGACAGATCATGAGTTCCTAGAATCCTCCATACCAAGGTATCCTTTTTGGACTAAATTTCTGATCGTTTCCTTTGTTGACATGTTTCTCACACAAAGATAATCAATTTGTTTGTTTTGTGATCTTCCTTGCTAGTATCTATAAAAGTAAAAGCGTTCTATGAAATCATACATTGTGATAAATGATTTACGAATTGTAAACTTCCTGAATGCCAATATAAATGACTCCTCGGTTAAGTTAGGAATGATCTCTATATATGTACCATCGTATGGCTTCAGTCAAGGCACAAGTAAATACACAAATTAATGCAGATTTTGATTTTAGAATGATCATTTACATACAATGTTCTTGCATAGTTCACCCCAGTTACGATACTCGAAGCTGTTTTCTGTACTTCTGTCTTTCGATTCGTTAACAGTGGTTTTGGGTAAGCTTTTCCTCTCATTTTCCGTCAAGTTACGCACTTGCATAAAATGGTTTTAGCCACTTGTGAATACTTGGAACCCAATAAGTTTTACTTATTTGAGTTATGGTACTGTTTACTACTCCACGTAGTTGATTTATTTGAGTATACAAAACAGCTAAAATAGTAAATTTGTATTTTGTCTGCAATAAATATGGAAGAATGGCAGTTTTGCTTAATGGTGTTATTGTTTATTCTTCCTCCACATCTCAAAATGTTTTGGTCGTCCTTATCAACTTTCATTTGTCTAAATATGTCGATTTTATAATTCTTATAACTGCTTTTTATTTTGTTCATAAATGTGTTTTGTGTGTTTCATATCCACAAAAGTGTTGCTTTGATGAATTTCTATTGCTAAGGATTGAGTTTTTTTTATGATTATTCTCTAGTCTACAGTCATGATTTATCACCTGATTTTTTAAGAAGATTAGCACAACAGGTACTACTATTGGAGCAGAAAGTGCTTACCATTCCGAAGCACATGAGTTCACACACCAGTTTTGTGGGGTTAGTGTTGCTCAATCTTAAGTTTTCTGTGTTTTGTAGATCTTATTGTTCTTTTCCTTCTGACCATTGTCTACGGTTTATATATTTGTGTAATTGCCCATTTGTTATCTTCAAGCTTTTTTCCTATAGTTATGCATAAATATATATATATCAACTTGTGATGACGGTAATATCTAAATATTTTCGCAGCCATCATAGTTGTCCTTATTTGTTGCTGTCAGTGTTATAAATATATACCGGGTATTCATTTCGCGCAACTATTTACACGATTAGAGATAAATGTTTTAAGCCGATGTATAGATTCAATCCATTTCAGAACTATTTTGCTTTCACACGAAATATTCACTTCACGTTATCTTTAAGTTTTCATGTAAAAAAAAGTGGTCACCAGAAGTCATAAATCAAAGGACAGACAATACAATAACGAAAAGAATAAGTATTGAGCAAGTCGTGCTCCAATCACAACTCTCATCAATTCAAGTTTATGTGTCATTTGTTTCAATGGAGCTACTCTGTGCTATAACAAGTGGATATTCTTTCCCAGTGACAATGTATGCACACGCATCGTATGCACTTTGGCTTGCATATGTGAATACATGTAATTTCCTGAAATCGGTCCTATTGATTCGACTGCTCAATATCATCTTGATATTTTAAATCAAGTTGCCTATTGTATTTCTAAGTAAATTTAACAATTTAAACTGTGCTTCGACTGGTAATGGATGAACACCATTACAATTTGTCACAAAGTGATTGCATTAAGATATTGTCCGGACTGTCACTGGACTGGGAATTACTAGTGGGTCAAATTTTCTAGACGATTTTGGCGTTTGGTTAAAGTTTTCTCAATTTCTAACGAAATGTTTTGAAACGAAATAATGTCGTTTTCAGGGGCTCATCTCAATCCTAAAATTTCTATTGTTTTATCTTCATCCAATCATTATTCTGATTTGGCACAGTTACGTATTTCCTTGTTCTTTGACGACCAAGACATGAGATTAAATTCTCAATTACATAACAAATTTCACTATTCTCTGTAAAACGATAATAAACTGTTTTCGTCAGGAAAGCTCAACAAAATGTTATAACTATTCCGCGAACCGAACCACGGCTTTATATACCAATTCCAGCGATTCGGTCTATCCACCAAGCCGTCGCAATTCAAAAGGGCGATATATCAATAAGGTCTTTGTCATGCTAGGCATGCGACCCGTGTCTTTTAGACTTGAGCATACAGTGCGAAAATCTCAAATTCATAGACAAGTTTGTCACATACAAAGTCATACCAGAAACAGTAAATGCTAACACATCTAGCTCGGATACAGATGACGCAGAAGACGAAAATGCACCATTATCCGATCTCATTAGTAAAAAGGCAATATTTGCGGTTTTGTGCGAGGACACACAGTACGATTTCTACCTGATAAAAGCAAATTCTGAATCGTTTACGTTAAATCATGACAAAACAGACAGTTGGAGCGTTCGATTCAACTCGAATTCTAACGTGATAGAAGGAAATTATTTTCAAAGCATAGACGGTGATCCACTAAAATTTTCTTTAATTCGTCGTAAATTGGCACTAATACCAGCAGCCTCTGTGGTCTTTATTTGCGATGAAGATGATATTGAAAACTCCAGCAGCGACGGGCTTTTAGTTAAGTTATTTGATTCTACCCGTCAATCTATAATTGACTGTATCAAAATGTGTGACTATGTTCGATGATTTACCTACATGTATTAGTATACCAATTAAATTGTTGAAATATGCTGTGGTCACTTTTAATACAATATATAGTTTTTGAGAAAAATATATTTGTATTTGTAAAAAAAATATCATGAACGTTATAAAGGTTTAATTACGTCTATGCCAATCAAGCGTAAAAAGCCTAAAAACGTAACTTTTTGACGTTACGCTCAGTGGTACCAACATCTTGCGCGAGCGACGTCTATATACATACCATTCATTCTTCGCCATTTCTCCTATGGGTTGCTCTTCAAATTCATGCTTTTATGATCCTGGTATGTAAAACAAAACGGATCACGTTCCCAAACAAGACTAATAGTACTCGACATCTGTATGTCATCAATGAACTTGTCGAGTCATTGGGATCGCTCCATTAAAAATAGTGCTACATATCGGTCTTCTTCGTCTAACTGCACATGTAAAATGCCTTTTTCAATATCCATGATAATTACACATCTGTGTTGTCTGAATCTAATCATAATTCACATCAAGTCGTTTACAAGTGATGGTACGGACATAATGCAATCATTTAGTCTAGGGTTATCTGGCGATTCGGAGCAACTGTAGCCATACCGAGTTTGTCAATCAAATTCTGATTACGGCATTTTTTTTAAAGTTATCATTACTTGACAGTTCCGGAAATTGCTCTTTCCTGGTTTTTGATACCCGACGACTTGTTTGTCTTTGCTCATATATATAGTTACCGGTATACCCTTAATTTCTAATTTCGAGAAACGTTCTAAGTCGCACACAGCGGTTTTGTATCAAAATATTCAACATTGATTCTGAATGTGTGAAGCCTGAGTGTAAAGCAATGGTCCGGAATATAGACATCCAAAGTCTTGATGTTACAGCAATTGGCCCTTTCCACGGATTACTAGTATTTCATTATGTACAATATCCCAATAGTTAATTACCATTATATACCTTTTTACAATTTTTTTTATTGGAGTTATTTCTTTTTAAGGCGGGCAAAAAATCCCATATTATGCAAAATTCAATGAAAATAACAAGATGTTAATGTAAAAACTTTTTCTACGGATTCTGATTACTCCCTTGGTATGTTAAAACTCTTCTAGTATCTCTACAATTATCATCTTAATGTTCAAATATCAATAAGTTATAAGTAAATTATACTCAAATGAGTTGTCCTTTATTTTGCTTATTGTAAGGGAAATAACTCATATAAATGTGTTTAATACATATGATTTTAGAATCCAATCGGAATGTACAATAGGTCTCTTGCTTCCCGTAACGATATATGTCCCAGTTATCATTCCCATGTTCCCTTCATAATTTTTTTTTCTCTGCCCGAGGGTAATTGCCCAGAAAGTATGCGCATAAGAAGAGGTCCGTACGTATTTTGAGATTATCAGACAGATTAAACTTCTGATACACGCTTCCATTTGTCATACTGTTGAGTGTCACAGATAGAATTTGTTATTCTAAATAATTTTAATCATCACATGCTGTTGACCGAAGCGGTTCTTATATATATCTTTATTCTCATAAAGCCAATATATAACAATGGTACAGAGATATAACAATAAAATCAAAATAACAACAACTATTTACAACATATATATAAATTATATAAATTAGGAGAGAGGTTACAAAGGATTAAGAGCCTGGAGGACAAACACTGGTATTGATAGCACTTATAAAATGACAGAGTTTCTTCAGTATTGGTTTTCTTTTACTTGACATAAGTTCAGAAAATTTGATAATATTATGTCTATATATGAAATAATTTAACAGTGACTGCTTACGTTTTTGGTTAAAATAAATACATTCAAAAATATAATGGTATTCATCTCCAATTTGGGATCTATTACATAATATACATTTACGATTTTCTCTTGGAATGTTCTGCCATCGCCCTGTTTCGATGGGGAGTTTATTATTTGTTGTTCTAAATCTGCAAAGCAAAATTGCATCTTTTATTTCTAAAATATTTAAATATTCTTCATATTTAAACTCTGTTTTAAATGTTTTATAATTTATGGCTTTAGGTGAATTTTGTACTAAAGAATTCCAATTTTGAAGAAACTGATCCTCTAATCGCTGTTTAATTACACATATCAAATAATCTACATTGTCAAAAAGTTCTGCTTCCCATATATTTGAGAAGCCACACTCATTAAATATTTGTTTTACAAACAATATCCAACTAAACTGCATATTATGATTTTCATTCAATTGACGACATAGTCTATACAATATATTATAATACTTTGTTTGTTTACCAACTATAAGTCTTGCCCAGTAACATACGGTTCTGATTTTAATATCATTATATATAGGGTATCGACCTAGTTCACCATACACCATAAAGCTAGGCGTTGATGTTTTTAAATTTAAAAGAATCTTACAAAATTTTAGATGTATTTTTCCAGAATATCATTGTTACTAAAGCCCCACACTTCACAGCCATATAACAGGATGGGTTTGATCATTTTGTCAAATAGATCAAGTAGACATTTTATTGATAGTTTATGCATTCTTCCCATTTTCAAAACTTCATACATAGCTTTTAGTGCTTTATCAGCTAGATGTTTTTTTGTTAAACTAAAATTTCCTGTTCTAGGAAAAATAATCCCAAGATAGTTGAAATTTTTAACTATCTCAAGATTCAGATTATCATAGTTGAAGCTCAAATTTTGTGGTAATCTCCCATTTCCAAACACCATTACTTTGGTTTTATCTGCATTTACTTTTAATTTCCACAAATTACAATATTCATAAAAAGCATCCAGTTGAATTTGGAGATCATTTGCTGTCTCAGCTAACAATGCAGTGTCATCAGCATATAACAGAATAAAAAGTTTAAGGTAAATGTCTAAATTGTTTTCTATTTCATCTGAGATAGTTTGTAGTCCTGTAATATTTTTATTTTCTAAAAAAGTGTCAATGTCATTTAAAAACAATGAAAAAAGAAAAGGGGACAGGTTTTCCCTTGTCTGACTCCATTTGCACACTCAAAGTATTCTGATATACAATTATTATATGAGATACAAGATTTTATACTATCATACATATTAATAATAACATTATACATTTTGCCATTGATATTATTTAACATCATTTTGTAGAAAAGCCCTTCCCTCCATACCTTATCAAAGGCCTTTTCGAAATCTATAAAGGCACAAAATAATTTCCTTTTTTTAAGTTTTATTATTTGGAAAAACGAAAAGAGAGTGAAAATGTTATCTATAGTTGAATAATTTTGGCGAAATCCGAATTGGTTTTCTTTTATAAGTCTGTATTCCTCAGAAAAGTTATTGAGTCTTGTATTCAGAATTGATGTAAATAATTTTCCCAAGCAACTTACAATTGTGATAGGCCTATAGTTCTTGGGTTCATAAATATCGCCTTTATTCTTATAAATAGGCTTGATTGTACCAATCAACCAAATATGAGGAACAAAACCCTTATCAAAGATAATGTTAAATAACTTCTCATAAATATTTATAAATTGATTTGATGTCGACTTGATGTATTCGTTTATAATTTCATCCTCACCACAAGCTTTTTCGTTCTTTAATTTTTGTATACATTTTAAAATTTCTTCCTTTGAGATATAGGCGTTTATGTGTTCATTGATTGGTTCATTCTGTAGAATATTAACCTCTGGTAAGCCGTTGTTACCATCACAAATGTCTCTTGTATTCAAATTTTGAAAACAATCATAAAGTTTATCAATTTCAATATTCGGTTGCTTCTTTCTTTTACCTTTGTTCAAAAGTTTCCAAAATTCTTTAGGATTGTTTTTACTCAAATTTGGTATATCTTCTGTAAATTTCTTTCGATAATTTTTATATTTTCTGTCCAATGTATGTTTGTGGAGAAGTCGAACGTTTAAAACGTTTCTTAAGTTTTCTGTAGTTTTGACGTGCAAATCTACAGTCTAAATCAAACCAGGGTTTATTTTCTTTTTTGAAAGTATTATTCTTGTTTTTTTCCTTAACATTATAGGTTCCAAAAGTTTTTTGGCCAGATGTGACAAATATATTACATAAATTTTCTATCAATATGTCAACAGTATCTTGAGTAATCGTATCTTTTTCTGTACTACATAGAGTAAGCATATGTTCTAATTCTAACATTTTTTCAATATCAATATTGTTCTGAAAATGAATTTGTTTTTGGGGGTCCCATCTTTTAGTTTTTATTATATTTTCAACAGTATGGTTCCGAGAATCCACATTTTCATCTTGGCTGCTTTGTGAAAAATTATCAGAAGAAAAACATATCGTAATAGGCGAGTGAACATCTGAATATAGCTTACTAGAATCAAGGATGTCAAAATCTTTGAATGATTTCAGCAAATATGGACTACTAATACAGTAATCTACTACACTGGCGTTTCTACAAGTAAATCTTCCAATATTTCTATCCTTACCTACTCTACCATTCACTATAAATTAGCTATTACCTTTACAAAATTCTAACAACATATTTCCATACCTATTTCTTATCATATCCATACTACTTCGTTCAACAGGGAGAGACAATGATTCTAATACTTCAGTATAGTTATCGACATAATCTGAAATATTATTATTATTATGATTGTTGTCATCTAGAATAATAAAATCATCACAATTACTTGTCCTTGCATTAAAATCCCCGACAAGGCAAATATAATTCGAAATATTTAAAAGTGATAAGTATTCTTGTTGAATTTCATTAAATGCTTCGTCTGATGAGTACTTTGTGTATTCAGAAGGTATATAAACTACACCAAAAATTACCGGTTGGTCTAGTTTGAATACCCCCCCCCCCCCTTTTACACTTAAACCACAGAACATATTTACAACTAGTTTCTTTTATTTCAATCATGTTCACTAAAGTGTCTCTATATCCGACCATAATCCCACCTGACCGACGATAAGCTATATTCTTTCGGTTTTTCACTATGAACTTAAAACCAGGAAAATTAATAACATCCAAGTCGTCAGTTTTTGTCTCGACAAAACATAAGATATCATGATTTCTAATCATGTTTTGAAATTCCGGATACTGCAACTTGACTTGATCCCACAACAATTCAAACTTAACAAATTAATACAATTATTATTAGAATCACTGACTGACCTATTGACAGTTATAACAGAAGTATGACTAGTATTTACAGTTATACATGTATCATTATAATCACTGACTGACCTATTGACAGTTATATCATTATAATCACTGACTGACCTATTGACAGTTATATCATTAGAATCACTGATTGACCTATTGACAGTTATATAATTAGAATCACTGACTGACCTATTGACAGTTGTATCATTAGAATCACTGACTGACCTATTGACAGTTATATCATTAGAATCACTGACTGACCTATTGACAGTTATATCAGAAGTATGACTAGTATTTACAGTTATACATGTATCATTATAATCACTGACTGACATATTGACAGCTATATCATTAGAATCACTGACTGACCTATTGACAGTTATATCACTAGAACCACTGACTGACCTATTGACAGTTATATCATTATAATCACTGACTGACCTATTGACAGTTATATCATTAGAATCACTGACTGACCTATTGACAGTTATATCATTAGAATCACTGATTGACATATTGACAGTTATATCATTATAATCACTGACTGACCTATTGACAGTTATATCATTATAATCACTGACTGACCTATTGACAGTTATATCACTAGAATCACTGACTGACCTATTGATAGTTATATCATTAGAATCACTGATTGACCTATTGACAGTTATATCATTATAATCACTGACTGACCTATTGACAGTTATATCACTAGAATCACTGACTGACCTATTGATAGTTATATCATTAGAATCACTGACTGACCTATTGACAGTTATATCATTAGAATCACTGACTGACATATTGACAGTTATATCATTATAATCACTGGTTGACCTATTGACAGTTATATCATTAGAATCACTGACTGACATATTGACAGTTATATCACTAGAATCACTGACTGATCTATTGACAGTTATATCACTAGAATCACTGATTGACCTATTGACAGTTATATCACTAGAATCACTGACTGACCTATTGACAGTTATATCATTAGAATCACTGACTGACCTATTGACAGTGATATCATTATAATCACTGACTGACCTATTGACAGTTATATCATTAGAATCACTGACTGACCTATTGACAGTTATATCACTAGAATCACTGACTGATCTATTGACAGTTATATCACTAGAATCACTGATTGACCTATTGACAGTTATATCACTAGAATCACTGACTGACCTATTGACAGTTATATCATTAGAATCACTGACTGACCTATTGACAGTTATATCACTAGAATCACTGATTGACCTATTGACAGTTATATCATTATAATCACTGACTGACCTATTGACAGTTATATCATTAGAATCACTGACTGACCTATTGACAGTTATATCATTAGAATCACTGATTGACCTATTGGCAGTTATATCACTAGAATCACTGATTGACCTATTGATAGTTATATCAGAAGTATGACTAGTATTTACAGTTATACATGTATCATTATAATCACTGACTGACCTATTGACAGTTATATCATTATAATCACTGACTGACATGTTGACAGTTATATCATTATAATTACTGACTGACCTATTGACAGTTGTATCATTAGAATCACTGATTGACCTATTGACAGTTATATCATTAGAATCACTGATTGACCTATTGGCAGTTATATCACTAGAATCACTGATTGACCTATTGGCAGTTATATCACTAGAATCACTGATTGACCTATTGACAGTTATATCATTAGAATCACTGACTGACCTATTGATAGTTATATCATTAGAATCACTGACTGACCTATTGATAGTTATATCAGAAGTATGACTAGTATTTACAGTTATACATGTATCATTATAATCACTGACTGACCTATTGACAGTTATATCATTATAATCACTGACTGACCTATTGACAGTTATATCATTATGATCACTGACTGACCTATTGACAGTTATATCATTATAATCACTGATTGACCAAAAAACAGTTATATCATTAGAATCACTGACTGACCTATTGACAGTTGTATCAGAAGTATGACTAGTATTTACAGTTATACATGTATCATTATAATCACTGACTGACATATTGACAGTTATATCATTAGAATCACTGACTGACCTATTGACAGTTATATCACTAGAATCACTGACTGACCTATTGACAGTTATATCATTATAATCACTGACTGACCTATTGACAGTTATATCATTAGAATCACTGACTGACCTATTGACAGTTATATCATTATAATCACTGATTGACATATTGACAGTTATATCATTATAATCACTGACTGACCTATTGACAGTTATATCATTATAATCACTGACTGACCTATTGACAGTTATATCACTAGAATCACTGACTGACCTATTGATAGTTATATCATTAGAATCACTGACTGACCTATTGACCGTTATATCATTAGAATCACTGACTGACATATTGACAGTTATATCATTATAATCACTGGTTGACCTATTGACAGTTATATCATTAGAATCACTGACTGACCTATTGACAGTTATATCATTATAACCACTGATTGACCTATTGACAGTTATATCATTAGAATCACTGACTGACCTATTGACAGTTATATCATTATAATCACTGACTGACCTATTGACAGTTATATCATTAGAATCACTGATTGACCTATTGACAGTTATATCATTAGAATCACTGATTGACCTATTGACAGTTATATCACTAGAATCACTGACTGACCTATTGACAGTTATATCACTAGAATCACTGACTGACCTATTGACAGTTATATGACTAGAATCACTGATTGACCTATTGACAGTTATATCACTAGAATCACTGACTGACCTATTGACAGTTATATCATTAGAATCACTGACTGACCTATTGACAGTTATATCATTATAATCACTGACTGACCTATTGACAGTTATATCACTAGAATCACTGATTGACCTATTGACAGTTATATCATTATAATCACTGACTGACCTATTGACAGTTATATCATTAGAATCACTGACTGACCTATTGACAGTTATATCATTAGAATCACTGATTGACCTATTGGCAGTTATATCACTAGAATCACTGATTGACCTATTGATAGTTATATCAGAAGTATGACTAGTATTTACAGTTATACATGTATCATTATAATCACTGACTGACCTATTGACAGTTATATCATTATAATCACTGACTGACATGTTGACAGTTATATCATTATAATTACTGACTGACCTATTGACAGTTGTATCATTAGAATCACTGATTGACCTATTGACAGTTATATCATTAGAATCACTGATTGACCTATTGGCAGTTATATCACTAGAATCACTGATTGACCTATTGGCAGTTATATCACTAGAATCACTGATTGACCTATTGACAGTTATATCATTAGAATCACTGACTGACCTATTGACAGTTATATCATTATAATCACTGACTGACCTATTGACAGTTATATCATTAGAATCACTGATTGACCTATTGACAGTTATATCATTAGAATCACTGATTGACCTATTGACAGTTATATCACTAGAATCACTGACTGACCTATTGACAGTTATATCACTAGAATCACTGACTGACCTATTGACAGTTATATGACTAGAATCACTGATTGACCTATTGACAGTTATATCACTAGAATCACTGACTGACCTATTGACAGTTATATCATTAGAATCACTGACTGACCTATTGACAGTTATATCACTAGAATCACTGATTGACCTATTGACAGTTATATCATTATAATCACTGACTGACCTATTGACAGTTATATCATTAGAATCACTGACTGACCTATTGACAGTTATATCATTAGAATCACTGATTGACCTATTGGCAGTTATATCATTAGAATCACTGATTGACCTATTGATAGTTATATCAGAAGTATGACTAGTATTTACAGTTATACATGTATCATTATAATCACTGACTGACCTATTGACAGTTATATCATTATAATCACTGACTGACATGTTGACAGTTATATCATTATAATTACTGACTGACCTATTGACAGTTGTATCATTAGAATCACTGATTGACCTATTGACAGTTATATCATTAGAATCACTGATTGACCTATTGGCAGTTATATCACTAGAATCACTGATTGACCTATTGGCAGTTATATCACTAGAATCACTGATTGACCTATTGACAGTTATATCATTAGAATCACTGACTGACCTATTGATAGTTATATCATTAGAATCACTGACTGACCTATTGATACTTATATCAGAAGTATGACTAGTATTTACAGTTATACATGTATCATTATAATCACTGACTGACCTATTGACAGTTATATCATTATAATCACTGACTGACATGTTGACAGTTATATCATTAGAATCACTGACTGACCTATTGACAGTTATATCACTAGAATCACTGACTGACCTATTGATAGTTATATCATTAGAATCACTGACTGACCTATTGACAGTTATATCATTAGAATCACTGACTGACATATTGACAGTTATATCATTATAATCACTGGTTGACCTATTGACAGTTATATCATTAAAATCACGGACTGACCTATTGACAGTTATATCATTATAATCACTGATTGACATATTGGCAGTTATATCATTAGAATCACTGACTGACCTATTGACAGTTATATCATTAGAATCACTGACTGACCTATTGACAGTTATATCATTAGAATCACTGATTGACCTATTGACAGTTATATCACTAGAATCACTGACTGACCTATTGACAGTTATATCACTAGAATCACTGACTGACCTATTGACAGTTATATCACTAGAATCACTGATTGACCTATTGACAGTTATATCACTAGAATCACTGACTGACCTATTGACAGTTATATCATGAGAATCACTGACTGACCTATTGACAGTTATATCATTATAATCACTGACTGACCTATTGACAGTTATATCACTAGAATCACTGATTGACCTATTGACAGTTATATCATTAGAATCACTGATTGACCTATTGACAGTTATATCATTAGAATCACTGATTGGCCTATTGACAGTTATATCACTAGAATCACTGACTGACCTATTGACAGTTATATCACTAGAATCACTGACTGACCTATTGACAGTTATATCACTAGAATCACTGATTGACCTATCGACAGTTATATCACTAGAATCACTGACTGACATATTGACAGTTATATCACTAGAATCACTGATTGACCTATTGACAGTTATATCACTAGAATCACTGACTGACCTATTGATAGTTATATCATTAGAATCACTGACTGACCTATTGACAGTTATATCATTATAATCACTGACTGACATGTTGACAGTTATATCATTATAATTACTGACTGACCTATTGACAGTTGTATCATTAGAATCACTGATTGACCTATTGACAGTTATATCATTAGAATCACTGGTTGACCTATTGGCAGTTATATCACTAGAATCACTGATTGACCTATTGGCAGTTATATCACTAGAATCACTGATTGACCTATTGACAGTTATATCATTAGAATCACTGACTGACCTATTGATAGTTATATCATTAGAATCACTGACTGACCTATTGATAGTTATATCAGAAGTATGACTAGTATTTACAGTTATACATGTATCATTATAATCACTGACTGACATATTGACAGTTATATCATTATAATCACTGACTGACATGTTGACAGTTATATCATTAGAATCACTGACTGACCTATTGACAGTTATATCACTAGAATCACTGACTGACCTATTGATAGTTATATCATTAGAATCACTGACTGACCTATTGACAGTTATATCATTAGAATCACTGACTGACATATTGACAGTTATATCATTATAATAACTGGTTGACCTATTGACAGTTATATCATTAAAATCACTGACTGACCTATTGACAGTTATATCATTATAATCACTGATTGACCTATTGACAGTTATATCATTAGAATCACTGACTGACCTATTGACAGTTATATCATTATAATCACTGACTGACCTATTGACAGTTATATCATTAGAATCACTGATTGACCTATAGACAGTTATATCACTAGAATCACTGACTGACCTATTGACAGTTATATCACTAGAATCACTGACTGACATATTGACAGTTATATCACTAGAATCACTGATTGACCTATTGACAGTTATATCATTAGACTCACTGACTGACCTATTGACAGTTATATCATGAGAATCACTGACTGACCTATTGACAGTTATATCATTATAATCACTGATTGACCTATTGACAGTTATATCACTAGAATCACTGATTGACCTATTGACAGTTATATCACTAGAATCACTGACTGACCTATTGACAGTTATATCATTAGAATCACTGACTGACCTATTGACAGTTATATCATTATAATCACTGACTGACCTATTGATAGTTATATCATTAGAATCACTGACTGACCTATTGATAGTTATATCAGAAGTATGACTAGTATTTACAGTTATACATGTATCATTATAATCACTGACTGATATATTGACAGTTATATCATTATAATCACTGACTGACATGTTGACAGTTATATCATTAGAATCACTGACTGACCTATTGACAGTTATATCACTAGAATCACTGACTGACCTATTGATAGTTATATCATTAGAATCACTGACTGACATATTGACAGTTATATCATTATAATAACTGGTTGACCTATTGACAGTTATATCATTAAAATCACTGACTGACCTATTGACAGTTATATCATTATAATCACTGATTGACCTATTGACAGTTATATCATTAGAATCACTGACTGACCTATTGACAGTTATATCATTATAATCACTGACTGACCTATTGACAGTTATATCATTAGAATCACTGATTGACCTATAGACAGTTATATCACTAGAATCACTGACTGACCTATTGACAGTTATATCACTAGAATCACTGACTGACCTATTGACAGTTATATCACTAGAATCACTGATTGACCTATTGACAGTTATATCATTAGAATCACTGACTGACCTATTGACAGTTATATCATGAGAATCACTGACTGACCTATTGACAGTTATATCATTATAATCACTGATTGACCTATTGACAGTTATATCACTAGAATCACTGATTGACCTATTGACAGTTATATCACTAGAATCACTGACTGACCTATTGACAGTTATATCATTAGAATCACTGACTGACCTATTGACAGTTATATCATTATAATCACTGACTGACCTATTGACAGTTATATCATTAGAATCACTGATTGACCTATTGACAGTTATATCATTAGAATCACTGATTGGCCTATTGACAGTTATATCACTAGAATCACTGACTGACCTATTGACAGTTATATCACTAAAATCACTGACTGACCTATTGACAGTTATATCACTAGAATCACTGATTGACCTATCGACAGTTATATCACTAGAATCACTGACTGACATGTTGACAGTTATATCATTATAATTACTGACTGACCTATTGACAGTTGTATCATTAGAATCACTGATTGACCTATTGACAGTTATATCATTAGAATCACTGATTGACCTATTGGCAGTTATATCACTAGAATCACTGATTGACCTATTGGCAGTTATATCACTAGAATCACTGATTGACCTATTGACAGTTATATCATTAGAATCACTGACTGACCTATTGACAGTTATATCATTATAATCACTGACTGACCTATTGACAGTTATATCATTAGAATCACTGATTGACCTATTGACAGTTATATCATTAGAATCACTGATTGACCTATTGACAGTTATATCACTAGAATCACTGACTGACCTATTGACAGTTATATCACTAGAATCACTGACTGACCTATTGACAGTTATATGACTAGAATCACTGATTGACCTATTGACAGTTATATCACTAGAATCACTGACTGACCTATTGACAGTTATATCATTAGAATCACTGACTGACCTATTGACAGTTATATCACTAGAATCACTGATTGACCTATTGACAGTTATATCATTATAATCACTGACTGACCTATTGACAGTTATATCATTAGAATCACTGACTGACCTATTGACAGTTATATCATTAGAATCACTGATTGACCTATTGGCAGTTATATCATTAGAATCACTGATTGACCTATTGATAGTTATATCAGAAGTATGACTAGTATTTACAGTTATACATGTATCATTATAATCACTGACTGACCTATTGACAGTTATATCATTATAATCACTGACTGACATGTTGACAGTTATATCATTATAATTACTGACTGACCTATTGACAGTTGTATCATTAGAATCACTGATTGACCTATTGACAGTTATATCATTAGAATCACTGATTGACCTATTGGCAGTTATATCACTAGAATCACTGATTGACCTATTGGCAGTTATATCACTAGAATCACTGATTGACCTATTGACAGTTATATCATTAGAATCACTGACTGACCTATTGATAGTTATATCATTAGAATCACTGACTGACCTATTGATACTTATATCAGAAGTATGACTAGTATTTACAGTTATACATGTATCATTATAATCACTGACTGACCTATTGACAGTTATATCATTATAATCACTGACTGACATGTTGACAGTTATATCATTAGAATCACTGACTGACCTATTGACAGTTATATCACTAGAATCACTGACTGACCTATTGATAGTTATATCATTAGAATCACTGACTGACCTATTGACAGTTATATCATTAGAATCACTGACTGACATATTGACAGTTATATCATTATAATCACTGGTTGACCTATTGACAGTTATATCATTAAAATCACGGACTGACCTATTGACAGTTATATCATTATAATCACTGATTGACATATTGGCAGTTATATCATTAGAATCACTGACTGACCTATTGACAGTTATATCATTAGAATCACTGACTGACCTATTGACAGTTATATCATTAGAATCACTGATTGACCTATTGACAGTTATATCACTAGAATCACTGACTGACCTATTGACAGTTATATCACTAGAATCACTGACTGACCTATTGACAGTTATATCACTAGAATCACTGATTGACCTATTGACAGTTATATCACTAGAATCACTGACTGACCTATTGACAGTTATATCATGAGAATCACTGACTGACCTATTGACAGTTATATCATTATAATCACTGACTGACCTATTGACAGTTATATCACTAGAATCACTGATTGACCTATTGACAGTTATATCATTAGAATCACTGATTGACCTATTGACAGTTATATCATTAGAATCACTGATTGGCCTATTGACAGTTATATCACTAGAATCACTGACTGACCTATTGACAGTTATATCACTAGAATCACTGACTGACCTATTGACAGTTATATCACTAGAATCACTGATTGACCTATCGACAGTTATATCACTAGAATCACTGACTGACATATTGACAGTTATATCACTAGAATCACTGATTGACCTATTGACAGTTATATCACTAGAATCACTGACTGACCTATTGATAGTTATATCATTAGAATCACTGACTGACCTATTGACAGTTATATCATTATAATCACTGACTGACATGTTGACAGTTATATCATTATAATTACTGACTGACCTATTGACAGTTGTATCATTAGAATCACTGATTGACCTATTGACAGTTATATCATTAGAATCACTGGTTGACCTATTGGCAGTTATATCACTAGAATCACTGATTGACCTATTGGCAGTTATATCACTAGAATCACTGATTGACCTATTGACAGTTATATCATTAGAATCACTGACTGACCTATTGATAGTTATATCATTAGAATCACTGACTGACCTATTGATAGTTATATCAGAAGTATGACTAGTATTTACAGTTATACATGTATCATTATAATCACTGACTGACATATTGACAGTTATATCATTATAATCACTGACTGACATGTTGACAGTTATATCATTAGAATCACTGACTGACCTATTGACAGTTATATCACTAGAATCACTGACTGACCTATTGATAGTTATATCATTAGAATCACTGACTGACCTATTGACAGTTATATCATTAGAATCACTGACTGACATATTGACAGTTATATCATTATAATAACTGGTTGACCTATTGACAGTTATATCATTAAAATCACTGACTGACCTATTGACAGTTATATCATTATAATCACTGATTGACCTATTGACAGTTATATCATTAGAATCACTGACTGACCTATTGACAGTTATATCATTATAATCACTGACTGACCTATTGACAGTTATATCATTAGAATCACTGATTGACCTATAGACAGTTATATCACTAGAATCACTGACTGACCTATTGACAGTTATATCACTAGAATCACTGACTGACATATTGACAGTTATATCACTAGAATCACTGATTGACCTATTGACAGTTATATCATTAGACTCACTGACTGACCTATTGACAGTTATATCATGAGAATCACTGACTGACCTATTGACAGTTATATCATTATAATCACTGATTGACCTATTGACAGTTATATCACTAGAATCACTGATTGACCTATTGACAGTTATATCACTAGAATCACTGACTGACCTATTGACAGTTATATCATTAGAATCACTGACTGACCTATTGACAGTTATATCATTATAATCACTGACTGACCTATTGATAGTTATATCATTAGAATCACTGACTGACCTATTGATAGTTATATCAGAAGTATGACTAGTATTTACAGTTATACATGTATCATTATAATCACTGACTGATATATTGACAGTTATATCATTATAATCACTGACTGACATGTTGACAGTTATATCATTAGAATCACTGACTGACCTATTGACAGTTATATCACTAGAATCACTGACTGACCTATTGATAGTTATATCATTAGAATCACTGACTGACATATTGACAGTTATATCATTATAATAACTGGTTGACCTATTGACAGTTATATCATTAAAATCACTGACTGACCTATTGACAGTTATATCATTATAATCACTGATTGACCTATTGACAGTTATATCATTAGAATCACTGACTGACCTATTGACAGTTATATCATTATAATCACTGACTGACCTATTGACAGTTATATCATTAGAATCACTGATTGACCTATAGACAGTTATATCACTAGAATCACTGACTGACCTATTGACAGTTATATCACTAGAATCACTGACTGACCTATTGACAGTTATATCACTAGAATCACTGATTGACCTATTGACAGTTATATCATTAGAATCACTGACTGACCTATTGACAGTTATATCATGAGAATCACTGACTGACCTATTGACAGTTATATCATTATAATCACTGATTGACCTATTGACAGTTATATCACTAGAATCACTGATTGACCTATTGACAGTTATATCACTAGAATCACTGACTGACCTATTGACAGTTATATCATTAGAATCACTGACTGACCTATTGACAGTTATATCATTATAATCACTGACTGACCTATTGACAGTTATATCATTAGAATCACTGATTGACCTATTGACAGTTATATCATTAGAATCACTGATTGGCCTATTGACAGTTATATCACTAGAATCACTGATTGACCTATTGACAGTTATATCACTAAAATCACTGACTGACCTATTGACAGTTATATCACTAGAATCACTGATTGACCTATCGACAGTTATATCACTAGAATCACTGACTGACATATTGACAGTTATATCACTAGAATCACTGATTGACCTATTGACAGTTATATCATTAGAATCACTGATTGACCTATTGACAGTTATATCATTAGAATCACTGATTGACCTATTGGCAGTTATATCATTAGAATCACTGATTGACCTATTGACAGTTATATCATTAGAATCACTGATTGGCCTATTGACAGTTATATCACTAGAATCACTGATTGACCTATTGACAGTTATATCATTAGAATCACTGATTGACCTATTGACAGTTATATCATTAGAATCACTGGTTGACCTATTGGCAGTTATATCACTAGAATCACTGATTGACCTATTGGCAGTTATATCACTAGAATCACTGATTGACCTATTGACAGTTATATCATTAGAATCACTGACTGACCTATTGATAGTTATATCATTAGAATCACTGACTGACCTATTGATAGTTATATCAGAAGTATGACTAGTATTTACAGTTATACATGTATCATTATAATCACTGACTGACATATTGACAGTTATATCATTATAATCACTAACTGACATGTTGACAGTTATATCATTAGAATCACTGACTGACCTATTGACAGTTATATCACTAGAATCACTGACTGACCTATTGATAGTTATATCATTAGAATCACTGACTGACCTATTGACAGTTATATCATTAGAATCACTGACTGACATATTGACAGTTATATCATTATAATCACTGGTTGACCTATTGACAGTTATATCATTAAAATCACTGACTGACCTATTGACAGTTATATCATTATAATCACTGATAGACCTATTGACAGTCATATCATTAGAATCACTCACTGACCTATTGACAGTTATATCATTATAATCACTGACTGACCTATTGACAGTTATATCATTAGAATCACTGATTGACCTATTGACAGTTATATCACTAGAATCACTGACTGACCTATTGACAGTTATATCACTAGAATCACTGACTGACCTATTGACAGTTATATCACTAGAATCACTGATTGACCTATCGACAGTTATATCACTGGAATCACTGACTGACATATTGACAGTTATATCACTAGAATCACTGATTGACCTATTGACAGTTATATCATTAGAATCACTGATTGACCTATTGACAGTTATATCATTAGAATCACTGATTGACCTATTGGCAGTTATATCATTAGAATCACTGATTGACCTATTGACAGTTATATCATTAGAATCACTGATTGGCCTATTGACAGTTATATCACTAGAATCACTGATTGACCTATTGACAGTTATATCATTAGAATCACTGATTGACCTATTGACAGTTATATCATTAGAATCACTGGTTGACCTATTGGCAGTTATATCACTAGAATCACTGATTGACCTATTGGCAGTTATATCACTAGAATCACTGATTGACCTATTGACAGTTATATCATTAGAATCACTGACTGACCTATTGATAGTTATATCATTAGAATCACTGACTGACCTATTGATAGTTATATCAGAAATATGACTAGTATTTACAGTTATACATGTATCATTATAATCACTGACTGACATACTGACAGTTATATCATTATAATCACTAACTGACATGTTGACAGTTATATCATTAGAATCACTGACTGACCTATTGACAGTTATATCACTAGAATCACTGACTGACCTATTGATAGTTATATCATTAGAATCACTGACTGACCTATTGACAGTTATATCATTAGAATCACTGACTGACATATTGACAGTTATATCATTATAATAACTGGTTGACCTATTGACAGTTATATCATTAAAATCACTGACTGACCTATTGACAGTTATATCATTATAATCACTGATTGACCTATTGACAGTTATATCATTAGAATCACTGACTGACCTATTGACAGTTATATCATTATAATCACTGACTGACCTATTGACAGTTATATCATTAGAATCACTGATTGACCTATTGACAGTTATATCACTAGAATCACTGACTGACCTATTGACAGTTATATCACTAGAATCACTGACTGACCTATTGACAGTTATATCACTAGAATCACTGATTGACCTATTGACAGTTATATCATTAGAATCACTGACTGACCTATTGACAGTTATATCATGAGAATCACTGACTGACCTATTGACAGTTATATCATTATAATCACTGATTGACCTATTGACAATTATATCACTAGCATCACTGATTGACCTATTGACAGTTATATCACTAGAATCACTGACTGACCTATTGACAGTAATATCATTAGAATCACTGACTGACCTATTGACAGTTATATCATTATAATCACTGACTGACCTATTGACAGTTATATCATTAGAATCACTGATTGACCTATTGACAGTTATATCATTAGAATCACTGATTGGCCTATTGACAGTTATATCATTAGAATCACTGACTGACCTATTGACAGTTATATCACTAGAATCACTGACTGACCTATTGACAGTTATATCACTAGAATCACTGATTGACCTATTGACAGTTATATCATTAGAATCACTGACTGACCTATTGACAGTTATATCATGAGAATCACTGACTGACCTATTGACAGTTATATCATTATAATCACTGATTGACCTATTGACAGTTATATCACTAGAATCACTGATTGACCTATTGACAGTTATATCACTAGAATCACTGACTGACCTATTGACAGTTATATCATTAGAATCACTGACTGACCTATTGATAGTTATATCATTAGAATAACTGACTGACCTATTGATAGTTATATCAGAAGTATGACTAGTATTTACAGTTATACATGTATCATTATAATCACTGACTGATATATTGACAGTTATATCATTATAATCACTGACTGACATGTTGACAGTTATATCATTAGAATCACTGACTGACCTATTGACAGTTATATCACTAGAATCACTGACCGACCTATTGATAGTTATATCATTAGAATCACTGACTGACATATTGACAGTTATATCATTATAATAACTGGTTGACCTATTGACAGTTATATCATTAAAATCACTGACTGACCTATTGACAGTTATATCATTATAATCACTGATTGACCTATTGACAGTTATATCATTAGAATCACTGACTGACCTATTGACAGTTATATCATTATAATCACTGACTGACCTATTGACAGTTATATCATTAGAATCACTGATTGACCTATAGACAGTTATATCACTAGAATCACTGACTGACCTATTGACAGTTATATCACTAGAATCACTGACTGACCTATTGACAGTTATATCACTAGAATCACTGATTGACCTATTGACAGTTATATCATTAGAATCACTGACTGACCTATTGACAGTTATATCATGAGAATCACTGACTGACCTATTGACAGTTATATCATTATAATCACTGATTGACCTATTGACAGTTATATCACTAGAATCACTGATTGACCTATTGACAGTTATATCACTAGAATCACTGACTGACCTATTGACAGTTATATCATTAGAATCACTGACTGACCTATTGACAGTTATATCATTATAATCACTGACTGACCTATTGACAGTTATATCATTAGAATCACTGATTGACCTATTGACAGTTATATCATTAGAATCACTGATTGGCCTATTGACAGTTATATCACTAGAATCACTGACTGACCTATTGACAGTTATATCACTAAAATCACTGACTGACCTATTGACAGTTATATCACTAGAATCACTGATTGACCTATCGACAGTTATATCACTAGAATCACTGACTGACATATTGACAGTTATATCACTAGAATCACTGATTGACCTATTGACAGTTATATCATTAGAATCACTGATTGACCTATTGACAGTTATATCATTAGAATCACTGATTGACCTATTGGCAGTTATATCATTAGAATCACTGATTGACCTATTGACAGTTATATCATTAGAATCACTGATTGGCCTATTGACAGTTATATCACTAGAATCACTGATTGACCTATTGACAGTTATATCATTAGAATCACTGATTGACCTATTGACAGTTATATCATTAGAATCACTGGTTGACCTATTGGCAGTTATATCACTAGAATCACTGATTGACCTATTGGCAGTTATATCACTAGAATCACTGATTGACCTATTGACAGTTATATCATTAGAATCACTGACTGACCTATTGATAGTTATATCATTAGAATCACTGACTGACCTATTGATAGTTATATCAGAAGTATGACTAGTATTTACAGTTATACATGTATCATTATAATCACTGACTGACATATTGACAGTTATATCATTATAATCACTAACTGACATGTTGACAGTTATATCATTAGAATCACTGACTGACCTATTGACAGTTATATCACTAGAATCACTGACTGACCTATTGATAGTTATATCATTAGAATCACTGACTGACCTATTGACAGTTATATCATTAGAATCACTGACTGACATATTGACAGTTATATCATTATAATCACTGGTTGACCTATTGACAGTTATATCATTAAAATCACTGACTGACCTATTGACAGTTATATCATTATAATCACTGATAGACCTATTGACAGTCATATCATTAGAATCACTCACTGACCTATTGACAGTTATATCATTATAATCACTGACTGACCTATTGACAGTTATATCATTAGAATCACTGATTGACCTATTGACAGTTATATCACTAGAATCACTGACTGACCTATTGACAGTTATATCACTAGAATCACTGACTGACCTATTGACAGTTATATCACTAGAATCACTGATTGACCTATCGACAGTTATATCACTGGAATCACTGACTGACATATTGACAGTTATATCACTAGAATCACTGATTGACCTATTGACAGTTATATCATTAGAATCACTGATTGACCTATTGACAGTTATATCATTAGAATCACTGATTGACCTATTGGCAGTTATATCATTAGAATCACTGATTGACCTATTGACAGTTATATCATTAGAATCACTGATTGGCCTATTGACAGTTATATCACTAGAATCACTGATTGACCTATTGACAGTTATATCATTAGAATCACTGATTGACCTATTGACAGTTATATCATTAGAATCACTGGTTGACCTATTGGCAGTTATATCACTAGAATCACTGATTGACCTATTGACAGTTATATCACTAGAATCACTGATTGACCTATTGACAGTTATATCATTAGAATCACTGACTGACCTATTGATAGTTATATCATTAGAATCACTGACTGACCTATTGATAGTTATATCAGAAGTATGACTAGTATTTACAGTTATACATGTATCATTATAATCACTGACTGACATACTGACAGTTATATCATTATAATCACTAACTGACATGTTGACAGTTATATCATTAGAATCACTGACTGACCTATTGACAGTTATATCACTAGAATCACTGACTGACCTATTGATAGTTATATCATTAGAATCACTGACTGACCTATTGACAGTTATATCATTAGAATCACTGACTGACATATTGACAGTTATATCATTATAATAACTGGTTGACCTATTGACAGTTATATCATTAAAATCACTGACTGACCTATTGACAGTTATATCATTATAATCACTGATTGACCTATTGACAGTTATATCATTAGAATCACTGACTGACCTATTGACAGTTATATCATTATAATCACTGACTGACCTATTGACAGTTATATCATTAGAATCACTGATTGACCTATTGACAGTTATATCACTAGAATCACTGACTGACCTATTGACAGTTATATCACTAGAATCACTGACTGACCTATTGACAGTTATATCACTAGAATCACTGATTGACCTATTGACAGTTATATCATTAGAATCACTGACTGACCTATTGACAGTTATATCATGAGAATCACTGACTGACCTATTGACAGTTATATCATTATAATCACTGATTGACCTATTGACAATTATATCACTAGCATCACTGATTGACCTATTGACAGTTATATCACTAGAATCACTGACTGACCTATTGACAGTTATATCATTAGAATCACTGACTGACCTATTGACAGTTATATCATTATAATCACTGACTGACCTATTGACAGTTATATCATTAGAATCACTGATTGACCTATTGACAGTTATATCATTAGAATCACTGATTGGCCTATTGACAGTTATATCATTAGAATCACTGACTGACCTATTGACAGTTATATCACTAGAATCACTGACTGACCTATTGACAGTTATATCACTAGAATCACTGATTGACCTATCGACAGTTATATCACTAGAATCACTGACTGACATATTGACAGTTATATCACTAGAATCACTGATTGACCTATTGACAGTTATATCATTAGAATCACTGATTGACCTATTGACAGTTATATCATTAGAATCACTGATTGACCTATTGGCAGTTATATCATTAGAATCACTGATTGACCTATTGACAGTTATATCATTAGAATCACTGATTGGCCCATTGACAGTTATATCACTAGAATCACTGATTGACCTATTGACAGTTATATCATTAGAATCACTGATTGACCTATTGACAGTTATATCATTAGAATCACTGATTGACCTATTGGCAGTTATATCACTAGAATCACTGATTGACCTATTGACAGTTATATCATTAGAATCACTGACTGACCTATTGATAGTTATATCATTAGAATCACTGACTGACCTATTGATAGTTATATCAGAAGTATGACTAGTATTTACAGTTATACATGTATCATTATAATCACTGACTGACATATTGACAGTTATATCATTATAATCACTGACTGACATGTTGACAGTTATATCATTAGAATCACTGACTGACCTATTGACAGTTATATCACTAGAATCACTGACTGACCTATTGATAGTTATATCATTAGAATCACTGACTGACCTATTGACAGTTATATCATTAGAATCACTGACTGACATATTGACAGTTATATCATTATAATAACTGGTTGACCTATTGACAGTTATATCATTAAAATCACTGACTGACCTATTGACAGTTATATCATTATAATCACTGATTGACCTATTGACAGTTATATCATTAGAATCACTGACTGACCTATTGACAGTTATATCATTATAATCACTGACTGACCTATTGACAGTTATATCATTAGAATCACTGATTGACCTATAGACAGTTATATCACTAGAATCACTGACTGACCTATTGACAGTTATATCACTAGAATCACTGACTGACCTATTGACAGTTATATCACTAGAATCACTGATTGACCTATTGACAGTTATATCATTAGACTCACTGACTGACCTATTGACAGTTATATCATGAGAATCACTGACTGACCTATTGACAGTTATATCATTATAATCACTGATTGACCTATTGACAGTTATATCACTAGAATCACTGATTGACCTATTGACAGTTATATCACTAGAATCACTGACTGACCTATTGACAGTTATATCATTAGAATCACTGACTGACCTATTGACAGTTATATCATTATAATCACTGACTGACCTATTGATAGTTATATCATTAGAATCACTGACTGACCTATTGATAGTTATATCAGAAGTATGACTAGTATTTACAGTTATACATGTATCATTATAATCACTGACTGATATATTGACAGTTATATCATTATAATCACTGACTGACATGTTGACAGTTATATCATTAGAATCACTGACTGACCTATTGACAGTTATATCACTAGAATCACTGACTGACCTATTGATAGTTATATCATTAGAATCACTGACTGACCTATTGACAGTTATATCATTAGAATCACTGATTGACCTATTGACAGTTATATCATTAGAATCACTGATTGACCTATTGGCAGTTATATCATTAGAATCACTGATTGACCTATTGACAGTTATATCATTAGAATCACTGATTGGCCTATTGACAGTTATATCACTAGAATCACTGATTGACCTATTGACAGTTATATCATTAGAATCACTGATTGACCTATTGACAGTTATATCATTAGAATCACTGGTTGACCTATTGGCAGTTATATCACTAGAATCACTGATTGACCTATTGGCAGTTATATCACTAGAATCACTGATTGACCTATTGACAGTTATATCATTAGAATCACTGACTGACCTATTGATAGTTATATCATTAGAATCACTGACTGACCTATTGATAGTTATATCAGAAGTATGACTAGTATTTACAGTTATACATGTATCATTATAATCACTGACTGACATACTGACAGTTATATCATTATAATCACTAACTGACATGTTGACAGTTATATCATTAGAATCACTGACTGACCTATTGACAGTTATATCACTAGAATCACTGACTGACCTATTGATAGTTATATCATTAGAATCACTGACTGACCTATTGACAGTTATATCATTAGAATCACTGACTGACATATTGACAGTTATATCATTATAATAACTGGTTGACCTATTGACAGTTATATCATTAAAATCACTGACTGACCTATTGACAGTTATATCATTATAATCACTGATTGACCTATTGACAGTTATATCATTAGAATCACTGACTGACCTATTGACAGTTATATCATTATAATCACTGACTGACCTATTGACAGTTATATCATTAGAATCACTGATTGACCTATAGACAGTTATATCACTAGAATCACTGACTGACCTATTGACAGTTATATCACTAGAATCACTGACTGACCTATTGACAGTTATATCACTAGAATCACTGATTGACCTATTGACAGTTATATCATTAGAATCACTGACTGACCTATTGACAGTTATATCATGAGAATCACTGACTGACCTATTGACAGTTATATCATTATAATCACTGATTGACCTATTGACAGTTATATCACTAGAATCACTGATTGACCTATTGACAGTTATATCACTAGAATCACTGACTGACCTATTGACAGTTATATCATTAGAATCACTGACTGACCTATTGACAGTTATATCATTATAATCACTGACTGACCTATTGACAGTTATATCATTAGAATCACTGATTGACCTATTGACAGTTATATCATTAGAATCACTGATTGGCCTATTGACAGTTATATCACTAGAATCACTGACTGACCTATTGACAGTTATATCACTAAAATCACTGACTGACCTATTGACAGTTATATCACTAGAATCACTGATTGACCTATCGACAGTTATATCACTAGAATCACTGACTGACATATTGACAGTTATATCACTAGAATCACTGATTGACCTATTGACAGTTATATCATTAGAATCACTGATTGACCTATTGACAGTTATATCATTAGAATCACTGATTGACCTATTGGCAGTTATATCATTAGAATCACTGATTGACCTATTGACAGTTATATCATTAGAATCACTGATTGGCCTATTGACAGTTATATCACTAGAATCACTGATTGACCTATTGACAGTTATATCATTAGAATCACTGATTGACCTATTGACAGTTATATCATTAGAATCACTGGTTGACCTATTGGCAGTTATATCACTAGAATCACTGATTGACCTATTGGCAGTTATATCACTAGAATCACTGATTGACCTATTGACAGTTATATCATTAGAATCACTGACTGACCTATTGATAGTTATATCATTAGAATCACTGACTGACCTATTGATAGTTATATCAGAAGTATGACTAGTATTTACAGTTATACATGTATCATTATAATCACTGACTGACATATTGACAGTTATATCATTATAATCACTAACTGACATGTTGACAGTTATATCATTAGAATCACTGACTGACCTATTGACAGTTATATCACTAGAATCACTGACTGACCTATTGATAGTTATATCATTAGAATCACTGACTGACCTATTGACAGTTATATCATTAGAATCACTGACTGACATATTGACAGTTATATCATTATAATCACTGGTTGACCTATTGACAGTTATATCATTAAAATCACTGACTGACCTATTGACAGTTATATCATTATAATCACTGATAGACCTATTGACAGTTATATCATTAGAATCACTCACTGACCTATTGACAGTTATATCATTATAATCACTGACTGACCTATTGACAGTTATATCATTAGAATCACTGATTGACCTATTGACAGTTATATCACTAGAATCACTGACTGACCTATTGACAGTTATATCACTAGAATCACTGACTGACCTATTGACAGTTATATCACTAGAATCACTGATTGACCTATCGACAGTTATATCACTGGAATCACTGACTGACATATTGACAGTTATATCACTAGAATCACTGATTGACCTATTGACAGTTATATCATTAGAATCACTGATTGACCTATTGACAGTTATATCATTAGAATCACTGATTGACCTATTGGCAGTTATATCATTAGAATCACTGATTGACCTATTGACAGTTATATCATTAGAATCACTGATTGGCCTATTGACAGTTATATCACTAGAATCACTGATTGACCTATTGACAGTTATATCATTAGAATCACTGATTGACCTATTGACAGTTATATCATTAGAATCACTGGTTGACCTATTGGCAGTTATATCACTAGAATCACTGATTGACCTATTGGCAGTTATATCACTAGAATCACTGATTGACCTATTGACAGTTATATCATTAGAATCACTGACTGACCTATTGATAGTTATATCATTAGAATCACTGACTGACCTATTGATAGTTATATCAGAAGTATGACTAGTATTTACAGTTATACATGTATCATTATAATCACTGACTGACATACTGACAGTTATATCATTATAATCACTAACTGACATGTTGACAGTTATATCATTAGAATCACTGACTGACCTATTGACAGTTATATCACTAGAATCACTGACTGACCTATTGATAGTTATATCATTAGAATCACTGACTGACCTATTGACAGTTATATCATTAGAATCACTGACTGACATATTGACAGTTATATCATTATAATAACTGGTTGACCTATTGACAGTTATATCATTAAAATCACTGACTGACCTATTGACAGTTATATCATTAGAATCACTGACTGACCTATTGACAGTTATATCATTATAATCACTGACTGACCTATTGACAGTTATATCATTAGAATCACTGATTGACCTATTGACAGTTATATCACTAGAATCACTGACTGACCTATTGACAGTTATATCACTAGAATCACTGACTGACCTATTGATAGTTATATCATTAGAATCACTGACTGACCTATTGACAGTTATATCATTAGAATCACTGACTGACATATTGACAGTTATATCATTATAATAACTGGTTGACCTATTGACAGTTATATCATTAAAATCACTGACTGACCTATTGACAGTTATATCATTAGAATCACTGACTGACCTATTGACAGTTATATCATTATAATCACTGACTGACCTATTGACAGTTATATCATTAGAATCACTGATTGACCTATTGACAGTTATATCACTAGAATCACTGACTGACCTATTGACAGTTATATCACTAGAATCACTGACTGACCTATTGACAGTTATATCACTAGAATCACTGATTGACCTATTGACAGTTATATCATTAGAATCACTGACTGACCTATTGACAGTTATATCATGAGAATCACTGACTGACCTATTGACAGTTATATCATTATAATCACTGATTGACCTATTGACAATTATATCACTAGCATCACTGATTGACCTATTGACAGTTATATCACTAGAATCACTGACTGACCTATTGACAGTTATATCATTAGAATCACTGACTGACCTATTGACAGTTATATCATTATAATCACTGACTGACCTATTGACAGTTATATCATTAGAATCACTGATTGACCTATTGACAGTTATATCATTAGAATCACTGATTGGCCTATTGACAGTTATATCATTAGAATCACTGACTGACCTATTGACAGTTATATCACTAGAATCACTGACTGACCTATTGACAGTTATATCACTAGAATCACTGATTGACCTATCGACAGTTATATCACTAGAATCACTGACTGACATATTGACAGTTATATCACTAGAATCACTGATTGACCTATTGACAGTTATATCATTAGAATCACTGATTGACCTATTGACAGTTATATCATTAGAATCACTGATTGACCTATTGGCAGTTATATCATTAGAATCACTGATTGACCTATTGACAGTTATATCATTAGAATCACTGATTGGCCCATTGACAGTTATATCACTAGAATCACTGATTGACCTATTGACAGTTATATCATTAGAATCACTGATTGACCTATTGACAGTTATATCATTAGAATCACTGATTGACCTATTGGCAGTTATATCAGAACTATGACTAGTATTTACAGTTATACATGTATGACGAGACTCATCACTACAATCAACAATAGAATTATTACAATTACTTACATTTTGTTTATAATCAATAACAACAGATATATCATTAATTTTATAAAAATTATATATATTGTTAGAATATTCTTCTTCTACTTCAACTGTAAGTTCATAATCATTACCGTCTATTAAATTATGTAATATTTCTTTAGATTCATATTGAGTAACAACATAATTAATATTATTTATATTGTCAGTGTTATTTTCACTGTAAACTGTACATATATTATTATAAATAACTTTGTTATCACGGCATTTAACACAATTACGATCTTTTCGTAAATTACATAACAGTTCATTGGTTAATTGTTCTCCATGGCTGTGCTAATAATGATTACTATCATTCAATAACGGGGGGGGGGGGGATATCTGATGGGCGTGGACGCTTGTATGGCCTGTTGGCCTCCTTCGGTGTTGTCAAGAGCGAGTCACGGTATCCGTACTTCTTTGCTGATGTAGCATTTGTATTTTCGTTGTCATTTTCGACTTGACAGTATAGCATTCCGTCGATAAATAGTTTGTCCCTTACTACCACGACATATTTTCCCTGTTTCCTAGCCTCTTTTTGAATTGGATACAGCTTCTTTCGTCTTTCCTCTATTGCATTTGGAAACTGCTCGTGAATACCGAAAGGGGTGTTTTTAAGCCATTTTGCTCGGTCGAGAACTAGTGGTACAAGAATCTCGCCACGATTGGTCTCGGTCTGTCATTTGAGCGTTTTCCGAATCGGTGCACGTTACCAAATTCAATATGATGTTCTATCCCGAGTTTCTCGTAAATAAAGGCCTTTTTTTTTTCCCTCAACGTTCTCAGTTCTCTGCTAGAATAGATTTGTTAAAAAAAGATTATTTTTCATCGAGCGACATTGCAAGTCAAGAACAGTGTTTTGTAGTTAACGTACTTCATCTTGATCACTCTGCTGTGATTTCGTATCCGCTATTTGTTTTTTCAATTCATCAAAGTTTGTTGACATTTTTTTTATTTGATCAGATTGCTTACTGGTGTCTTGTGAATGTTTTACAAACTGTTCAGTATGTTTATTTATGAGATCATCTCGTTTGTCACTTTTATTTTTAACATCATCGAACATATCACTAAGAACCTGGCAACTGGTTTCTACGTGTTTTTGTGATTTTACTGTTTCTGAAACTTTAAATTCAAGTTCTCTCATCTTAGCTGACATAAGAAGTAATTACCTTTTTATGTCTTTAATAGAATTGACTGCCGTTTCTATAGATTTTAATCTTCCGGCAATAGATGATACTAGCTGCAATAACATATTCAAAATTACAGGTGTATTGGTATTGAGGTCTTCAATAGAGTCAAAGATCTTCTGACTTTCCAATAACAATTTTGATGTTTCTCCAAGTGACATTTCTTTTTGGTATTGTTTGGCAATCAGTGTCTAATAAGATCAATAAGTGGTCACTCAACAAATGGTACGATGTTTTCACTGTTACACTTTTATAATACTAAGAACAGTTCACGTATAAGTTTAAATTGTACACGTACTGTTTACTTGTAAACTGCTTGAAGATATTCAGATTTCCGGGGTCAAAGGTCAATTTCAATATGATTAAAGCAACGTGCATACATGTGGATTGTTGCGTCAGTGAGCAAGCGTTATAAAAGTTCAACTCAGCATGTTGGTCTGTAGTCCGAGATTCCTCTGTCGTTTAACGGCATTGATAATCTTGCTGTAGCCGTTCAACGACAGAGGGTGATACATACGGAAAACAGCGGATTTGCTTCTCCAACTCTGGGTCAGCACATTTCCACGTTTCGTGGCTATCGGATTTTATTTTCTATCATAAACCTTATATAAATCGCTTCACCAATCATTTTTCTATTCATTCATAAACATCTTACCCTCAGAAAGTGGTGTTACACTCCATTACAGCACGATTTTGCCTTAGAACCTATGATTTCGACATTTGTCTTCCATTTTTCAAACATTTGTCACGTGACTACGAGAAAATTACGATTACCGCAATGTATCATGGGAGATAATTTGCATATAAACAAACAAACAAATATTTTTATTGCCAATCATAGGCGCCTATTAAGGCAGAACAATTAACATAAAATTTAATACAGTTGATTATATTGATTGGTAATGATTTTAACAACAAATTTAGTGAATTACAGATAACCATAAGAAAAAAAAAATGTAGTACCTTGTCCAAAAACAAAAAGGGGGAACGTAACACATGCTCTTTCCGAAGCCCGTTGGTAACACTCTGCCATTGAATCTTTTCTTTCCAACACATTCTGTATAATTTCCTTCTGCTCTTCTTTGATCTGTAGATGGACTGTTTGTCCTGCAGAATACGCTTAAATGTATCGTCTTCCATGTGATTTGAATGTTGTTTACGTATGCAAATAATGCTCCAAATAATTTGGCACGCTGCATTAATTAGCTCCCATCATGCAATGCATTGCTGTCATCATTCAGTTAGTATCGCGAGATCACGTGTGTAGATTCGAAAATGGAAGTCAAATGGCGGAATAATAGGATCTAAGGCAAAATCGTGCTGTAATGGAGTGTAACACCACTTTCTGAGGGTAAGATGGTTATGAATGAATAGAAAAATGATTGGTGAAGCGATTTATATAAGGTTTATGATAGAAAATAAAATCCGATAGCCACGAAACGTGGAAATGTGCCGATACTATGGCTGTGAGGCAAATTTGATGGTTTCCGTATGTATCACCCTCTGTCGTTGAACGGCTACAGCAAGATTATCAATGCCGTTAAACGACAGAGGAATCTCGGACTAGTTGGTCTGGTACAAAGCGAACATTATCATTATCTCATCGACATGTAACTTGTTCTCAACATGATTATAGCTGATTTTTTTCATCTGGCATTGAATAACAAACACCCACTGTTTGCATAGCACTGCAGCGACGGGTGTTGATAAAATAATGTAGCAAATAATGTTTAATGGACACAAGACACAGAACGAAGACAAACAGTAAACTAAAAAGAAAAACACGAATCCCATATATACTACCTTTAGTACGAATCCCATATATACTACCTTTAGCACGAATCCCATATATACAACCTTTAGCACGAATCCCATATATACTACCTTGAGCACGAATCCCATATATACTACCATTAGCACGAATCCCATATATACTACCTTTAGCACGAATCCCATATATACTACCCTTAGCACGAATCCCATATATACTACCTTTAGGACGAATCTCATAAATACTATCTTTAGGACGAATCTCATATATACTACACTTAGCACGAATCCCATATATACTACCTTTAGGACGAATCCCATATATACTACCTTTAGTACGAATCCCAGATATACTACCTTTAGCACGAATCCCATATATACTACCTTCAGCACGAATCCCATATATACTACCTTTAGTACGAATCCCATATATACTACCTTTAGTACGAATCCCATATATACTACCCTTAGGACGAATCCCATATATACTACCTTTAGTACGAATCCCATATATACTACCTTTAGCACGAATCCCATATATACTACCTTTAGCACGAATCTCATATACTACCTTTAACACGAATCCCATATATACTACCTTTAGCACGAATCCCATATATACTACCTTTAGCACGAATCCCATGTATACTACCTTTAGGACGAATCTCATATATACTACCTTTAGGACGAATCTCATATATACTACCTTTAGCACGAATCCCATATATACTACCTTTAGCACGAATCCCATATATACTACCTTTAGCACGAATCCCATATATACTACCTTTAGCACGAATCCCATGTATACTACCTTTAGCACGAATCTCATATATACTACCTTTAGCACGAATCCCATATATACTACCTTTAGGACGAATCTCATATATACTACCTTTAGGACGAATCTCATATATACTACCTTTAGCACGAATCCCATATATACTACCTTTAGCACGAATCCCATATATACTACCTTTAGCACGAATCCCATATATACTACCTTTAGGACGAATCTCATATATACTACCTTTAGGACGAATTTCATAAATACTACCTTTAGCACGAATCCCATATATACTACCTTTAGCACGAATCCCATATATACTACCTTTAGCACATATCCCATATATACTACCTTTAGCACGAATCCCATGTATACTACCTTTAGCACGAATCTCATATATACTACCTTTAGCACGAATCTCATATATACTACCGTTAGGACGAATCTCATATAAACTATTTTTAGGACGAATCTCATATATACTACCTTTAGCACGAATCCCATATATACTACCTTTAGCACGAATCCCATATATACTACCTTTAGTACGAATCCCATATATACTACCTTTAGTACGAATCCCATATATACTACCCTTAGAGCGAATCCCATATATACTACCTTGAGCACGAATCCCATATATACTAGCCTTAGGACGAATCCCATATATACTATCTTTAGCACGAATCTCATATATACTACATTTAGGACGAATCTCATATATACTACCTTTAGGACGAATCTCATATATACTACCTTTAGCACGAATCCCATATATACTACCTTTAGCACATATCCCATATATACTACCTTTAGCACGAATCCCATGTATACTACCTTTAGCACGAATCTCATATATACTACCTTTAGCACGAATCCCATATATACTACCTTTAGGACGAATCTCATATAAACTATTTTTAGGACGAATCTCATATATACTACCTTTAGCACGAATCCCATATATACTACCTTTAGGACGAATCCCATATATACTACCTTTAGTACGAATCCCATATATACTACCTTTAGTACGAATCCCATATATACTACCCTTAGAGCGAATCCCATATATACTACCTTGAGCACGAATCTAATATATACTACCTTTAGGACGAATCCCATATATACTACCTTTAGGACGAATCTCATATATACTACCTTTAGGACGAATCTCATATATACTACCTTTAGCACGAATCCCATATATACTACCTTTAGCACGAATCCCATGTATACTACCTTTAGCACGAATCTCATATATACTACCTTTAGCACGAATCCCATATATACTACCTTTAGGACGAATCTCATATAAACTATTTTTAGGACGAATCTCATATATATTACCTTTAGCACGAATCCCATATATACTACCTTTAGGACGAATCCCATATATACTACCTTTAGTACGAATCCCATTTATACTACCTTGAGCACGAATCCCATATATACTACCTTTAGCACGAATCTTATATATACTACCTTTAGGACGAATCCCATATATACTACCTTTAGGACGAATCCCATATATACTACCTTTAGTACGAATCCCATATATACTACCTTTAGTACGAATCCCATATATACTACCCTTAGAGCGAATCCCATATATACTACCTTGAGCACGAATCCCATATATACTACCTTTAGCACGAATCTTATATATACTACCTTTAGGACGAATCTCATATATACTACCTTTAGCACGAATCCCATATATACTACCTTTAGCACATATCCCATATATACTACCTTTAGCACGAATCCCAAGCATACTACCTTTAGCACGAATATCATATATACTACCTTTAGCACGAATCCCATATATACTACCTTTAGGACGAATCTCATATAAACTATTTTTAGGACGAATATCATATATACTACATTTAGCACGAATCCCATATATACTACCTTCAGGACGAATCCCATATATACTACCTTTAGTACGAATCCCATATATACTACCTTTAGTACGAATCCCATATATACTACCCTTAGAGCGAATCCCATATATACTACCTTGAGCACGAATCCCATATATACTACCCTTAGGACGAATCCCATATATACTACCTTTAGCACGAATCTCATATATACTACCTTTAGCACGAATCCCATATATACTACATTTAGGACGAATCTCATATATACTACCTTTAGGACGAATCCCATATATACTACCTTTAGGACGAATCCCATATATACTACCTTTAGGACGAATCCCATATATACTACCTTTAGAACGAATCTCATATATACTACCTTTAGGACGAATCTCATATATACTACCTTTAGGACGAATCTCATATATACTACCTTTAGCACGAATCCCATATATACTACCTTTAGCACGAATCCCATATATACTACCTATAGCACGAATCCCATGTATACTACCTCTAGCACGAATCCCATATATACTACCTTTAGCACGAATCCCATATATACTACCTATAGCACGAATCCCATATATACTACCTCTAGCACGAATCCCATATATACTACCTATAGGACGAATCCCATATATACTACCTTTAGCACGAATCTCATATATACTACCTTTAGCACGAATCCCATATATACTACCTTTAGGACGAATCTCATATATACTACTTTTAGGAATAATCTCATATATACTACCTTTAGGACGAATCTCATATATACTACCTTTAGCACGAATCTCATATATACTACCTTTAGGACGAATCTCATATATACTACCTTTAGCACGAATCCCATATATACTGCCTTTAGCACGAATCCCATATATACTACCTTTAGCACGAATCCCATATATACTACCTTTAACACGAATCCCATATATACTACCCTTAGCACGAATCCCATATATACTACCTTTAGCACGAATCCCATATATACTACCTTTAGCACGAATCCCATATATACTACCTTTAGGACGAATCTCATATATACTACCTTTAGCACGAATCTCATATATACTACCTTTAGCACGAATCCCATATATACAACCTTTAGCACGAATCTCATATATACTACCTTTAGCACGAATCCCATATATACTACCTTTAGCACGAATCCCATATATACTATCTTTAGCACGAATCTCATATATACTATCTTTAGCACGAATCCCATATATACTACCTTTAGTACGAATCCCATATATACTACCCTTAGAGCTAATCCCATATATACTACATTGAGCACGAATCCCATATATACTACCTTTAGGACGAATCCCATATATACTACCTTTAGTACGAATCTCATATATACTACATTTAGTACGAATCCCATATATACTACCCTTAGAGCGAATCCCATATATACTACCTTGAGCACGAATCCCATATATACTACCTTTAGGACGAATCCCATATATACTACCTTTAGCACGAATCTCATATATACTACCTTTAGCACGAATCCCATATATACTACATTTAGGACGAATCTCATATATACTACCTTTAGGACGAATCCCATATATACTACCTTTAGGACGAATCCCATATATACTACCTTTAGGACGAATCCCATATATACTACCTTTAGGACGAATCTCATATATACTACCTTTAGGACGAATCTCATATATACTACCTTTAGCACGAATCCCATATATACTACCTCTAGCACGAATCCCATATATACTACCTTTAGCACGAATCCCATGTATACTACCTTTAGCACGAATCCCATATATACTACCTTTAGCACGAATCCCATATATACTACCTTTAGCACGAATCCCATATATACTACCTTTAGGACGAATCTCATATATACTACTTTTAGGACGAATCTCATATATACTACCTTTAGCACGAATCCCATATATACTACCTCTAGCAAGAATCCCATATATACTACCTTTAGCACGAATCCCATGTATACTACCTTTAGCACGAATCCCATATATACTACCTTTAGCACGAATCCCATATATACTACCTCTAGCACGAATCCCATATATACTACCTTTAGCACGAATCCCATGTATACTACCTTTAGCATGAATCCCATATATACTACCTTTAGCACGAATCCCATATATACTACCTTTAGCACGAATCTCATATATACTACCTTTAGCACGAATCCCAAGCATACTACCTTTAGCACGAATATCATATATACTACCTTTAGCACGAATCCCATATATACTACCTTTAGGACGAATCTCATATAAACTATTTTTAGGACGAATATCATATATACTACATTTAGCACGAATCCCATATATACTACCTTCAGGACGAATCCCATATATACTACCTTTAGTACGAATCCCATATATACTACCTTTAGTACGAATCCCATATATACTACCCTTAGAGCGAATCCCATATATACTACCTTGAGCACGAATCCCATATATACTACCCTTAGGACGAATCCCATATATACTACCTTTAGCACGAATCTCATATATACTACCTTTAGCACGAATCCCATATATACTACATTTAGGACGAATCTCATATATACTACCTTTAGGACGAATCCCATATATACTACCTTTAGGACGAATCCCATATATACTACCTTTAGGACGAATCCCATATATACTACCTTTAGAACGAATCTCATATATACTACCTTTAGGACGAATCTCATATATACTACCTTTAGGACGAATCTCATATATACTACCTTTAGCACGAATCCCATATATACTACCTTTAGCACGAATCCCATATATACTACCTATAGCACGAATCCCATGTATACTACCTCTAGCACGAATCCCATATATACTACCTTTAGCACGAATCCCATATATACTACCTATAGCACGAATCCCATATATACTACCTCTAGCACGAATCCCATATATACTACCTATAGGACGAATCCCATATATACTACCTTTAGCACGAATCTCATATATACTACCTTTAGCACGAATCCCATATATACTACCTTTAGGACGAATCTCATATATACTACTTTTAGGAATAATCTCATATATACTACCTTTAGGACGAATCTCATATATACTACCTTTAGGACGAATCTCATATATACTACCTTTAGGACGAATCTCATATATACTACCTTTAGCACGAATCCCATATATACTGCCTTTAGCACGAATCCCATATATACTACCTTTAGCACGAATCCCATATATACTACCTTTAACACCAATCCCATATATACTACCCTTAGCACGAATCCCATATATACTACCTTTAGCACGAATCCCATATATACTACCTTTAGCACGAATCCCATATATACTACCTTTAGGACGAATCTCATATATACTACCTTTAGCACGAATCTCATATATACTACCTTTAGCACGAATCCCATATATACAACCTTTAGCACGAATCTCATATATACTACCTTTAGCACGAATCCCATATATACTACCTTTAGCACGAATCCCATATATACTATCTTTAGCACGAATCTCATATATACTATCTTTAGCACGAATCCCATATATACTACCTTTAGTACGAATCCCATATATACTACCCTTAGAGCGAATCCCATATATACTACATTGAGCACGAATCCCATATATACTACCTTTAGGACGAATCCCATATATACTACCTTTAGTACGAATCTCATATATACTACATTTAGTACGAATCCCATATATACTACCCTTAGAGCGAATCCCATATATACTACCTTGAGCACGAATCCCATATATACTACCTTTAGGACGAATCCCATATATACTACCTTTAGCACGAATCTCATATATACTACCTTTAGCACGAATCCCATATATACTACATTTAGGACGAATCTCATATATACTACCTTTAGGACGAATCCCATATATACTACCTTTAGGACGAATCCCATATATACTACCTTTAGGACGAATCCCATATATACTACCTTTAGGACGAATCTCATATATACTACCTTTAGGACGAATCTCATATATACTACCTTTAGCACGAATCCCATATATACTACCTCTAGCACGAATCCCATATATACTACCTTTAGCACGAATCCCATGTATACTACCTTTAGCACGAATCCCATATATACTACCTTTAGCACGAATCCCATATATACTACCTTTAGCACGAATCCCATATATACTACCTTTAGGACGAATCTCATATATACTACCTTTAGGACGAATCTCATATATACTACCTTTAGCACGAATCCCATATATACTACCTCTAGCAAGAATCCCATATATACTACCTTTAGCACGAATCCCATGTATACTACCTTTAGCACGAATCCCATATATACTACCGTTAGCACGAATCCCATATATACTACCTCTAGCACGAATCCCATATATACTACCTTTAGCACGAATCCCATGTATACTACCTTTAGCATGAATCCCATATATACTACCTTTAGCACGAATCCCATATATACTACCTTTAGCACGAATCTCATATATACTACCTTTAGGACGAATCCCATATATACTACCTTTAAGACGAATCTCATATATACTACCTTTAGGACGAATCTCATATATACTACCTTTAGCACGAATCCCATATATACTACCTCTAGCACGAATCCCATATATACTACCTTTAGCACGAATCCCATGTATACTACCTTTAGCACGAATCCCATATATACTACCTTTAGGACGAATCCCATATATACTACCTTTAGGACGAATCCCATATATACTACCTTTAGAACGAATCTCATATATACTACCTTTAGAACGAATCTCATATAAACTACCTTTAGGACGAATCTCATATATACTACCTTTAGCACGAATCCCATATATACTACCTTTAGCACGAATCCCATATAAACTACCTATAGCACGAATCCCATGTATACTACCTCTAGCACGAATCCCATATATACTACCTTTAGCACGAATCCCATATATACTACCTATAGCACGAATCCCATATATACTACCTCTAGCACGAATCCCATATACACTACCAATAGCACGAATCCCATGTATACTACCTTTAGCACGAATCTCATATATACTACCTTTAGCACGAATCCCATATATACTACCTTTAGGACGAATCTCATATATACTACTTTTAGGAATAATCTCATATATACTACCTTTAGGACGAATCTCATATATACTACCTTTAGCACGAATCTCATATATACTACCTTTAGGACGAATCTCATATATACTACCTTTAGCACGAATCCCATATATACTGCCTTTAGCACGAATCCCATATATACTACCTTTAGCACGAATCCCATATATACTACCTTTAACACGAATCCCATATATACTACCCTTAGCACGAATCCCATATATACTACCTTTAGCACGAATCCCATATATACTACCATTAGCACGAATCCCATATATACTACCTTTAGGACGAATCTCATATATACTACCTTTAGGAATAATCTCATATATACTACCTATAGGACGAATCTCATATATACTACCTTTAGCACGAATCTCATATATACTACCTTTAGCACGAATCCCATATATACAACCTTTAGCACGAATCTCATATATACTACCTTTAGCACGAATCCCATATATACTACCTTTAGCACGAATCCCATATATACTATCTTTAGCACGAATCTCATATATACTATCTTTAGCACGAATCCCATATATACTACCTTTAGTACGAATCCCATATATACTACCCTTAGAGCGAATCCCATATATACTACATTGAGCACGAATCCCATATATACTACCTTTAGGACGAATCCCATATATACTACCTTTAGTACGAATCTCATATATACTACCTTTAGTACGAATCCCATATATACTACCCTTAGAGCGAATCCCATATATACTACCTTGAGCACGAATCCCATATATACTACCTTTAGGACGAATCCCATATATACTACCTTTAGCACGAATCTCATATATACTACCTTTAGCACGAATCCCATATATACTACATTTAGGACGAATCTCATATATACTACCTTTAGGACGAATCCCATATATACTACCTTTAGGACGAATCCCATATATACTACCTTTAGGACGAATCCCATATATACTACCTTTAGGACGAATCTCATATATACTACCTTTAGGACGAATCTCATATATACTACCTTTAGCACGAATCCCATATATACTACCTCTAGCACGAAACCCATATATACTACCTTTAGCACGAATCCCATGTATACTACCTTTAGCACGAATCCCATATATACTACCTTTAGCACGAATCCCATATATACTACCTTTAGCACGAATCCCATATATACTACCTTTAGGACGAATCTCATATATACTACCTTTAGGACGAATCTCATATATACTACCTTTAGCACGAATCCCATATATACTACCTTTAGCACGAATCCCATGTATACTACCCTTAGCACGAATCCCATATATACTACCTTTAGCACGAATCCCATATATACTACCTTTAGCACGAATCTCATATATACTACCTTTAGCACGAATCCCATATACTACCTTTAAGACGAATCTCATATATACTACCTTTAGGAATAATCTCATATATACTACCTTTAGGACGAATCTCATATATACTACCTTTAGCACGAATTTCATATATACTACCTTTAGGACGAATCTCATATATACTACCTTTAGCACGAATCCCATATATACTGCCTTTAGCACGAATCCCATATATACTACCTTTAGCACGAATCCCATATATACTACCTTTAACACGAATCCCATATATACTACCCTTAGCACGAATCCCATATATACTACCTTTAGCACGAATCCCATATATACTACCTTTAGCACGAATCCCATATATACTACCTTTAGGACGAATCTCATATATACTACCTTTAGGAATAATCTCATATATACTACCTATAGGACGAATCTCATATATACTACCTTTAGCACGAATCTCATATATACTACCTTTAGCACGAATCCCATATATACTACCTTTAGCACGAATCCCATATATACTATCTTTAGCACGAATCTCATATATACTATCTTTAGCACGAATCCCATATATACTACCTTTAGCACGAATCTCATATATACTACCTTTAGCACGAATCCCATATATACTACCTTTAGCACGAATCCCATATATACTACCTTTAGCATCAATCTCATATATACTACCTTTAGCACGAATCCCATATATACTACCTTTAGCACGAATCCCATATATACTACCTTTAGCATGAATCTCATATATACTACCTTTAGCATGAATCCCATATATACTACCTTTAGGCTTCTAGGTCGTTTAGTGCACATAAAAACCTATCACAACTATCCTAATGGCAAACCGTACTACTAGCAAGTCAAAAAGATCGATTATTTCTCCCCTATGCATATTTTTCTAAAGCCCTGATACTATCAATAAGTCCTTGATTAATATCTATTGCATACTAACCTTAAGAGCTTGAGATGGATTTTCTTCATGTTTGTTTGCATCTAAATTTGTCTTTGCTAATTCTATAGTTTGACTTTACTCAGATAATTAGGTTTTCAGAAGAAAGTGCTTACGAATTTTCTGGTATTGTCTTATATAAAACAACATCTCATGGTAATGACCATCAACTCAAAAACAGGGTCAAGGACCAGTCATTGTTCAGTCACATTGTGTATGAGTTGAATCAGTTAATTAATAATTTTACATGTATAATGTAATTCTATAATAATATGAGAGTAATTCGCAGAAACAAAATATGTAGAGGATTAAAACGCATTTTTGAAGGAAAATAGACAAAGTTTGAATCCACCTTAGATGTCTAATGGATAGGGAAAGAATAGATCTCGCGTATGTACGGTTTGAGTTCAATCAGTTCAATAGGTTGTGGTGTGGGAGAATGTTTCTGAAACAGTTTCCTATAAATTATTCTATGTTGCGGCGATCGCAGAATACATAAGTTGGAAGAGAATTTCATGTAAACAGTACACACACAATTTTTATTGCAAATAATGTCATACATTTTGACCGCAAATAATTGACACATATCTTATCATTACACACTAGTTCTATTGTTATCGATATTTTGCAAATACCTATTTGTCAAAAGAATTCGCACGTGTCTTAGACCCAGGACAAATAGTGACGTCACTTGAACACCTCGGCACTGTGCCAGGTGTTCAAGTGACTTATCGATGACAAAAACGACTGCATTTAATTGGCTAAATATGTACAAGTAAATTCAATATTTTTGATATTATATATTTTTTATAAACAATATCACTAGAGTGTAAGCCAGTCACCGACTTCGATCTCGGGTTCAAGCTATATAAACACCCTCGCCGCCCATGCTTTGAGCACCTCGACCGCTACACGGTCTCGGCGCACAATTTGCACGGGCTCAGGTGTTCATCTAGCTTGAACACCTCGATCTCAGTCGGTAACTATTACTTACTAGAATAATGTTCAACCTGTTCATCAGGCCATAACCTAGATGTTCGTAGCAGTTAATGTAATTAGCCATACATCTTTTACCCACTTGTTAAATGTTGTCAAAGGTTTCATTCAATCAAATAAAGAAGCCTTTATCTCACACAAAAATCTAATAAAGGAGTTGATAAAATAGTATTGATGTCCTGGTTTAGCAGCCGCTTGTATGACCTTCTTCTTCACTATCTTAATATAAAGCTTCATGACATTAGAAAAGCCAAAATGTCAATATATACTACCATGTAAAACTCGGTTACAATAACAAATCAATGTTAAAGTGTTTGTTGACAAATGATAAGTATTAACAAATACCAATATATTTAATACTGTTATGACATGTCAGTTCATTGAGGTGTATGATGTTGTTAATTAAGATCCACGTCCTTTTTAGAAAAACAATATGCAGAGGCAACATCCCTTAGTCTGGACAATTTCGAACAGTTTTCTAATATGTAAGATTTTATTAATGACGACCACACTGGTATTTGTTGATGAATGCAAACATAACTCGTAAAATATCAAATAAAAATCCAATAGATTTATCTTTTGCATGACATGACACAACCAAATATTGTAAAGTCATGGGAAAATAAACTACAATGTCTTAGCTATATGATACCACCATGTGTATATAATGTTAACAGTCCTTAGATGTTTATAATTTGCTCATAAAGACCACTTACATTCTAAAATTATAAAGACGACATCTCTAAAACACAATTCAAAACGAGTTTCTGATCTGTAAGATGTTGGTCATCAAGTCAGTCTGTACTGAAATATACAAACACTATCTTTTTATTTTGTGTGTGTTGTATTGTGTTTGTCTTGGTCCTGTGTCTTGTGTTTGTCCTGTGTCTTGTATTTGTCTTGGTACTGTGTCTTGTGTTTGTATTGGTCCTGTGTCTTGTGTTTGACTTGATCTTGTGTCTTGTTTGTCTTGGTCCTGTGTCTTGTGTTTGTCTTGGTCCTGTGTCTTGTGTTTGTCTTGGTTTTGTGTCTTATGTTTGTCTTGGTCCTGTGTCTTGTGGTTTTCTTGGTCCTGTGGCTTGTGTTTTTCTTGGTCCTGTGTCTTGTGTTTTTCTTGGTCATGTGTCTTGTGTTTGTCTTGGTCCTGTGTCTTGTGTTTTTCTTGGTCCTGTGTCTGGTGTTTGTCTTGGTTCTGTATCTTATGTTTGTCTTGGTCCTGTGTCTTGTGGTTGTCTTGTTCCTGTGTCTTGTGTTTTTCTTGGTCCTGTGTCTTGTGTTTGTCTTGGTCTTGTGTCTTGTGTTTGTCTTGGTCCTGTTTCTTGTGTTTGTCTTGGTCTTGTGTCTGTCTTGGTCCTGTGTCTTGTGTTTGTCTTGGTCCTGTGTCTTGTGTTTTTCTTGGTCATGTGTCTTGTGTTTTTCTTGGTCATGTGTCTTGTGTTTTTCTTGGTCCTGTGTCTTGTGTTTGTCTTGATCTTGTGTCTTGTTTGTCTTGGTCCTGTGTCTTGTGTTTGTCTTGGTTTTGTGTCATATGTTTGTCTTGGTCCTGTGTCTTGTGGTTGTCTTGGTCCTGTGTCTTGTGTTTTTCTTGGTCCTGTGTCTTGTGTTTTTCTTGGTCATGTGTCTTGTGTTTGTCTTGGTCCTGTGTCTTGTGTTTTTCTTGGTCCTGTGTCTTGTGTTTGTCTTGGTTCTGTATCTTATGTTTGTCTTGGTCCTGTGTCTTGTGGTTGTCTTGTTCCTGTGTCTTGTGTTTTTCTTGGTCCTGTGTCTTGTGTTTGTCTTGGTCTTGTGTCTGTCTTAGTCCTGTGTCTTGTGTTTGTCTTGGTCCCGTGTCTTGTGTTTTTCTTGGTCATGTGTCTTGTGTTTTTCTTGGTCCTGTGTCTTGTGTTTTTCTTGGTCCTATTTCTTGTGTTTGTCTTGGTCCTGGGTCTTGTGTTTGTCTTGGTCCTGTGTCTTGTGTGCCATATGTTACCGGTTTCTCTGGATTGTCCATTCTCGATTGCTTCTTCGATTTTCTATAACGTTTATAAATTAAAAAAGGAAAAGAAAAACTGGACAATTTCTAACTGTCTTCGATCTTATTTTTTTGCTAATGAAACATCTATTAACCAAGAACTATGATTTCTAACGGTTTATATCAGATTATCTGCATACACGGATACCGACTAACTATTCTAGAGTCATCTGTCAAAAGGTTTTATGGTCGTCATCTTGAATTGATCGACCAGTACGGGATCACAATGTCTATTAGAGACTTGCATTAAATCGCCAACATTGTACTATACATGGACTTTATAAATAAGGTGAGTGCTATAGGAAGTCTGTACTATACATGGACTTTATAAATAAGGTGAGTGCTATAGGAAGTCTGTACTATACATGGACTTTATAAATAAGGTGAGTGCTATAGGAAGTCTGTACTATACATGGACTTTATAAATAAGGTGAGTGCTATAGGAAGTCTGTACTATACATGAACTTTATAAATAAGGTGAGTGCTATAGGAAATCTGTACTATACATGGACTTTATAAATAAGGTGAGTGCTATAGGAAGTCTGTACTATACATGGACTTTATAAATAAGGTGAGTGCTATAGGAAGTCTGTACTATACATGGACTTTATAAATAAGGTGTGTGCTATTGGAAGTCTGTACTATACATGGACTTTATAAATAAGGTGAGTGCTATAGGAAGTCTAGGAAAGGTTAGAAAAAACGAAAACGGGTAATCAGCAGAACTGAAGAAGGACAGAAAACACAATGGTTAAAAAGGACAAACAGACAACTATCCACACACTACACATAAAACGTGAGATTGAACAGAAGGACCTCACTAAAACTACAAACGCAACTTAGCCGTGGTCATCTGTGATACTAACATTCTGTAACAGATAAGTAAGTTATGATGGCGACAGTAACTCTTCCGAAGTCATACCTTCAACTTTGTTCTGTATCGTCCTTGTTAGAAGCAACCCTCTATGACACATATGCCATCTAGTGCTACCCTCGTTTGTCTTGGCCATGTGTCTTGTGTGCCATATGTTACCAGTTTCTCTGGATTGTCCATTCTCGATTGCTTCTTCGATTTTCTATAACGTTTATAAATTAATAAAGGAAAAGAAAAACTGGACTTCGTTAGGCATAAATAACAACACCTCTAGTAATACCACATACAAACCTACTTCGTTCGACAAAGATGAAATCTTAGCTAACCACAGATCATTCATGACCTCTTTAAACATTCCCTCTGGTAAAGAGTCTGAGGATTTACCCTATTTATATTGGATACCTAAACTCCATAAGCCACCATGCAAAGAAAGGTACATAGCGGGATCATCAGCTTGTTCGACGAAAGAATTGTCTATTCACCTGACAAAGATTCTGTCTGCAGTAAAAGAGGGACAACAGAAATATTGTGAAACTGTTTACTCGCGTAGTGGCATAAATCACATGTGGATTTTGAAAAACTCTAAAGATCTTTTGGATAACCTTAAATCAAGATCTTTCTCTCAGGTATCCTCCATCAAAACTTTTGATTTTTCAACTCTATATACCACCCTACCGCATGACAAATTAAAAACCCGTTTAAAAGAAACAATTCACAAAGCTTTCAGTCATAGAAACTATGGCTGAAAGTTAGGCTACAATTCCACATATTTTTCAAACAAATTTCAAAAAGGTAAAACATGCTACTCCGAGGAACAAGTGATCAGTATGCTGGAGTTCCTCATCGATAACATATTTGTCTCCTTTGAGGGATACTGTTTCAGCAGGTCGTCGGCATACCAATGGGTACGAATTGTGCCCCTCTTCTAGCCGATTTATTTCTATACTCATACGAGTCGGAGTTTCTTCAAAAGCTTGTAAAAGATAAGAAGATTCATGAGGCTAGAGCCTTTAATTTCACATACAGGTATATTGATGACGTTTTATCTATCAATTATTCTAGATTTGCAGAATTTCTTCCATTGATATATCCTCCAGAGCTGGAAGTTAAAGAGACCACAGATACCGCTTCGTCCGCATCATTTTTGGACTTATACCTCGAATTTGACGACAGTGGTCAAATCAGTACTAAAATATATGATAAACGGGACGACTTCAATTTTAAGATCATAAATTTTCCAAATATGTGCAGCAATATACCAACTTCTCCTGCATATGGTGCTTAGATCTCGCAATTGATTCGCTATGCAAGGGCCAGTAGCAATTATTCTGATTTCCTGAAACGTCATCTTCATCTGAGAAACAGGCTACTGGACCAGGGCTATGCAAAGATTCGCCTTATTCGATCTCAAAGAAAGTTTATATTCCGATAACAAGATCTTGTCGAAATATATTCCGTCTCTGCAGAAAAGATTATAAACGATGGATTTTCATATAGTGAAAATGTATAAAGATAAGTGGTCAAAAACAAAAATGTCAAAAATATTTTTTTTATCAATGTGTGACGTAAAAATGTTTTTGACATTCACTTCACTGAGCTTGGTGCTGTTATGACAACTGTTTTACCTGTTTTGTTCAAGTATTGTTATACATACTGTTATAGTGACATCCGGAAACTTTGAGCCGAAATGAAAGGGAGAGGTTTGGCGCTTTAAAATCTGATTCAACCCACCATTTCTTTAGAAATGCCTGTACCAAGTCAGGGTCATTACGGTTTTCACAGTTTTCCGGTTGTTGACTGATTTTGTCTGTTTATATACTTATGAGTTTTGACTTTCCCTTTGTAAGATTGCTATGAGTTCGGTAATTTTGTTATTACCCTTATTAATTGTTGTGTGATTTTGTTTTACCTTTGCGTTTTCATTGTTTATTTGTTCTTGTATCGGGATGCTCACATTACTGTTTGAACTTTGGTGCTATTTGCCAAGTGTTGATGTTTCCAGATGCATACTCGGGATTGACTGTTCAGTTTGTTAAAGCTATCCGGACGTTCTTCCTAGCAGTCAAATGCGGTAATCAGGATCCTGTTAAAAAAAGGTTGAAACTGAAGGACAAGCATCATAATACAACACTAACACTACACGTATCGCTTGACACAGAAACACAATCAATATATGTAATCTATAACATAGAATAGAGATAAAAATGCCCAAGTACAACATGATTACACGTACACCATTACCACTAGGCAATTGAGTTTGACATTTTAATCCGCGGAAATAGGTACCTGTAGTATATTTATAGGCGTTATATCTGACAGAGAAATCAGGAAGACCTGACACTTGTAGTAAATTACAGAAAATAAGTATATAAAAAATGCAATGTTAGATAATTGACATTTTTCGATGAGCATTATACGACTACAAATGAGAAATGTAAAAAACAACGCCACCTACATCAGATCTCTACTTGGTTTTAATGAATAAATAGGAATTATTGGTATAAAAAGACCAGTATAATGGAGTTTTTGACATTTGATTGACTGCCATTGAACAGATAGACAATAAATTAACGATATAATAGAGAACTCGTTGGATATTTGTCTGGCCATTCTGTGGTGTTAATATGTCGACATTACCAGTCGTTATGATCTTTAAACTCATTAACTGTTCTTATAACGTAGCATTAATGTCAAATTGTAAGAACACTGAACAACCTTAAAATATCAAACACCAAGATCACAGAGAAAATAAACATTATAGCTACTGAATAAGGGTAATAACAAAATTACCGAACTCCGAACAATCTTACAATGGGAAAGTCAAAACTCATAATTATATAAACAGACAAAATCAGTCAACAACCAGAAAACTGTGAAAACCGTAATGACCCTGACTTGGTACAGGCATTTCTAAAGAAATGGTGGGTTGAATCAGATTTTAAGGCGCCAAACCTCCCGCTCTCATTACGGTTCAAAGGTTCCGGCTGTCACTATAACAGTATTTAAATACAGGAACAAAATAGGTAAAATAGTTGTCAAAGCAGTACCATATTCGGTGACGTAAATGTCAAAAACATTTTTACGTCACACATTGATAAAAAAATATCCTTGACATTTTTCTTGACTTCTTTATCTTTATACATTCATTCATTGAACATATTTCATATCAAGATATCACATAGTATGAATTAAAGTTAGGTAAAAACTAATAAGCGTTCTCACTTTAATTTCAAGCGCCAACTCTATTTCATTTTGGGAGCCACCATGGTCATGATCATATGGTAGTTAGATTCAACACTACCTGTGTAATCGGTGCCTATCCCCACTAAAGTTATGAATTCAAGCCACGTTCCTGGCGAGGTGTACTCGACACAGCATCATGTGATAAAGTTTGTCAGTGACCTGCAACAGGTCGGTGTTTTTTTCTGGTTTCCTCCACCAATAAAACTGACAGCCACGATATTACTAAAATATTGTTGAAAGTGGTTTTAAATACCATAAACCACATACCACCTATTTCATTTTGCTTTGCAGCAAGAGAGATATATTTGGTTTTCAAACTTTAGTTAGAATTGGTTTCAGATGCAGTGATATCTATTTGATCATGGGAACTGTTAATAGGTTATATGTGTATTTATCGTCAGGAAAAATGGTATCGGACTCTTATTTTCATTAGACTTCAGGGGCGGTGCTATAGGACTATATTCATTTGGTATCCGGCAAAAAAAGCTTACACAATTGACAGCAATTGGTCATAATTACAAACTATACAAGAACAAAAAAGGCTTTAAGTTATTGACATACATGTATTGCTATGGTGACCATTACAATATCAATCAACATACAAGGTACAATAAAACACCTTTGGAAATGTCAGTTAAATATGATTGGGGCTTATACCGATCTGGTACTGTTTTGGAATTGGGTTATCTAAGGAACATTCATATGTCTACAAGTCAAAGAGGAAGACACATGTCTTTTACATTAAGCATAAATTAGATACAACATAGAGCAAAATTACAAATTTCGTACAATTATATGAGGAATATTCATCAAATGTAATAAATGATGGGTTTAATGGTGTGTATCATCAATTACCTATGCATAAAGTTCAAGGTTAGGATTTGGCGTTCTTCATAACAACACTGCTCATTAAGTTATATGTGAGGGTCGACATTTCACTTGCATCTATAGAAACACAAGACTGCACCATTTCCCAGAGAGGGGAGGTTTGGGTACATAAAGGTAGCTTAATCCGTCCCCTTTTTATTGAAGTGTCTGTTCCTAATCATGTTTATGTATGGGTATCAATTTTGTCTATTTCTACGATTGTACAATTAGATTTGGGAAATGTGTGGTATTATATGTTCTTCATTGTATTACTGAACCACATGTTCCTAGTTTTAAGGTTGAAATCATCACTTCTAAAGTTTTACGTCGACACCATGACTTGCCTAGCCGTTACAGATCATACAATCGCGACCTTTTTTCATCCGTTATGATTTATCGCTGAATATGATCGGATTGATAGCATAATAAACATGGCGGGTATCACTAGTGGAGTAGAAACTGCTTGCTCTTCTGGAGCACCTGAGTTAACCACAGATTGTTGTGGGGCTCGTACTTCTCAAATATAAGTTTTCTGTTCTGTCTCTTGTGGACCATATGCTTTTCCCTTTTCGTTCTGCCATTGCATTCTCTGCCCTTCGTCAGTATACGGATTCTGGTAACTATAAACAGACTGACTCGTGAAACCCCCACAATTGGGTATGTGTCTGCGAATCTTAATAACACACATATATAGGTATCGGAACATGAACTCGGGTCAGTGGTGTTACGTTTGTGGTCAAAGTATACGATGGGTTGAAGTTGGTATTATCTTTTATTCTTGTATATTCTACTGGTGATATTTTATCTATCCGAATTGCAAATAATATATGTACCTTCACATTGACATTTTACCTTAACACTCTTAATCGTGCAAATGTTATTTTTACCGGAATATTCCACGGAAATCGGAAATATTAGAAATTTTATAGAAATCCCACGATAGATATAAATGGAATTTGCTACCATTAGCCCACAAAATAGAATTCTACTCCAACAAAGAGAAACTGTCGTTAAAACATGGTGTAAAAATGTATTAGTGTGATATTAGTAATTGGGTTATATTACCGGAATAATATGTTGGAAATAAAATTGCTGTCATTTATGTCAAGGGACCATCGTGACCGCGATTGTATGGTAGTTGGATTATCATTTAACTATTCAATTAGTGCCTATCGACACTACAGCTTGTAATTTTTATTTCCGCCAGTGACGCAGTGTCCTGGGTGACACAACTTAATTTAGTAAAGTTTGTCAATTACTTTTTCTCTGGGTACTTTTGTTCTCCGAACCAATAAAACTGCCACGATAATATCGTTTTAAAGTCTTTAAAGTGACTTTAAGTATCAATATTTCACATGCGCCTGTTTTCAGTTTATACCTTCATGATTGTTTAATAAAATGAAAAACAAAAACCATCACACCATCACACCATCACACCATCACACATCACACCATCACACCATCACACCATCATACCATCACACCATCACACCATCACACATCACACCATCACACCATCACACCATCACACCATCATACCATCACACCATCACACCATCACACCATCACACATCACACCATCACACCATCACACCATCACACATCACACCATCACACCATCACACATCACACCATCACACCATCACACATCAAATCATCACACATCACACCATCACACATCACACCATCACACCATCACACCATCACACATCACACCATCACACATCACACCATCACACATCACACCATCACACCATCACACATCACACCATCACCATCACACCATCACACCATCACACCATCACACATCACACCATCACACCATCACACCATCACATCATCACACATCACACCATCACATCACACCATCACACCATCACACCATCACACATCACACCATCACACCATCACACATCACACCATCACACCATCACACCATCACACCATCACACATCACACCATCACACCATCACACCATCACACATCACACCATCACACCATCACACATCACACCATCACACCATCACACATCACACCATCACACCATCACACCATCACACCATCACATCACACCATCACACCATCACACCATAACATCATCACACATCACACCATCACACCATCACACCATCACACCATCAAACCATCACACCATCACACCATCACACCATCAAAAAATCACACAATCACACCATCACACCATCAAACCATCAAACCATCACACCATCACACCATCACACCATCAAACCATCACACCATCAAACCATTACACCATCACACCATCACACCATCACACCATCACACCATCACACCATAACACCATCACACCATCAAACCATCACACTATCACACCATCACACCATTCACACCATCACACATCACACCATCACACCATCAAACCATCACACCATCACACCATCACACCATCACACCATCACACCATCACACATCACACCATCACACCATCCCACCATCACACCATCAAACCATCACACCATAAAACCATCACACATCACACCATCACACCATCACACCATCACACCATCACACCATCACACCATCACACATCACACCATCACACCATCATACATCACACCATCACACCATCACACATCACACCATCACACATCACACACCACACCATCACACCATCACACATCACACCATCACACCATCATATCACACCATCACACCATCACACCATCACACATCACACCATCACACCATCATACCATCACACCATCACACCATCACACCATCAAACCATCACACCATTACACCATCACACCATCAAACCATCACACCATCACACCATCAAACCATCACACAATCAAGCCATCACACCATCACACCATCACACCATCAAACCATCACACCATCACACCATCACACCATCACACCATCACACCATCACACCATCACACATCACACCATCAAACCATCACACCATCACACCATCAAACCATCACACCATCACACCATCACACATCACACCATCACACATCACACATCACACCATCACACATCACACATCACACCATCACACCATCACACCATCACACCATCACAAATCACACAATCACACCATCAAACCATCACACCATCACACCATCACACCATCACACCATCACACCATCAAACCATCACACCATCACACCATCACACCATCAAACAATCACACCATCACACCACCACACCATCACACCATCACACCATCAAACCATCAAACCATCACACCATCACACCATCACACCATCAAACCATCACACCATCAAACCATCACACCATCACACCATCACACCATCACACCATCAAACCATCACACTATCACACCATCACACCATCACACCATCACACCATCACACCATCACACCATCACACCATCACACCATCACACCATCACACCATCACACATCACACCATCATACCATCACACCATCACACCATCACACCATCACACCATCAAACCATCACACCATCACACCATCACACCATCAAACCATCACACCATCACACCATCAAACCATCACACCATCCTATCAGTTCTAAAATCTAATCAGAAAACCATAGAAACAGGGTAAAAATCAGTAAGCCTAACACACGTACACAAGTCAACTCACTCTAACAACTTGGCACAGACACCTCAATATTAAGTGGAGGGTTAAACTAGTATTATCCGCCGAAACCTCAATCTTAGTGAATTGTATCGGTCTTGTAAGTGTTTTATACATATGGGTAAAATGCCAACTTTCATATATATGGTTTTGAAATATCAAATATTGGAGTGACCTTGAGAAATGCTCGTGTGTTAAAACTTACAAACGTATTTTGACCTAAGTAAAACATGTCCTTTACCTCATTTGAAGCTAAATAACTAGAACACCATAATAAATAAAAAGAACATATTGTCCAAATATGAAATAAAATGATACCAATACCACCAAACAGAACGCACCCATGATCCATGAATACAAGCTTAGGTGCATTTGTGCCGATTACACTTGCAGAATAGATCCTGTTCCAGACAGACAAATCCCAAAAGATCATACCACGTCCTGGACTGGACTACCTACGATAAATAGGATTCTGATCAAGATACTGTAAAGTAAAACTCTACACAGAGGAGGGTTTTCACAGTTTTTCGGTTGTTGACTGATTTTGTCTGTTTATATACTTATGAGTTTTAACTTTCCCTTTGTAAGATTGCTCGGAGTTCGGTAATTTTGTTATTACCCTTATTTAGTAGGCGGCTAGTCTATACAATAAAACATTGGAAAAAACTAACAAGCATTGGAATTAAAATTTATATTATGGGGGGGGGGGGGTATAACGTAAATAAGACATGCTCTACAACTCTACACATTCATAAACGACTCCGTTCTAACCGGACAATGACATCATCAAAATGCTATCAGTACAACAAAAACGTTGAAGTGGGTGACTGTAATTTAGATTGTTGCAGAAAATCATCACTGTATGGTTGATTAATCACTTTCAGATATTGCAGAATTTGTTAATGTATTATTGGATGACGTTACATTATGGCTGGAAGAAATTCTACAAACTAATTGTGTTTCAAATAAAAGACGCTCATTTCCATGTTAATAATGAACTTATCTATAAAACAAATCAGTGTCACCATCACTAGAACATACTTTATTTCAAATGTTGCAGTGATTTTTTTTTTTTTTTTTTAATTATGAGAGTTATTTTTTACTGTAGTAAACATAATACATTCTCTGTATTTCTTTAAAAGACCTAAGTATTGGAATGAATGATACAGTTGCCAGCTTACGTTGTTATTAAGACAAAGGAGAAAGTAATCTTAGTAGCTAAAACGATAATATTGGTGGTTTCCATGTGTTATTCTAGCTGACGACCGAGATGTAGTGCATATTAAAACTGTTTTCATTGATTGGACATGTCTAATACATGACGTCACACTTCGCTGCATGCAATAAACACTGATCATCATTTGTTCAGATTCATTTAGTAACATCGGCTTTTTTAATAGAACTCTGTGTCGGAGCAAGATGTTTTCCATATATCTCTGTATTCTCTCAAGATGTTTACCATACATCTGGTCAAGACGTTTATATGCATCTTTGTATCCCATGAAGATATTTACCATCTATCTTTGTATCACAGCACGAAGTTAACTATGTATATCTATATCTCATCAGGATGTTTATCATATATCTCTGCTCTCATATATATATATATATTTACCATGTATCTCTGTGTCTCATGAAGATATTTACCCTGTATCTCTGTATCCCATGACGATATTTATCATGTATCTCTGTGTCTCATGAAGATATTTACCATGTATCTCTGTATCCCATGACGATATTTACCATGTATCTCTGTGTCCTATGACGATATTTACCATGTATCTCTGTGTCTCATGCAGATATTTACCATGTATCTCTGTATCCCATGACGATATTTATCATGTATCTCTGTGTCTCATGCAGATATTTACCATGTATCTCTGTATCCCATGACGATATTTACCATGTATCTCTGTATCTCATGAAGATATTTACCTTGTATCTCTGTGTCTCATGCAGATATTTACCATGTATCTCTGTATCCCATGACGATATTTACCATGTATCTCTGTATCACATGACGATATTTACCATGTATCTCTGTGTCTCATGAAGATATTTACCATGTATCTCTGTATCCCATGAAGATATTTACCATGTATCTCTGTGTCTCATGCAGATATTTACCATGTATCTCTGTATCCCATGACGATATTTACCATGTATCTCTGTGTCTCATGCAGATATTTACCATGTATCTCTGTATCCCATGAAGATATTTACCATGTATCTCTGTGTCTCATGAAGATATTTACCCTGTATCTCTGTATCCCATGACAATATTTACCATGTATCTCTGTGTCTCATGAAGATATTTACCATGTATCTCTGTGTCCTATGACGATATTTACCATGTATCTCTGTATCCCATGACGATATTTACCATGTATCTCTGTATCCCATGACGATATTTACCATGTATCTCTGTATCCCATGACGATATTTACCATGTATCTCTGTATCCCATGAAGATATTTACCATGTATCTCTGTGTCTCATGCAGATATTTACCATGTATCTCTGTATCCCATGACGATATTTACCATGTATCTCTGTGTCTCATGAAGATATTTACCCTGTATCTCTGTATCCCATGACGATATTTACCATGTATCTCTGTGTCTCATGCAGATATTTACCATGTATCTCTGTATCCCATGAAGATATTTACCATGTATCTCTGTGTCTCATGAAGATATTTACCATGTATCTCTGTATCCCATGACGATATTTACCATGTATCTCTGTGTCTCATGAAGATATTTACCATGTATCTCTGTGTCCTATGACGATATTTACCATGTATCTCTGTGTCTCATGCAGATATTTACCATGTATCTCTGTATCCCATGAAGATATTTACCATGTATCTCTGTGTCTCATGAAGATATTTACCATGTATCTCTGTATCCTATGAAGATATTTACCCTGTATCTCTGTATCCCATGACGATATTTACCATGTATCTCTGTGTCTCATGCAGATATTTACCATGTATCTCTGTATCCCATGAAGATATTTACCATGTATCTCTGTGTCTCATGAAGATATTTACCATGTATCTCTGTATCCCATGACGATATTTACCATGTATCTCTGTGTCTCATGAAGATATTTACCATGTATCTCTGTGTCCTATGACGATATTTACCATGTATCTCTGTGTCTCATGCAGATATTTACCATGTATCTCTGTATCCCATGAAGATATTTACCATGTATCTCTGTGTCTCATGAAGATATTTACCATGTATCTCTGTATCCCATGACGATATTTACCATGTATCTCTGTGTCTCATGAAGATATTTACCATGTATCTCTGTATCCCATGACGATATTTACCATGTATCTCTGTATCCCATGAAGATATTTACCATGTATCTCTGTGTCTCATGCAGATATTTACCATGTATCTCTGTATCCCATGACGATATTTACCATGTATATCTGTGTCTCATGAAGATATTTACCAAGTATCTCTGTATCCTATGAAGATATTTATCATGTATCTCTGTATCCCATGAAGATATTTATCATGTATCTCTGTGTTTCCTACGACTATGTAAGCCAATAATTAATCTAAAGCAAACCAAAATGAATCATATACTCTGCAAGCATACAACACACCCATTGATCCCATTTTCCAATATATTTTATATATGATATACGTATTTTAGAAAAGAGTGATCGATTGTTTGTTACTTAAGGTTTAGCGGCAAATATAATCAGGAACAAGAATTTTGAAGAATTGGCATGGACGATATATTGAGCCATTAACAGTGTCTGCAATGTCTTAATAAGACTTGGTCTTCTTATAAGAGGTTTTTAACGTGCAGGATGCGTGGAACTATCAAAACACGTTATCAACTATAATCCATGGTCATGATTTTAGTATTAGAATCTATCAGCCCCATATACTTGATGCCAATAAATTGATAATGCTTTATGTTAATATTACAAGTATTGTCTATGATCAACCAAGCAGTTTTTCAGGAGTGTTTTAAACCTTAGATGTAATGATATTGGGTTTTTTTTGTTTGACGGCACATTTTAGAGATACATATAAATGTCGTGTTTTGAATCACCATTTATTAATTAATATAAAAAAGTATTCGTGATAAATTTAGTCTATAATATCCGGTTGTCGTACTATACATCTTCATTTTACAATTACGTCTGTCACGGTCATGATCCTAATAACCAAGGACATATTATGGTTAGCCAGCAATTAACATAGGATCAATGTTCATTACAAAAAATGCTCCTAGCAGAGGCGGATCCAGGACTTTTTAAATAGGGGATTATAGTGAAAAGGAGGGTTTCAGGACCTTTTTTGAATTTTTCTTGTAAATTTTAAGATTTTTTGGAATAAGTGTGGGCACAACCATCTAGCCACCTCCATCCTCGGTTGGACCCGACAGTGCTTTGTATAACATGTGTGGTAAAAATACTAATCTCGTTATATTATGTATCTATTTCTACTATGGTTACCGTACCACAATACTACATGTATCGGTAATAATTGTCATCGAAATCATGATCTTTAGGTCATATATCAGAAACTTCAAAGAAATATCCTCGTTACACACGGGAAAAAAATAACTTCATTTAAAATTACAAACACGAAGGAGACAATCTCTTGATTCATAATTACATATAATAAAAAAAGATAGCCCTTTGAAATCATGATGTAATATAAATATAATTCACATTAATGACAGACTTACAAATATAATCTGGAATTTTTAAATAATGATGCACACAATGTATAATTCAAGACTTGTAATAAAAACGTAAAGATCTAATTTAAGGCGTACAGTATAATGTCTGTATAATTCAGGACTGGGTTTTATATCCAGTTAAAGATTAATGTTCACTCTGCGTAGTTTGAAGAGATGAAGCCTCTTAGATGTAATAGAGTGATTAGTTATTGGTATTTCTTTTTATTTTTTTTAATCATTTTTATAATTGAAACTTATTATAATTGTTTTCTTAGTGTCAGATAGTTTCTTGTTAAATCGTTTTGTATATAACCGGTTTGTACTTGTTAGCGCGCTCGTTTTATTTGGTAGATCTTGGATTGGATTCTCGGTCTGTCAAAGATAAGACTATATATATATATATATAACAGTGCCTGGATCAAACCAGGGGCTATGTGTTGGGTTCGCCATTTCGCCTCTGTTCTTACTATTTGTCTATTATATTTTGGAATTGTTACGACGGTGTGGTGCTTTTTATTTTATATTTTATTGTTGTTTCTCTTGAAAGCACTCATTATAAGTAGCAAGAGAAAAGACTGGTTGGATCGAAATCAGGATAATGTGTCTGAGTGAAACGACATGTCTACCAGCGGACTGTTGTTTCTCAGTTGATCCGATATTCAAGAGCTTGTGGTTCCTAACAGGATTTCCTTGACAGAGGGGTGCTGCTAACAAGGAAGCTGATAAACAAATGATTCCTATTGGTTAAGTTGAAGTCATCACTGCTAAAGTTTTACGGTCGCCACCATGACATAGTTAACCGCTACGAATGATCTGTTTCACAAATGACCACGTATGTGTTCCGCCTGTCGTAGGCACGTCCAGGCCCTATCCTCATTCATGACTTTGTAACTGGAGTAACACGATGGGTGTCACTAGTGGAGCAGGTTTTACTTACCTTTCCGGAGCACAAGAGTTAACCTCCGGTTGTGGTGGGGGTTCATGTTGCTTGACCTTTAGTTTTCTGTGTAATGTTTTGAAGATCGTTGTTTGTCCTTTTGTCTTATGGTCATTGTGTTGTCTGTCCTTCTTCGATTTACGGATTCTGACTGCCCCTTTGGTATCTTCAAACTCTTCTTACACAAATTCCACTAAGCGTGTTGGTAAATACAAAGCGGACATCATCACCATCTCATCAATATGTAACTTGTTGATATAACTGACAAATTACTCACTTGGCGTTAAACGACAATCACTCTCTCAAGTCTAATCGTTTTTGTAAGTTTAACATGTAAATGTTGCGATTGATATTTTGCTATAGATTGTTGGTTTGCCATTTTTAGATGTTGTGGTCTGTTTTCTAGGACTAATATTCCACCAGCAGAGGTATCAACTCAGTTATAGTAATAAACACGTGGTTGCATAATGAATAAAGAATATACCAGAAATACCCTGTAAAATAATAGTTAAGACATCATAGTTAGTTGATAATAAAACTCAAAAGTAAATCAGACAATACTGAGACAAAGTTGACAGACCACATTACAGTCAGATAATGACATAAAAGGAGAAGGAACCATAACAATCCTATACAATCACATTTCTTATAGCACAATAAATTGCTATGATAGTAGTCTACACATGTCTTCTTGGCATCTTGGTACAAATATTCAAAGCTCTGATTTTAAACACATATTATTGATAAATGCAGAGGACTAGTGGTGCAGGTACTACTAACCTTTCCGGTACATCTGATTTCATCCCCCGTTTTTACTGGGGTTCGCGTTGCTCAATCTCTAATTGGTGCATTTGTAATTATAATTATTCAAGAACTCATTCTTAACGTTGAAAACCCACGTGTTTAAATCTAGCTGCTCTGAATGCTGTGTTTGAACTGGGAACTAGTATTAGTAAACAGCAGTTACTAAATAAATTTGAAGAACTTCCGAACGGATTAGAAATGAATGCTCTTAACGAATGACATTATATTATGATAGAAATACAGAATTTACGACAGATGAATAAAACGTTAATTATACATTTCGATATGCCATGGCATCATATTGAAGGTAGTGTACGTGTGGCACGCAAAACAAAACAGGATGTCATGACCTGAATTGTTGGCTTACAGAATTAGTTAATGTTAGATATAACTATATGGTATGGTTTTTATGTCATCACAAAATACTACAACAATCTGAATTCGATGTTAATTATCTTTATTGTCTATAAGAGTGGTTTGTATAGTCTTTGTTGTGTTGAATTTTGTTTTCTTTCTTTGTAGATGAAGTTGTCGACAGTAATTATTCGATTCGCCCTTTTCACTTGTATTGGTTTTCTATTTGACATCTTAAGATTTAAATTAGTTATTCGCCACTTCCGTGTGTTTTTATAAAATAAATTAGTTATTCGCCACTTTCGTGTGTTTTTATAAAATAAATTAGTTATTCGCCACTTCCGTGTGTTTTTATAAAATAAATTAGTTATTCGCCACTTTCGTGTGTTTTTGTTACTTACTTGACATCTTAATGTTATAATTAGTTACTCTGACATTCCTTAAGACACAATGTCATTGCTTTATTAATATGTAAAAATGTTTGTCTGTATAGCGATTTGCATCTTCGCTAGCCAAGGGCTACGATCCGAGGAGCGGATCGTAACCATTGGCTAGCGAAGATGAACGATTTGTATCGTGTGCTGTTTATCAACCTTTATTCTAACACTTATCACTGGTTCTTTATTTGTGTATAAAGCTGTGTGTTTATCTTCATGTTAAGCTGTAGCTTGAATCATGTATTTATAAAAATAACACAGGAAAGAAGACGTAATAATTGATGTCAAGCTATTTTTACCCTGGTGATTAAAACTCCATTTTATATAAAATAATCTTCTTTATTAAACATACAATAACACCACGTACATTTTTTAACAATTATGTAAATTTATCACAGTATATATCTACAATAATTGTCTCCTGACTTGTCTGATGGGACACTAAAGCTTAACATATAATAAAACAATTAGTTCTATGGAATCAACAGGAAAATGTCCCTGTATACCTCTACAATGAAATCATCATATAATGTCATACTAACATACAAAAAATAAAATATGATGAAGTCTGAACTAACAATGAAAAAACAATTATTTCCAGACAAGTGTTATATTTATTAAGATGCATTAAATGTTTTTTTATTTATGTCTGCTGTCATACACATTACATTTGTATATATCTATGTCATCAATTCAACATAATATAATGCTAACATTACCACTACTAATGACATACATTACAATATTAACTGATATGTACTGTTTTATATAAGAGTAGGCGTCATGGAAGAACCAAACATTAATGTACATAATATTATTCAATAAAAATATCTCTGCTGGTGGACCATTATTCCTCAAGGATATCATCCACCTGACATGGTTTATTAGATATATTTATGTTTGAAATTTTCAGTTCTTAAATAAAGTAATTATTATTGAAATTAAGATCAATCACCCTCAGGCATAGATACCCTTAACCCATTCTAGCTAGCCTGTTTAGGCCCTGGTTTTCTTGGTTCCGAAAACTTTTAAATGATTTGCTTCCCAATGATAATTTGACTGTGAATGATATGCTCCGAAAACATTAGTTATCTACGCGTTTATTGTTAAAATATTTATGATTAACAATTAGCTCCATCAGCTTAAATTACCTCCCTTTCCTGTTAATAGTTAACGTCACAATAATAAGCCACTGAAGACTTGCAGACATTTTAATGACACAGGACTTCCGTCAAATGATTAGTGATTCTCCATTTAAAATGATTATCAGAACACTTCTTGCTTCATTAACTGTTGTTGGGTTTTTTTCTTTGTACAGATTTAAAATTTGAAACATCATGTGTTTTTGAAATAAAAATAAACAAACTGGTATAACAAATGCAACCAATCAAATTAAATACACTAAATTATTATTTGTTTTAGCTGTAAAAATGGTAATACATAAGATATCACAACGGTCATTAACACACTTTTCCATCTTTAACATAGTGATATCGATGCTACTAACTACATGTACTTCTTATTCATTTTCAATAAACACAATTTGAAGATCAAAGGTCAACTTTTCATCCATTTACATGACCATACCGGTCACATATTACCAATAACATAAACAGTTAATACAGTATTTGTTTAATCCAGAGATTCACATTATACATTAACACACACATACCTGCACATAATAACACATAAACATATTAATACATTTCATTCGTTTATTCACATATAATGTAGCATTTTTATTGTCACACGTATGATGTAAACTCTTCTGAAGTGATACAGAATGTAATATTAGGCTACTGACACAGAATGTAATGTTAGGCTACTGACACTTATTTTCCCGTATTGTATATTACTATAAGTATTTTCTGTTCATCACAAAGAATGTTTATCATGGTATAAAAATTAAAACAAAACAAAAATACACCATTGCCGGAACAGGTCCAAAGTCCAACAGAAAAATCGTAGAAAGAGGCACCCTTAGCACACATATACATGACCGTGCAATTGTCTTGATTGGAACAGGCAATTAAAAGTGGAGGGGCTAAACTAGCTTTATGGGTACAAACCTCCCCTCTTCGTCCAATGATGCGGTCATGCACGTGATTTCCACAATTTGACATTTACGACCCTATAAGACAATCAATTCAGAGCTTTGACTATTAGCCAACGGTCACATACTAGTCCAGCCCGATAGAAAGTTGTTAACATTGTCAGTAAATTGAGGATTAAATCAAAGTTGTAATTAATCTAATCATGGTAACGTTTGTCAGAAAGATGGAAGCCCAATTGTGATAACATATGGTAGTCTAGATGAATCCATGATTAATTATAATCTGAAGATAACTCTATATAAATCTTAACCTCGTAGTAGCCTGCCCACTTATTTCATTGATGCTGGAACATTAACTTAATACATGGGTATGTATACATCTCATTATTATGCCATTGAAACAAAGACGTTGACTTACTATTGGTGGTGTAATAGCTGATTCACGATTTTTCAGTTACACCAGTGGATCAGTTGAGTGGATTAATTTATTGTTAAATTTAACATATCATTGTAGTGGGTGGACAACTTAATTTAATCGATAAAATTAAATTTATGGAGTTGATTGATAAGTCTGAATTTACTGCAATCTATTAACAGGAAACACAATTAATTCATTACTGTTCAAATCAAGTTAAGCTATTAGTAGTATTGAGATTTTAATACAAAGATTAACAGTTACTCATCAGTCAGAGATAGTGGTGACATGGCTAAATCTACTCATCAGTCAGAGATAGTGGTGAAATGGCTAAATCTGCTCATCAGTCAGAGATAGTGGTGACATGGCTAAATCTGCTCATCAGTCAGAGATAGTGGTGACATGGCTAAATCTGCTCATCAGTCAGAGATAGTGGTGACATGGCTAAATCTGCTCATCAGTCAGAGATAGTGGTGACATGGCTAAATCTGCTCATCAGTCAGAGATAGTGGTGACATGGCTAAATCTGACAACATTTTTACTGCATTTGTGCATGGTACAACTAACTTTTGTAAGTTAGAATACATTCAATAGTAGACCGAGTAGTTGAATCAATGTGTCATCATATAAAGTGTCTAATTACAGATATGTTTTTGATGTAAACCATCAATCTCAATTTGACTATTAGTTTTGAGAATCAGGACTCAGTTTTGAGAATCAGGACTCGCTACTACATGTATTAATGAGAGCAAGTGATACTAATTGCCACTCATCAGCTGCGAGTCTCGTTTTAACTCAGTGTTGTATCGTAGTTGTTTTGTCTCCGAGCTTGGGTTTACTAGAAGATATATTCTACGTTCATGTAGTATAAATACAAACGGTTTTCAGCAGGACATATACAGTTTGTTACAGTTATTGCTTACATAATACATAAATGCCCGACAATTAGTTAGATCTATAATATTGTATATCAATGTAGATTTGTGTAATGCTTTGACATGTTCTGATCAAAAACACATAGGAGATGAGATCTCCACGTATTCTGGCATTACACACTATCCACATTTGACTTGGTCGGGCGGGACTGATTCTTTTCGTTATGTTTTATACAACGGTATGAATGCTTCTGTTCTGGTTGCCGTCATTATTGACTCACACAGTCGACCCCATTGGGTCATGACCCTATTTTGCTTGTCTTTATCACAGGATGCCAATAATCTGTAGGTCTGTGGGGATGCTCCATAATGTCATACCAATGATCTAACTGTTCCCCGTGGCTGTACCATCCTAACTCCACCTGTAAGTTATTAAAAAAAAATAACTACCATTATATTATGAAAAAAGAATCAATATGTTTTAGTTTTTTTATATGTTTGAGGTCATGTTCAGATAAACAAATCAATACTAGGTAAATGTTATGTTAATCCTTACATATATACCTCCACATTTCTACATGATTAGTTCTGACAGTGTGTGGTTTTTTTTAAAATTTCTTACATTAGTTCTATTGCAAATTATTGAACCAAGAGTTCCTTTTAGTAATGATGTTGTTATCACATCGGAAGCTTAACGGTCGCCACTATAACTTGGCTAAGAATTCCATAATATGCATCAATGATGATCACGCGGTCGTATTCACAATCCGTTCCTTCTTTCCTCGTTCACGAATAATGACCGAATATGATTCATCGTCAGAGTTTTAGCACGACGGGTGCTACTAGTAGAACAAAAACTGCTGACCTTTTTGCAAAACAAAAGTTCTGTTAAGACTTTAATTTTCTGTGTAGTGTTTTGTGAATCATTGTTTGTTTGTTTGTTTTTTTAAAAATCTTTTTGGCCTTGCATTATCTGTCCTCTGCGATTTACCGCTTCAGAAATCCCTGGATATATTCAAACGTTTCTTTAGTGGAAAGATACAATCTCAAATACATGTATATATTCATGCTTACCTGTCCCAATTTCTGTACACCCATCATCATATCTTTATGAATTAATTGAAAAACAAAAGCGTGTCCGAGTAATTTAGGGTTCTCCCTATTGATTTCAAAGACACAAGGATGATTCCATACCGGATCCTGTGTATTCTGCCTGACCTTGGTTTTATGTTTGTCTGTCCTGATTCCATTAACATACATCTCTACTTTGACGTACGGATCTGTGAAGACAATGAGATAAGTAGTAATATCATTGAAAAATAGTCCCACATTAATGAACTTTGATCATGAATTAATCCAAACTAATGACATTTATTTCGATTAATCTCTCGGGTGTTTTCATGTAATAATATATGTAATAGTGAAGTAATAAGGTCTGCCTTATAATAAACAAACTGGTTATATAGCTGTAAATATAATGGATTTCTGAAATGAAACTTAATACTCAAGGGGAAATTATATTTTATATACTTCTCGCCATTCCCAGTAGATTCCATATAGTGTGTGATGGAGAACTCTGTTACTAATTTTGTTATATGTGTGAAACTATATTATTGCTACCATTCAAATGGCTTAAAATTGATTCATTCGTCTAACATTTCGTTTAATATCAATGAAACATTCGATTTATTCTAAATACAAGCACACGAGTTTACTTGTAAGATTTATATCGATTGAATGATTTGTTGGTTGCTTAACGTTCAGCAGCAAATATTTCTTGAATTCATGAACAAATTCAACAAAATCTAAAATCTACACAGAAATAATGGAGAGATAGCTGCCACTGGGATACATACGCTGTTTGGGTTATAGTGTTTAACACAACTTTCAACAATATGTTAATTATATCGCTATCTTGCGGTATTTTCCTTTGATCTTGCTATCTGAGAATTTTCCATCTCACGCTAGTAGAGTGAGATTTATAGATTATTACATGACCTTTTTCATATTGCCTTTGTTATCAGCACGAGACCTTGATATCGGCCCCGAGAGCTTTAGCCTTAGGGGCGATATCAGTCGAGGGCTGATGACAAGGGCAATATGAAAAAGGCCATGTATTAATCTATTTATCACATATTTTGCCAGGGCAGATAACATGTTATTGTCCTTCACAAGAGGGCAGATAACATGTTATTGCTCTCGTAAAATGTATTGCCCCGGAGGCAAATAACACGCCGCAAATTATGCTTTTATTACACATGCAAATTCGACGTTATTTCAATAAAATATGTGATAATAAGAGATTATTACATGACATTTTCCATATCGGCCCTGGTGATAACCCGAGACTCCCATATCAAGCCCGACAGCGAAGCTGGAGGGCTGATATGGGTCGAGGGTTTATACCAGAGACCATATGGAAAATTTCATGTCATAATCTTTTTATCACATATTTTACATTGACCTTTTCCAAGCATTGACTTTTATATTGCAAAAAAGATCTATTAACAGACAAATTGCGAAAATAAATCCTTAATAGAGCTGCCTTTGTTCAACTTGCAAATAGTTTTGTTTCGAATCTGGTTTCAAAAATATACCAAACAATGTCGATCTGTACAATGACGTTAGAAACTGTTTGTAAAATCTACCCAAGACGTTGACATTTGAATGGAAATTCCTATTCAGCACGACGTATATATTTGAGCTAATTATTCCGTTTCAAGTTATTTAAAATTTATTCCAATATGTTGAAATGTGTTAATTTGATTGAAATACGATTTTATGCATATCTTTATGCATCATCTTTCCTTGTACTTTGACATATAATCTTTGAGACCACTGCGCAGATACCGGAAGTTGAATACGGGGGCAAATACGGATATACGAGGGCAAATACGGATATTTGAGGGCAAATACGGATATTGGCCCCGTATTTGCCCTGAGGGCAAATAACCAACACTGACTGTTAGCTATTATTGAACATGCAAAAATCAACATATTGCAACAAAATATGTGATAAGGAAAATTATCGCTAATCGCTAAGCGTTGTCAAGGACGCACGTAGTATTATCGCTGTTTTCTAATATGACGTTATAATGAGGTCACATTACCAAATCCTTTATAATAAGTGATTTATGATATAAAATAATATGAGACAGGCAACCTGTTTGAAGGACGAAGTCCTAAAATTTCAATAACACGATGATTCGTACACGTTAGCCTCACCGGACGCAATTACGAACAATTTCGATGATATTGACCGTGGCATTTGATAATAATTTATAAATTTGACCAAATTGATGAAGCTGATTGCATGTTCATATTTCAGATTAAACACCAATATTCCTTTTGAATCATAGCCCATATATTATTCAATGCATTGTTACGGGTTTTAACTTAGAACAGATTTTCATGACCCCGTTCTAGTCACTCTGTGACCTAGATCCGGACACAATTTCGAACGACATCATAATAACCTTTCTAGTGTAAATTATTTAATGACAACCGTTAAAATTGAAAGAGCATTCATTCATTTACGTTCACATATCTATTTGTATATAATACACATGACATAAAAACCTTTCCTTTATTCATACCATAAATGTGTGCCAGTTTGCATTCGGAATTCCTTGGACTCTTCAATGAATAAGGTACATCACGGATTTTGACATTTTGGGATAGATCAAGGTAACGGACCGACCATTTAACTTGAAAGGGGGGGGGGGGGGTATGTTTTTTGTTTCGTTCAGAATTTTTTTTTCGGACAACACAAGAGTTAGAATATTTTTTTCCAGAATTTAACATTAGATTATATGACAAAAACTCTGAATCAGATTATTTTTTTTTCCTCCACTAAAATCAGAATATTTTTTTTAGAAAAAAACCATAACCCCCTCCCCTTCAAGTTAAATGGCCGTTCCCTAAGGAAAATGTACTATATTGACTGTTTTTGTTTTAATTTCAATGTGTTCTACATATGTATAGAACCAGGAGATCATATTCTTTCCAATTACAGGCATAAGGTAACAAAATATGTGTACCTCAATGAATTTTAGCGATAGATTCCAAGTGCAATTGTCGATCGTTTTCTGTTTACAATTATGAAAACCCGTCGTCTGCAACATTCAACAACTGCGCATGAATAAGTTTCTCCCAAAACACGAGTCATTTAGCTTTGTATCTATTTATAAAAGCATTTTTTTAATTCATGTTTTGAAGGAACAATTAGGGGACATAATTTTTATTTCGATCGTAATTGCGTCCGGTGAAGCTATTATCTTTTATTTTGAATGAATTGTGTACCCGATTTGCTATGGCGTTCATTTTAGCTACGCCGCTCTTCCATCGGGAGTTTCGTAGAAAGAGATTTTTTTATTAGAATTTTATTTCAAGTTTATTTCGATTTTGCATAGAGTAAATAATTACAGAATTGGGAATTTTTCATTGAAATATATTTCTTTTGCGTTTCTAAATTATCAATTGATCTATTTTTTAAACTTCCGGTGAACAGATATTTGGCTATCAATATAGAAGGAAAAATCGGACAGCTTACCGTTAGAAGGACTTCGTCCTTTATTGATTGTCTTTAAAAAAATGTCAGTATCTCAACAAAAATTATTTAATTATGAATACAAAACAGCGATAAAATAATTAAAGATGTTTTTTAAAACTCGAGGACGTTTCTCAGTCATCTCTCATCTCAGGGCTTCGCCTTTCGATGAGAGATGACTAGAAAAGTCCTCTCGTTTTAAAAAAAAACAGTTAATCACTTAATATCGAGGCGATCAGTTTTATTAGTGGAAGAAACCGGAGTACTCGGAGAAAACTACCGACTTGCCGCAAGTCTCTGATAAACTTAAGCACATAATGTTGTATGGAGTGCAGCCTACCATGAGGAGGATTCGAACTCACAACGTTATTGGTGATAGACACTTATTGCATAGGTAGTTGCAAATATAACTATCATATGACCATGACAGCCCCATGTACATACGAATTACTATGAGTTGTAAAACCGTAATTTAGATGGAATAGATTTACCGAGGGTTAAAAACTAATTATTTAAATTTAATTTGAAATGTTATCATTACATTTCAATAATGTCATGTGTTTAATTTTCTGCGTAGTGTTTTGCAGATCATTGTTTGTCCTTTTTCCTTTGGCCATGCTATTGTCTGTCCTTCTAATTATGGCTTTTGATTTAGCATCTTCAAACTTTTATCACACCAAGTTTTTATATTATATCGTGTTGTGTGAACTTTTGCTTTTATGTTTCAGCTGTCGCTGGTTATGTATCCAAATCGTTATTGGATATTCAGTCTTCTGGCGTTTTTAAGATGCAACAAATATATTATTTAACACCTAGATGTTGTTATTGTAGAAGGAAGAAATTTTACGTCATGTTACAAGTCGTAGTTGAACCACACCACTTTCTATTGAAGTCCCTGTATCAAGCTATCGTGTAAATGTGTGTTAGAGGTATTGTATTTACCTCTTTCTACGTTTTTTTATTGTAATTTGGAATTGTTCAGACAGTCTATATTATTTTCATTCCATTCCTACTAATATTATACCAAATGTAGATTTTGCTATGTTTATAACTTCATGGATTGAATGGAAACTGAAACCCACGAAAACTGATGCTCCCACGACAAATGTAGTTTTCTTTTAATATGGTCAATATCAATACTTATTACATACTTAGTTCAAATAAAGGCATTTTTGTATGACCAATATGACCGGAGGTAAACTGTCCATATTTTCACACCCCGGGAAAATAACCGGTTATTGGATTACTACAAGATCATTTCCATATCGAGGCCCATATTGGCCCGGGCCAATATGGGTGTCTCTTTTCTAGATGTCGGAAGTATGTAATAAATAGTTTAATACATGGCCATTTCCATATTGACCTGGTTATCATCCCTCGACCCATATTGGCTCTCGACTCCGTCTCGGGCCAATATGGGGGTCTCGGAATGATAACCAGGCCAATATGGAAATGCCCATGTATTAATCTGTGTTTAATAATAACCCATTCTAAGGAAGCTCTCAAGTAAATGACAATAAAGAAGTTTTGTTATCAATGCGGACAATAATATTACTTACTTATAGCACCTAGCAACGAAACTCGTGGTAAGTTCCTTGCTTCTAACACATTAAATACAATTTTACCAGCAACCGGCTGATAACAACCGGATATTCTTATGTCGCCTTGGTGAAGCTGAAAATATATAAGTAAATTATACATTGCATCTCTTTTCTATCAATGTAGAACGAAATGGACGCTTGTAAATCCTTTAATGAAGAGAAATAATAGAACTGGCATACAAATTATGTTTGATCAATATGTATACAATTAAGATAATTTGTCCGAAGATGATATTAGTATTAAAGAAGTCAATAAGCCTATGAATATATTGTTTACTTAGCTTTAATATATTAGTAAGAAGGTAGCTCTCTATCTGAATCTTATGTGACTATCATAATAATTAATATAAATGTGATATTGAAGTAAATGATCAGGTGAAAAGGTTATTTAATTAATGTTTTTCAGTGGTCCTTATGTAAAAGAGGGTCATTTTATTTCTTTTCAATATACATAGAAATAATCGTCTCAAGTGGAAACAATATACTGTATCTACACCAAGGGACCTCGAATGGACATTGGGCTATGTTATATATATTTTATGTAAACGTCTGAACATCCAACCCAACAATGTACGAACCCCTTCGTTTTCTTTATTTGACCTTCCATCAACGGAATTGTAACCCACATCATTGGTATATCGCAACACCGACTAGCATAGCACAATGACGAACCATTTATTCCTTGTACCAAATCCAATATATCTTAATATAATTCCACTGCCAAAACACATTATCACTAACTCAGATAAATAGCTGTCATGGATATACTGAAGTAAATATGTGGTACGTTCGTAGTAGTGTAAAGCTTAATAAATCCCGAACATCTTGAATGTTATTGCGAAGTGAAAGTAATGGTCCATAGACATAGACATTATCAAGATCCACTATAAATGTATATGTATTTTGATATATGGACATCTGTTCTTACTTCTATTTAAAGTTTCTCACAAGTCAAGAAGAAAGAACAATTAATGACACTAGTTGTATTGCATACATGACCAGACAGAAAGCATTTTTGTTTAAAGTAGAACGAGAACAGTCCAAGCTATACATTTCTCGTCAATACCAATCAAATAACCGAAATTGAGCACCTAGCACTCACGAGAATACATTTTTCTCAATTAATCACTTCAGACCTGTGTGAATACACTTTGACGCTGTAACATTGTAGTCTATCTTATGTAACGTTATTTTACTCACCCTATACACAGTTTCTGGCATGATAGTTAAATCAGCTAAGCCATTTTCCAATTCACAAAGGTCTTTCAGAAAAATTGATGACATTCCGACAAGATGTCGTCGTGTCACATTGTGAGAAGAATATATTTGAAATTCGATGGCGGATTTATCGTCCATATCACTTGGCACTAAATCTGTGATTGTAAATTTCTCAAGAAAGACTGGGACCTGAAAATAATTACAAAAAGGTACTATAACAAAATCATTAGAATATAATATCAAGCTAATCTGGTGCCACATGTGGAGCAGGAACTGCTTACCCTTTCGGAGACATCACCCCGGGATTTTGTGGGGTTGGTGTTACTGGATCTTTATGTTGGGTTGATCGTTGTTCTTCTGTACGGATTCTGATTACCCCTATGGTATATTAAAACTCCTCATACAATAACCATGCACACCATTATAAAAAAGAATAGTGTTAAGAGTTGAAGTTAACACTATGCTTAGCCACGATATAATTGAAATATTGTTGAAAGTGGCGTTAAACATCATAACCCTAACACGCATAACCCTCATTATGTTTAAAATTTACACGAGTCGATTTTATATTATGGGGATGGTTACTCTCAATAGACAACATATTTTGTTAAAAGTCACTTTTTTGCATTATTTTAAATTTTTGTAATAAAATATGTGGGAGTAGTTAATAGTTGAACGAATATACAAATCATCTTTTATATAAACAGTTCTAACACAACCCAATTTCTCTTCATCAAAAAGAATAATACCGGTAATTCAGAACCAGGACATTAGTGCTTAATTCAGGGACCGGTTATAAGGACAAATGAAATGCAATAGAAGCTTGATCTACAATTGTGAGACATTGATATCACCCTGAACAACAAACGATAATCAACTATTGTACCTTTATAAATGTAGTGTTGAAGATATCAAACTTTGCCTAATAATTATTTATTATGATTGTTTTTGTAATATTCATATGATTAGGTATAATTAGAAAGGACACTACTTAATGATGCCTAGTATTAAAGATGGTGTCTCTGTGATAATACCTTATCAAGCGAAATTAAGGAATAAATATACAGATATATGACATCTATCTGACCGTTGATTGTTGTGAGAAATATTCAAGGTCAGATTTCTTATCATTAAAACCAACTTAAGATAAATAGACTATATGATTCAAAACCTTGATGTTTGTTTATATTAGTTTTCTTATATTCGTTCGGATCAGTTTTCAATGAAGGAGTATCGAAATAAAACCAAAGACATATCGTAAGACACCGAGAAACTACATTGCGCCAATCTCCCTCAGGCTATCCTGTTTAGGCTCTTTGTTGTTCTGGCTCCCAACGATCGTTAAATATTTGGTGGTAAAATCTTCGACGTTGATGAAGATTATTCTAGAAAAGGTTGTGCACACTAAGCTAGATGTCTACCTCTCATTCAAATAAAGGGAAACAACACCACCTAGTCAACAAAGACAAAGCTATTTTATTTTGTTATATCTGTCCGGATTATGAGTTCATTTTACATCTTAATTTTCTTATTTTGGTATTCTTTCTGTCCGTATTATAATAGCTGTTTTTTTTACCCTATAAAGTTGGGATCTAAAGGTATCATGGTCGGCGTATGTATGATTTCATTTTTGTCCAAATTAACTTTGCTATTTCACTACCACATCGGTGGTGTAATAGTTAGCTACTCGCGGCTTCCAGTGCGGTAGATCGTGGGGTCAAGCCTCGGTCAGGTCAAACCAAAAACTTATAAAATTGGTATTTGCTGCTTCTCTGCTATGCACTCCAGAGGAGTTTGAAGATAACAAAGGGGTAATCAGAATCCCTAAATCGAAGGACAGAAAATACAATGACCAAAAGAAAAAGGACAAAAGGAGAAACAACGCTCTACAAAACATACACATAATACTAAAGAACCAGGAACACGAACCCCACACAAAATCGAGGGTGAACTCAGGTACTCCAGAAAGGTAAGTAGTTCCTGCTCCACTAGTGGCACCCGTCGTGTTAATCTAGTTACAAACCCAGTGATAAGTCATGAATGAGGAAAGGACCGGGAAGTTTTTACAACGAATGGAACAAATTCGTGGTCATTCGTTACACAGATATTCCATAACGGTCAACCAAGTCATGGTGGCGACCATAAATCTTTCGAAGTGATAACTTCAATTTAACCAATAGGAGCCCTTGGTTCAGTTGTTTCCTTGTTAGCAGTAACCATATGTCAAGGAAGTCCTGATAGAAACCACAAGCTCTGGAATATCGTATCAACTGAAACACACACACTCCATATGCAGGTGCTACTGGAATGTTGCTACATATAAATGAAAAGTTCACCACGGGAACATTGATATCATCTCTTTTATCGTAAAGTTTCGCTCTTAATAATAAGGAATAAGAGAAAAGACTGGTTGGTTCGGACAATGTTTCTGATTGGAGTGACATGTCTTCCCGCGTGTTGGTCTAGTACACAGCGGGTTTAATCGTCATGTTATCGAAATGGAATTTGTTCTCGCAGTGAAATAGCTGAAAAATTGCTCACTTAAACAACAATCACCTAGGCTTCCTGCAAATGCTTGTCCGGATGATTACATGCATGTCATGACACTGGTAGTTTACTAACATATGATATTTGTATTTCCTTTTATGGGGTCTGTTAGAACTATGATTCCACAAATCCAGTATTTGACCTGGGCATTAGTAACAAGTTTCGAGTGATTAGATAGTGATACGCTTTTTGCACGTTAAATTCGTCTTCTGTAGACTTCGAAAAAGGAGTGCATTATTTCCGCCATAAAGATTATATTGTTTCTTTGCTTTTCCATTGGCAGTAAACATATTCGCTGCTATGGTTGTCCCATTACTGTTCCGACGGTGTCATATTTTTTCTTCATTTTATTTTTCCTATGTATCATAATATGGTTGATAATTTCGTTGTCTTCAAATTTATGCTTTGTAACAAGTAGTTTTATTTAATGAAATTATTTTTCACATTTATTATTCGTTTGCTAGTTGCGATGGTTACAGTAATATCAATATTGTAACGTTGATATCATTGTAATACGAACCATTCTTTCAAATATACATTATACTTACTTTGGTTTTCGGAATGGTTTTAGTTCTGTATTTGAATGTTCGGCCAGGCACTAAGAACGCTTTAACGTAAGGGTTAATTTCTGTGTCCGCTGGTAGTCCAGCTATCCGCAAATTATCTGCCTAAAAAGAGTAGAAAACATTATCTATGAGTTGGTAAAAAAAATATATAAGCAAGTAACATATATGAAATGGTGAGAATATATTATTTTGAAAAACTGGAAATTTCTTTACATTTTTGACATGCTAAAACGCATTGCGGCATTATAATATGGACATGTCGCCGATAGAGTATACCGGAAGATCTTGTCCCTTCCATGCTTTTATGTTGTAGGGTCATTCAACATATTGGAGTTCGTTCTGTCAGTTATTTTCTTCCTTTAATCTTTTTTTTTATATTTTTTTGTTTCACAGCCGTTGTTTTGTCTATCCTGTCACCTTTGGTACCGTTCCCTTTGACTGACGTTGATCTGTTGACTTCAACTTGAGCCAATATGTATACGGTGATAACATATAGCTGAAGGGGAAATAATGTGGAAATACTATAAAATATATATTATACATAAATCAGTGATACATATATATAATCAGTGATATAAAGAAGCTTTAATTATAATATAAAAAGGTGATGTCTTCCGATGACTCAGAAAATGTTGGTGAGTTCAGCCGCTCTACGTCTTCAGTACTTTATTTGATCGTTTTTCAAAATAGCAAGACTAAATCTAATTAAAATGCTGTTTCTATTTTTAAGACCAGTTTAGATTAATGCACTCTGTTATTTAGCATCCGCTGTTGGCTTTAAGAGATGATTATATATAATTTAATTGTGAAGGAAGGATTTTGTCACCGCTGGTTATTATGTCTCCCTTAATCACGCTAGTTATGAGTTACAATGTTAAACTTTGCATTCACCAGATAATATGGCGGACTTTCCATTATAATCTATTAATACTAATTACGTCGGAGTAAAAAGTCCATCATTTAAAAGGAAGTAATTATCATCATTTTCAAGTATTTTTTATAAACAACAACTTGCTTAGCGGCAGGACATTTTATGAAAATTATTTAATGAAAAAAATGTCTTTGTAAAAACTTTGCCGAATATAAGGGAAGCATATGAAAATAAAATAGAATATATGTCTAAGATTGAACTTGCACAATAAAAAAAAAAGGAAATTCGAGAAAAAAAAGGAGGGAGAGAGAAGGAGGGAGTAATCGAAGGACAGACAATACAATGTCATACCATTATTTACAAATATGTAAGTAGAAATGATAAACAGTACACATACAATCCAGAATAGTTGTTTTTTGTTTTGTTTCGATATATTCAGTACCGCTCGTGTGCAGGTGTACTCGATATAACTTTATGTGATAAAGTTTATGTAAATCCGTGTTTTTCTGTAGATACTCTGGTATATGAACGTGACCGCCATGATATCATTGAAATCTTGTCGACAGTGATGTTGCAATAGTATTTGTAACAAATATTATCTTAATTGACTTCTTTCAGCGACCGCCATCTTTGATACCAATTACCAATATCATGACAATTAAGATAGAACATTTACCATATGTGTACTCTCATAAAATAATGTATAAACGTAATGAATACGCTGTCAACAAAAGAGTACACATATTGATTTAGTTACTTTCTAGGAATACATGAAAAACATGAAAAAGAACAAGAACATGAAACATTTATCCGAGTCTCTGACCATGAAATATTTATCTGAGTCTCTGACCATGAAACATTTATCTGAGTCTCTGACCATGAAACATTTATCTGAGTCTCTGACCATGAAACATTTATCTGAGTCTCTGACTATGAAACATTTATCTGAGTTTCTGACCATGAAACATTTATCTGAGTCTCTGACTATGAAACATTTATCTGAGTTTCTGACCATGAAACATTTATCTGAGTCTCTGACCATGAAACATTTATCTGAGTCTCTGACCATGAAACATTTATCTGAGTCTCTGACCATGAAACATTTATCTGAGTCTCTGACCATGAAACACTTATCTGAGTCTCTGACCATGAAACATTTTGTTTCGATTTTACCAGAGAGAGAGAGAGACCTGCGTTAAAACATTAACGATGCATCTGGTTCCCTTAATAGCTATATAATAATATCGTGATAAACAAACCATCCAAGAAAAGCTTGAAGACAGGAGAGAGGAAATCTGAACCCGTACCTTGCTGAAGCTGAAGTCAATATGTTCCCACATATGAGTTGGTTAAACATGGCCTTTCCTATTCTGGCGTAGGCTGTGATATATGTAACCCTGTTACTTATGACTTTGTGATGGACAGAAACGTGTCATGCTTACTAAATGAGACATCTACATTCTAATTAAGTAATACAATCCCTTCTCAATGTACTTTTACCATTTATCAGCATAATCAATAACATTTTATATGGTAGATAACTCATATTTATAGTTATTATTATACAAATACAGCCTTTATATGAAGTCGATACAAGTTTGTATCGACCTAAGAGATATATATCGACCGATGACGTAGTCCGAGGTCGATATACGTCTATAGGTCGATATACAACTTGTATCGACTGAATAGAAAGGCTGTATTTTTTATATTATTAATTGATAATTTTACTGTCATTTGATTTGTTCAATGCCCATCACATATTTTTTATATTATTAATTGCCACGCAAAACATGAAATAGAAGATCTACAAATGGATATTCATCCGAGACTAGTTGTGCTTGCTACTGGAAACTAGAACTAATGTAATACAACGGAAACAAAATGTGCACAGACGACGACGACTGCGCTATACCATAATACGACCCCAAAATTTTTGCGGTCGTATGAAAATAATATAAGACCCAAACTTTAACAACAAACAATCTATTCAACAGGAATAACAATAAAACAAAAATGTATGTAGTGACATGAATAATAATCATTTCCTAGGAAAAATGTTATAGTTTATGGTGATATTTTGACAATTAGTAATCATTGGTACTGGAAATTGACACATCGACTTAGAAATGGGTACATTACTACGTGTTTCTTGTGCAGGAATATCAAGAGATTTAAGAAAGTCGTCTACACCATCATTGTCAGGTAACAGATCATTAAATACGGTCTCTGTCTGCGAACTTGACAGTGCTTGAAGTTCAAATGAGTTGCCAAATGCAGTACCAGAATCATGTTCAATCGTTAAACGTCATGATCGTTAAACGTCATGAAAATATTGGAATTTTTTAATCTATTTTTAGTAACCGTGCAATCCGCAAAAGTCAACCTGCCAAAATACAGAACAACACGTGATGGGCATTGAACAAAATTATCAATTAATAATATAACAACATATTCTGCTTACTGATAAATGTAGATGCATTGCCCATTTTAACAAAACGTAGATATCAAATTTAGTGCGCACGACGCATTTCTGGAATAACCTTCTTCATGTACGCCCAAAATCGAAAGATTGGAAAGTCAAATACCTTAAAGGTTTGGAGAGAAATAAAACTAAAGGATCTAAACAGGATAGTCAAAATCAGATAAGGTCACCCATGTCTGTGGGAGAAGTACCTAAAATCAGATAAGGTCACTCATGTCTGTGGGAGAAGTACCTAAAATCAGATAAGGTCACCCATGTCTGTGGGAGAAGAACCTTAAATCAGATAAGGTCACTCATGTCTGTGGGAGAAGTACCTAAAATCAGATAAGGTCACCCATGTCTGTGGGAGAAGTACCTAAAATCAGATAAGGTCACCCATGTCTGTGGGAGAAGAACCTAAAATCAGATAAGGTCACCCATGTCTGTGGGAGAAGTACCTAAAATCAGATAAGGTCACCCATGTCTGTGGGAGAAGTACCTAAGATCAGATAAGGTCACCCATGTCTGTGGGAGAAGTACCTAAAATCAGATAAGGTCACCCATGTCTGTGGGAGAAGTACCTAAAATCAGATAAGGTCACCCATGTCTGTGGGAGAAGAACCTAAAATCAGATAAGGTCACCCATGTCTGTGGGAGAAGTACCTAAAATCAGATAAGGTCACCCATGTCTGTGGGAGAAGTACCTAAAATCAGATAAGATCACCCATGTCTGTGGGAGAAGAACCTAAAATCAGATAAGGTCACCCATGTCTGTGGGAGAAGTACCTAAAATCAGATAAGGTCACCCATGTCTGTGGGAGAAGTACCTAAAATCAGATAAGGTCACCCATGTCTGTGGGAGAAGAACCTAAAATCAGATAAGGTCACCCATGTCTGTGGGAGAAGAACCTAAAATCAGATAAGGTCACCCATGTCTGTGGGAGAAGAACCTAAAATCAGATAAGGTCACCCATGTCTGTGGGAGAAGAACCTAAAATCAGATAAGGTCACCCATGTCTGTGGGAGAAGAACCTAAAATCAGATAAGGTCACCCATGTCTGTGGGAGAAGAACCTAAAATCAGATAAGGTCACCCATGTCTGTGGGAGAAGAACCTAAAATCAGATAAGGTCACCCATGTCTGTGGGAGAAGAACCTAAAATCAGATAAGGTCACCCATGTCTGTGGGAGAAGTACCTAAAATCAGATAAGGTCACCCATGTCTGTGGGAGAAGTACCTAAAATCAGATAAGGTCACCCATGTCTGTGGGAGAAGAACCTAAAATCAGATAAGGTCACCCATGTCTGTGGGAGAAGTACCTAAAATCAGATAAGGTCACCCATGTCTGTGGGAGAAGTACCTAAAATCAGATAAGGTCACCCATGTCTGTGGGAGAAGTACCTAAAATCAGATAAGGTCACCCATGTCTGTGGGAGAAGTACCTAAATTCAGATAAGGTCACCCATGTCTGTGGGAGAAGTACCTAAAATCAGATAAGGTCACCCATGTCTGTGGGAGAAGAACCTAAAATCAGATAAGGTCACCCATGTCTGTGGGAGAAGAACCTAAAATCAGATAAGGTCACCCATGTCTGTGGGAGAAGAACCTAAAATCAGATAAGGTCACCCATGTCTGTGGGAGAAGTACCTAAAATCAGATAAGGTCACCCATGTCTGTGGGAGAAGAACCTAAAATCAGATAAGGTCACCCATGTCTGTGGGAGAAGAACCTAAAATCAGATAAGGTCACCCATGTCTGTGGGAGAAGAACCTAAAATCAGATAAGGTCACCCATGTCTGTGGGAGAAGAACCTAAAATCAGATAAAGTGACCCATGTCTGTGGGAGAAGTACCTAATATCAGATAAGGTCACCCATGTCTGTGGGAGAAGTACCTAAAATCAGATAAGGTCACCCATGTCTGTGGGAGAAGTACCTAAAATCAGATAAGGTCACCCATGTCTGTGGGAGAAGAACCTAAAATCAGATAAGGTCACCCATGTCTGTGGGAGAAGAACCTAAAATCAGATAAGGTCACCCATGTCTGTGGGAGAAGTACCTAAAATCAGATAAGGTCACCCATGTCTGTGGGAGAAGTACCTAAAATCAGATAAGGTGACCCATGTCTGTGGGAGAAGTACCTAAAATCAGATAAGGTCACCCATGTCTGTGGGAGAAGAACCTAAAATCAGATAAGGTCACCCATGTCTGTGGGAGAAGAACCTAAAATCAGATAAGGTCACCCATGTCTGTGGGAGAAGAACCTAAAATCAGTTAAGGTCACCCATGTCTGTGGGAGAAGAACCTAAAATCAGATAAGGTCACCCATGTCTGTGGGAGAAGAACCTAAAATCAGATAAGGTCACCCATGTCTGTGGGAGAAGAACCTAAAATCAGATAAGGTCACCCATGTCTGTGGGAGAAGAACCTAAAATCAGATAAGGTCACCCATGTCTGTGGGAGAAGAACCTAAAATCAGATAAGGTCACCCATGTCTGTGGGAGAAGAACCTAAAATCAGATAAGGTCACCCATGTCTGTGGGAGAAGAACCTAAAATCAGATAAGGTCACCCATGTCTGTGGGAGAAGAACCTAAAATCAGTTAAGGTCACCCATGTCTGTGGGAGAAGAACCTAAAATCAGATAAGGTCACCCATGTCTGTGGGAGAAGAACCTAAAATCAGATAAGGTCACCCATGTCTGTGGGAGAAGAACCTAAAATCAGAAAAGGTCACCCATGTCTGTGGGAGAAGAACCTAAAATCAGATAAGGTCACCCATGTCTGTGGGAGAAGAACCTTAGATTTAATTAGGTAATTATTTTGTAACTGTAAATTACAGTAATAGATATATCTAATAAACCATGTCAGTCCCGAAGCACTGACTACTGGGCGGATGATACCATCGGCGACTAATAGTCCACTAGCAGAGGTATTGATCCAGTGATAGAAACACTGACTACTGGGCGGATGATACCATCGGCGACTAATAATCCACTAGCAGAGGTATTGACCCAGTGATAGAAACACTGACTACTGGGCGGATGATACCATCGGCGACTAATAGTCCACTAGCAGAGGTATTGATCCAGTGATAGAAACACTGACTACTGGGCGGATGATACCATCGGCGACTAATAGTCCACTAGCAGAGGTATTGATCCAGTGATAGAAACACTGACTACTGGGCGGATGATACCATCGGCGACTAATAGTCCACTAGCAGAGGTATTGATCCAGTGATAGAAACACTGACTACTGGACGGATGATACCATCGGCGACTAATAGTCCACTAGCAGAGGTATTGACCCAGTGATAGAAACACTGACTACTGGGCGGATGATACCATCGGCGACTAATAGTCCACTAGCAGAGGTATTGATCCAGTGATAGAAACAATGACTACTGGGCGGATGATACCATCGGCGACTAATAGTCCACTAGCAGAGGTATTGATCCAGTGATAGAAACACTGACTACTGGGCGGATGATACCATCGGCGACTAATAGTCCACTAGCAGAGGTATTGATCCAGTGATAGAAACACTGACTACTGGGCGGATGATACCATCGGCGACTAATAGTCCACTAGCAGAGGTATTGACCCAGTGATAGAAACACTGACTACTGGGCGGATGATACCATCGGCGACTAATAGTCCACTAGCAGAGGTATTGATCCAGTGATAGAAACACTGACTACTGGGCGGATGATACCATCGGCGACTAATAGTCCACTAGCAGAGGTATTGATCCAGTGATAGAAACACTGACTACTGGGCGGATGATACCATCGGCGACTAATAGTCCACTAGCAGAGGTATTGATCCAGTGATAGAAACACTGACTACTGGACGAATGATACCATCGGCGACTAATAGTCCACTAGCAGAGGTATTGACCCAGTGATAGAAACACTGACTACTGGGCGGATGATACCATCGGCGACTAATAGTCCACTAGCAGAGGTATTGATCCAGTGATAGAAACACTGACTACTGGGCGGATGATACCATCGGCGACTAATAGTCCACTAGCAGAGGTATTGATCCAGTGATAGAAACACTGACTACTGGGCGGATGATACCATCGGCGACTAATAGTCCACTAGCTGAGGTATTGATCCAGTGATAGAAACACTGACTACTGGGCGGATGATACCATCGGCGACTAATAGTCCACTAGCAGAGGTATTGATCCAGTGATAGAAACACTGACTACTGGGCGGATGATACCATCGGCGACTAATAGTCCACTAGTAGAGGTATTGATCCAGTGATAGAAACACTGACTACTGGGCGGATGATACCATCGGCGACTAATAGTCCACTAGCAGAGGTATTGATCCAGTGATAGAAACACTGACTACTGGGCGGATGATACCATCGGCGACTAATAGTCCACTAGCAGAGGTATTGATCCAGTGATAGAAACACTGACTACTGGGCGGATGATACCATCGGCGACTAATAGTCCACTAGCAGAGGTATTGATCCAGTGATAGAAACACTGACTACTGGGCGGATGATACCATCGGCGACTAATAGTCCACTAGCAGAGGTATTGATCCAGTGATAAAACACTGACTACTGGGCGGATGATACCATCGGCGACTAATAGTCCACTAGCAGAGGTATTGATCCAGTGATAGAAACACTGACTACTGGGCGGATGATACCATCGGCGACTAATAGTCCACTAGCAGAGGTATTGATCCAGTGATAGAAACACTGACTACTGGGCGGATGATACCATCGGTGACTAATAGTCCACTAGCAGAGGTATTGATCCAGTGATAGAAGCACTGACTACTGGGCGGATGATACCATCGGCGACTAATAGTCCACTAGCAGAGGTATTGATCCAGTGATAGAAACACTGACTACTGGGCGGATGATACCATCGGTGACTAATAGTCCACTAGCAGAGGTATTGATCCAGTGATAGAAACACTGACTACTGGGCGGATGATACCATCGGTGACTAATAGTCCACTAGCAGAGGTATTGATCCAGTGATAGAAACACTGACTACTGGGCGGATGATACCATCGGCGACTAATAGTCCACTAGCAGAGGTATTGATCCAGTGATAGAAACACTGACTACTGGGCGGATGATACCATCGGCGACTAATAGTCCACTAGCAGAGGTATTGATCCAGTGATAGAAACACTGACTACTGGGCGGATGATACCATCGGCGACTAATAGTCCACTAGCATAGGTATTGATCCAGTGATATAAACACTGACTACTGGGCGGATGATACCATCGGCGACTAATAGTCCACCAGCAGAGGTATTGATCCAGTGATAGAAACACTGACTACTGGGCGGATGATACCATCGGCGACTAATAGTCCACTAGCAGAGGTATTGATCCAGTGATAGAAACACTGACTACTGGGCGGATGATACCATCGGCGACTAATAGTCCACTAGCAGAGGTATTGATCCAGTGATAGAAACACTGATTACTGGGCGGATGATACCATTGGTGACTAATAGTCCACTAGCAGAGGTATTGATCCAGTGATAGAAACACTGACTACTGGGCGGATGATACCATCGGTGACTAATAGTCCACTAGCAGAGGTATTGATCCAGTGATAGAAACACTGACTACTGGGCGGATGATACCATCGGTGACTAATAGTCCACTAGCAGAGGTATTGATCCAGTGATAGAAACACTGACTACTGGGCGATGATACCATCGGCGACTAATAGTCCACTAGCAGAGGTATTTATCCAGTGATAGAAACACTGATTACTGGGCGGATGATACCATCGGCGACTAATAGTCCACTAGCAGAGGTATTGATCCAGTGATAGAAACACTGACTACTGGGCGGATGATACCATCGGCGACTAATAGTCCACTAGCAGAGGTATTGATCCAGTGATAGAAACACTGACTACTGGGCGGATGATACCATCGGTGACTAATAGTCCACTAGCAGAGGTATTGATCCAGTGATAGAAACACTGACTACTGGGCGGATGATACCATCGGTGACTAATAGTCCACTGGCAGAGGTATTGATCCAGTGATAGAAACACTGACTACTGGGCGGATGATACCATCGGCGACTAATAGTCCACTAGCAGAGGTATAGATCCAGTGATAGAAACACTGACTACTGGGCGGATGATACCATCGGTGACTAATAGTCCACTAGCAGAGGTATTGATCCAGTGATAGAAACACTGACTACTGGGCGGATGATACCATCGGCGACTAATAGTCCACTAGCAGAGGTATTGATCCAGTGATAGAAACACTGACTACTGGGCGGATGATACCATCGGCGACTAATAGTCCACTAGCAGAGGTATTGATCCAGTGATAGAAACACTGACTACTGGGCGGATGATACCATCGGTGACTAATAGTCCACTAGCAGAGGTATTGATCCAGTGATAGAAACACTGACTACTGGGCGGATGATACCATCGGCGACTAATAGTCCACTAGCAGAGGTATTGATCCAGTGATAGAAGCACTGACTACTGGGCGGATGATACCATCGGCGACTAATAGTCCACTAGCAGAGGTATTGATCCAGTGATAGAAACACTGACTACTGGGCGGATGATACCATCGGTGACTAATAGTCCACTAGCAGAGGTATTGATCCAGTGATAGAAACACTGACTACTGGGCGGATGATACCATCGGTGACTAATAGTCCACTAGCAGAGGTATTGATCCAGTGATAGAAACACTGACTACTTGGCGGATGATACCATCGGCGACTAATAGTCCACTAGCAGAGGTATTGATCCAGTGATAGAAACACTGACTACTGGGCGGATGATACCATTGGCGACTAATAGTCCACTAGCAGAGGTATTGATCCAGTGATAGAAACACTGACTACTGGGCGGATGATACCATCGGTGACTAATAGTCCACTAGCAGAGGTATTGATCCAGTGATAGAAACACTGACTACTGGGCGAATGATACCATCGGCGACTAATAGTCCACTAGCAGAGGTATTGATCCAGTGATAGAAACACTGACTACTGGGCGGATGATACCATCGGTGACTAATAGTCCACTAGCAGAGGTATTGATCCAGTGATAGAAACACTGACTACTGGGCGGATGATACCATCGGCGACTAATGGTCCACTAGCAGAGGTATTGATCCAGTGATAGAAACACTGACTACTGGGCGGATGATACCATCGGCGACTAATAGTCCACTAGCAGAGGTATTGATCCAGTGATAGAAACACTGACTACTGGGCGGATGATACCATCGGTGACTAATAGTCCACTAGCAGAGGTATTGATCCAGCGATAGAAACACTGACTACTGGGCGGATGATACCATCGGCGACTAATAGTCCACTAGCAGAGGTATTGAAAGTGCGTACGACACGTTTCTGGAATAACCTTCAGCAGGTACGCATGTAGATCTATAATGGAAATAACGGTGGTCGTCTTGGATAAATGGTGTTATTTCCATTATTTAAAGGGGATTCGAAAGACTAATCTACATTGCAATGGTCAAAACAGTCATGATTTACACAAATAGTAAAATTGTAAATTTTCATAAAATAAAAATGAAATGGAAAATTTATACAAGACATAGACAGATGCTAATTATCAGTTAGATGGGATAGTACAAGGATAGACAAAAACAACGCTCGTTGAAATATTAAATAACAAAAGATCATTCAAAATGACCCCTCCTCCCTCCTAAATAACAGGAGTGAAACTATGCGTTTCTCATTAGATTTCCTCTTGTTCAACACATGGGATTACGTTTTCCAAAAATGGAAGAATCTAATTTGTCCTTCTATATCACACCTACGAAATACGGTTTAAGTATAAAACGAACCAGCTGCTAATAGTTTTGTATTTATTTACAAGCTCACCATGTTATAAGACATATTAGTGGTCATTGTAGTTAAGGTTGTTTACCGACAATACATCAGTTATATGTCGACAAGCTGAATTAAAAGATGAAGCAAAAATAGAATAATTTCCTTTCAGGAGTCCTTGATGAATTCCACTTCAAAAGGAATATAAACAAGAGCACCGCTTCGTATCTGATATTAAGCTGCAAGCAAAATTACAAAGCTATACATACTTCTAAATATGATGGTCATATAAGCAAATATGTTTGCAAGATTGGTAAATATAATCAGAAGTGTGTCTCACTAAAAGGACATTAAATTTCATTTGTAGGTGTAGACTTTGGCTGTTCAGTGGTGCCCAAATGATCTGTGGTTCATACTGATATTTGTAGGTGTAGACTTTGGCTGTTCAGTGGTGCCCAAATGATCTGTGGTCCATGCTGATAGTTGTAGGTGTAGACTTGACTAAGAAGACAATTTCAGTTTCCAAGATCATCCACGGTATTAAATACATTTCTTTTGCTTGTGATAGTCAACAGGTATGTTGGGTTTCATTGTAATGCCTATCATAGTTTATATTGAGAAAATTGTACTTTTAGAAAAAAATGCAAGTAAAAAAAGGGAAATAACTCAAATAAAATGCTGGATAGAGTTGTCTTCTCTTGTCAACAGAACGGGATCAACACTTTCTACAAGTGTATTGAGTTTCAAGTTAATAGCTTTGATAGTTATTGAGAAATTTTAATTATGCTAAAACAATATCCCAAATTTCTATGTATTATGCCGAAACAAGGGCAGATACCTCTGGATATGCAAATCACAGGGTCACTTGCCTGTTGTAATGGATTCCCCATTTGATAATGAACAGGTATGTCGAGTTTCATTTCACTGCCTATCATAATTATTGAGAAATTGCATTTTTTTAAGAAATTCTATGCCATTTGATAGTGAACAGGTATGTCGAGTTTCATTTCACTGCCTATCATAATTATTGAGAAATTGCAATTTTTGAAGAATTTCTAAGTCAAAAAGGGGGAATAACTCAAATAAAATGCTGGATGGATTTGTCTTCTCTTGTCAACAGATTGAGGTCAACACTTTCTGCAAGTGTATTGAGTTTCAAGTTAATAGCTTTGATAGTTATTGAGAAATTTTAATTATACTAGATGTAATTAGATAACATAATGAATAGTATCAGATGTTCTTTTAAACATAAATCAAAATAGATTAGGATAAAAACAAACTTTAGAGAAAACCAAAGGAGCCATCACGAATGGACAATCTAGACACAAATATCATTGAGGACAATACACAAAGCGAATACAAACAAAACAAATTCACAAGAAAGAAGGCTACAAAGATGAGCAATAGAGACCCCACCAAAACAACAGGGTGAATCCATGTGCTTGCGAAGGGTAATCAGTTGCTGTTTCTTATAAGACAT